>CM044306.1:142720214-143155214 GCA_024291935.2 Okapia johnstoni | reverse complement strand
GACTATCAACTTTATTAAATCTAATTATTTTTTGATTTTGCTTATCATTCCAGCCCATCAGAAGTATTCAGGCGTACACAGGGCCTGTGAACTATTTCTCTGACAGATCACCAGGAGACTAGAAAGCCCTCACTAGATTTGACATCATTCCATTAATGAGTATTCTCTGGATATGATTTCTGAACAGTTAATAACCCACTCACATGTTCTAGCACCAGACCCACTTTTTCTCTATGTTAAGCACAAGTGTATCATTAGAGACATCACCACATGTTTTGCTAGTGTCCAGATGCCTGAATGGAAATGTGTGAACATTGTCTTTATCTGCCAACCTCCCACTGAGGGATGGAAATGGGCCGGACTAACAGGGTGTGTTCTTGTGAACCCATGCTGGGTTCTATAATCACTGCTTTGTCATTTGGGTGCCCATTATAACATCGCTTTAGTAATACATTCTGGAATCTTGTCTGAGATCCATATCAAGCTCAATCATCTGTAGTTTACAGAATCCATTTTCTATCCATTTTAGAAAATTGGAAGGCTATTTACTCATTTCCAGCCTTCTAAGATCTCTTGACTTCCCAAACAGCATGCCTATCCTGTCCCCAGTCTCACAACTCGTCCCAAATAGAGCTGAGAGGCATTTTGTTTTTGCTGTTGCCTTTTTGTCAGCCTGGGGTCATTTTGCTAAAATGCTGTCTCTGTCACTTTCTTACATGCCTCTTAAGTTTGTGTCCTTCTTTCTATCCTGTCCTTTAAAATCAGAGCTTCCAGAGCACTGTATTGCAATTGTAAGTAAATATTGGGGTTACTCAGGGAGATTAAAAAGTTATGCTGATTTCTTACCCTAGACAAATTGAATCAAAACTTCAGAGAGTGATGCAAGCATTTGATTCTTTTTTTTAAGTCCCCCAACGGACAGCCAAAGCTGGGACTATAATGCAGTGACACTAGTTTTGTTTGTTTCTGGTTTTGTGTCCAGGTTTTTTGTTATTTGTTTTAGATTTTTTTCCTCTCTCTCTCTTTATCATTGGCCTCACCTGTATCTGCAATGTGAGATTTGAATGTTTGAGAAATTTCTGAAACATTTTGAGTGCAATGGACCTTCGTTCCTTATGCCTCGGAATTTTGCTTTTCTTTACCTATGAATCTTATCTGGGAATCAAGCTGTCGCCATGTCTGTTGGCTCACAGTCTGTGAACTCGGTGACCTTTGCCCTAAGACTCCTTTTTCGTCATCTTTGATAAACATCACTTTATCCTAGTAGGTCAGAATTAAATCTAGGACAGTAGTTTTTCCATTTGTGTGCTTAATCTTTTTGGAAACTTAGGCAAGGCAAGTTTTAGGCTGTTCTGCTTTGGGCCAAATGAGGCTTTTAGTAGATGTTTATAGAGTTGAAATTCCTCATCATTACCAAATCATGCTTGTAGTCATTTTTAAAAAATGTGTTGAGAACCTATTACACTTTTTATTTATTTGGCCCACTGGTCCAGTCTATATATTGGTGGTGGTTTAGTGGCTAAATCATGTCCAACTCTTGCATCCCATTGGACTGTAACCCTCTGGACTCCTCCACCCATGGTATTCTCCAAGCAAGAATACTGGAATGGGTTGCCGTTTCCTTCTTCAAAAGATCTTCCTGACCCAGGGATCAAATCAGAATCTCCTGCATTGCTGGCGGATTCTTTCCTGCTGAGCCACCAGGGAAGCCAGTCTGTATATTGTGCGCGTGCTGTTCTGTGCTTAGTCGCTCAGTCACATCAGACTCTGCCACCCCATGGACGGTAGCCTCCCAGGCTCCTCTGTGCATGGGATTCTCCAGGCAAGAACACTGGAGTGGGTTGCTATGCCCTCATCCAGGGGAACTTCCTGACCCAGGTCTTCTGCACTCCAGGTGAGTTCTTTACCATCTGAGCCACCAGACAAACCTAATTGCTCCTTAGAACTGCTCAGAGAGTGGTAAAAATACAAATTTTAGGATCCAATCCCAGAATGTATGACTTAATAGAAATCGTAACAAGAAATTTCATTTTAAAAGCCCTGTGAAGGAGCCTGCAGAAGGCGGCAGCAGCGGCATCTGTGAGCCAAAGTCCAGTCAGGGCATGGCGGCGCCGATGGCCCTGTCAGAACCCAGTTACCGCCAGGCCCGCCGTGAGCGGTGGCCCTGACGTGGGCGCCAGCGGCTCCAAAGCTCGGGGCCAGTGGCCCTCACCTCGGCGGCAGGGGCTGGCGGCCCAGAGGCAGCGGTCGCTAAGCAAGCTTTGGTGCGACCGCGAGGCCTAGTCGTGCCCCTCCTTCGTATTCACGCGCCGCGGCTCCATGTTCCATGAGGAGGATAGAGATCTGGCTCACGAAGTCTCCGAGGAGACAGTTGTCACCAAGAACGGGCCAAGCTGAGGCGGGTGCATCAGAACCTGATTCCTCAGGGCACTGTGAAGCTGGATCCACCTGGATTTCCCTGTGATCTTCTATGAGGTGTGAGCCTGGGGCGAGGAGTGGTGGGGGTGGGGGGCAGGCATAAACACCCCCTGCTCCAGCAAGACACCCCCAGGCTCAAGGTGTGGCCTCCTTTGAGGAACCGAGGCTGGAGCCACAGCCGTGAATAAACTCCACTGGCCTGCAACCTTCAGTTGTGAGCAGGGCAGTCCTACAGTGCTGGTTGGGTGTTGGTTTGTAAGTGGACTAGAGATGGCTGGTGGAGAAGGCGATGGCACCCCACTCCAGTACTCTTGCCTGGAGAATCCCATGGACGGAGGAGCCTGGTAGGCTGCAGTCCACGGGGTCGAGAAGAGTTGACACGACTGAGCAACTTCACTTTCACTTTTCACTTTCATGCATCAGAGAAGGATATGGCAACCCACTCCAGTGTTCTTTCCTGGAGAATCCCAGGGACAGGGGAGCCTGGTGGGCTGCCATCAATGGGGTCGCACAGAGTCGGACACGACTGAAGTGACTTAGCAGCAGCAGCAGCAGCAGAGATGGCTGGTAGCTGGCGAGGGCTGATGGCAGAGTTACCAGTCCACCTTTCCCAGCAATCCCTAACAAGGAGCATGGCTGAGCACATGCCAGTCAGGAATGCCTGCTTCCTGTGCCCTTGCCTGGCCTGCATTCTTCCAAGCTTGCCTAGGGCCCCTCCCTGCTAGAGGCTACAGCACTTTACAAGCAAGGTCTGCCTTTTTCCCACCCCAGGGCAATGGGAGCTCTACAAAGTTCATATTTATTGCCCTATCTTGTAAGAATTTCTTTCAAATTATCCCCAATTTATTTTGTTACTCATGCTCTGCTGATGGGCATAAAATAAGACATCAGATTAGAACCATTTTTTGTCTGCTCCCCCCACCCGCTCAGTTGCTTTCTAGTTAAAAAAACATCACCAGACACTTTACTCATTCTTACATACTTGCTCTATGTAATATCTTCTGATTTTTGCAGCAATCAGTTTTATGGATTTATCTGGACGTTTTATTTGTCGTCTATACTTCATATGTAAGGCATTCTTCCCCACGCCCCTTTCAGTTCTCTTTCCTTTCAAAAAACATTTTATTGTGAAAAGGCTAAAAAACACTTCAAAGTAGAGGGACTAATACAATGAAGTTTAAGGTACCTCTCTTGGCTTCAGCTGTATGCCAGTTGAATCCTTCAGAAAGCAGATGCTAAGGTGGAGTTAGGAGAGCATACATCTTATTGGGGAGTGACACCCACAGAAGGAAATGGGAGGAAGCAGGATGGAGCAAGGGGAGCCTTCAGATGGTGATGCAGGTCAGACAAAGTTCATCACAGTTCAACAAGGAGGCCCTGGATCGATTGTCTTTAGAGGAGTCTTATATTGGCAGAAATGGCTGGGCCCTTGGATCACAGTCTTACTTGGTTATTGGCTAGAGCCATCTTGAGAAGATTGTGACCTCTAGTACCCTTGAAGGAATTAACCACTGAAAGATGTCAGCTAATCACACAGCTCTAAACTTGCTGCTCTTTTCCATTCATAATTGCAATTGAGCAAGTTTGGCCCAAGAAGCACCCAAGTGGATCTCCTGGGTCTACCTGTGTTCCCTTCTGCCAGCCCAGTAGAGAGGTCTGGAGCAAAAGTTACCTATTAAAGGAGTCCTGCGTTGGGTTTAAATGGCTAAACCCTTGGACCACAGTTTTCCTTAGTCACTGGCTGTGACTACCCTGAGAAAAATGTGGCCTTGACTCAAAAGCTGAGGTTGACCTGAAGGAGTTAACAAGAGAAGGCTGTCTCTAACCACTCTCTTTGCAGCTGGGCCAAGCATCCTTTCTTAGAGGCAATCAGTATATCTCTGTGTCTACTCTAAAAAGATCATCAACATTTTCCCAGTCTTGAATTATTAAAACATTCTTGATTGGATCAGTGAGTTTCCGGGAAAATTCTTTCTTTCCTGTCCTCATGAAATGCATTCTATTCTCAGCCAAGATCCTATCATGTTGCCATCAAAAACCATGGTCCAGCAGTCTAGATCCTGCCCACAGTACCACCTGCAGAGTCCATTGCTCATGTTCTTGGCTTCTGTCTCTCTTCCTAAATCCCAGGTATTGATCTGAAGGATCAGTGAAAATATCACCTGGGCTTCCAAATCCTTCAGTTCTTGCTTCAAATTTTATAATCCTTAAAAATATATTTTGGTCACTTCAAATGGCATTATTTGTACCCTTAAGAGTTGTAAAGATGGATGTGGTTTATGAATTTAATTAATCTGGAGGACTTCATGTTACATCCCAAATACTTGATTCCAGAAATTCAGTCATGGTTATTCTAGAAGGACTTCCCTCCACTCCTCAACCAAGAGTCCCAATACCATGGTATGCCTCTCTTGTCTGAAGCTTTTAGGGAATTCCCTTACACTCACTAAGAATTGATCACAGTCCTCACCATTGTACTTTTTTCTCCAGAAGCTTGGGTTGCACCTTTCCTGGGCCATTCTCAAATCACCTGCAAAGCTCTGAGAGTGAAGAATTTATTTCCCTTGGCTTTTCCTGTGTCACATTTTTCTTAATCTCTTTCTCTTGACTCCAGTTTTAACTCCCCCACCCCACCCCCCACATTTTGAACTTCCTTGTTTTCTTTTTGCATTATCCTTTGCATTTTCGTCAAGATTACCCCAAATATATAACATCCATAGAGACGGTCCTTATGCCCTTCACCTAGTTGTCAGTTCTGAACAGTGGTCTGCATTTACAGTGAATGCTTCCCTTGCAAACATCTCCCACCAGCGCAGTGCAGGTCACAAGTCTAGTTCCTGCGGCTTCTACCCTTCCCAGTTAGGGTTGAGAGTCCAGCAGGAAGAATATCCATCCCAGACTCTGGAACACCTTGCTCTCAGGGTTACTTTTTATAGTCACCCCATCAATCCAATAACTCCCACAAGTCCCCTGGTCAGAAGACCACCTACCTGGTGATTTTGCCCCATCAAATTACCACCAGTTGCAAATGTTTGTTTAATGCTTATTGAATTGTCAATAAGTAACACTATTCCACCACAGCCACCAGATTGCAAAACGCTGAGGAACCAGAGAGAAAAACTCTAAGGATTTAGTGATTTATTCACCTTCTCCCACTTGCCAGCCTCTGCTGCAGTGTCAGATTTAATTTGTCTCCCCAGGCTTAGGCCAGCAAGAACAATTCTTCTAAATTGACTATCTCCACATGCAAAATGGGATCAACATTTTTGTCCGAGTTGAACAATCAATTCTTACAAAAAGTAAAACAATCAGTTTGAGTCTTTTTCTTCCTACTTAATTGTTGAGCTGAATTGACTGATCAAATAGCGACAGCATCTAAGGTAATGAAAACTACCTTTGGCACCTAGGAATGCAGGAAGCACTTCTCTTAATACAGGAATCCTGACAGATTCTTTATTATCCTCCCTAGTCTATAGGATACTTGAATACTTCCAGTGGTGGAGAGAGCTCTACCTCACTGACACTCTACTGAGTCCATTTATTAGTCATTCAGTCGTAGCAAGTTACCCTGGAGTTGGTATAGAGACATTTAATGGACACATAACTTAATTTCACCCTAGAGCCTATGGAAATGAATGAGTACCTATTGTATATCAGTTATTTGCTGGGTATCATGCTAAGCAATGAATGATATTGAAGTTATAAAAAGTCTATTATGTAAACACAGGTTTCTACTTTTCAACTATTTGACTGGCAAAGATAAAGAAGAATGGTTAACACCTAGAGTGATGCGAGGAAAATGGGCGCTCTCAGGCTCAACTCCCGGGGAGGGAGGGTACTGCAGCCTTGCTGTAGGGCTGGGTACCATCTTGCATCATGGAGATGCAGACATAGAGAACAGATTTGTGGATATAATGTGGGTGGTAGGAAGGAGACAGTGGGGCTAATGGAGACAGTGGCATGGAAATATATACCCTAACATATGTAAAATGGATGGCCAATGGGAATTTTCTGTATGTCTCAGGGAGCTCAAACCGGGGCTCTGTGACAACCTAGAGGGGTGGCATGGGGTGGGAGTTGGGAGGGAGGTTCAAGAGGGAGGGGACATATATATACCTATGGCTGATTCATGTTGATGTATGGAAGAAATCAACACGGTATTGTAATTATCCTTCAATTAAAAATAAATAAAGAAAAAAATGCACATAACTTTGGCCCAGGAATCCCATTTTTAAAAATTAATCATAAAGATATAAGTGGACAAGTGGACAAAGGTGCATGTCAAATGATATTTATTTATGTCTTATTTTTGATAGTGAAAATAGAAAGCATCCAAATGGATTTGAATGGTAGAAAGCTATGCAGTCTTTGAAAACAAAACATCGAGATAACTACACTTGCCTGGATATATGTCCACAATATATGTAATTTTGAAAGGTTAACAAATTATGCAGTATACAATCACATATTTAATAAAAGGAGAAAAAACTATTAGCAAAAATATCTCAAAGAGTATGCATATGAAAGTTAATAGTGGTTATTTCTAGATGATGGGAACTTGGAAGAATTTTGCTTTTTTCTTTATATTTTTCTGTATCATCTTAATTATTTTACAATAAGAATCCACCTTACTTTTATTGTCAGAAACAAAAATAAAACCTTATTCATGGCTTGAAAACGTCACTGGGTTTGTCCAGTTTGGTCTCCTTATTTTATAGATGAGGAAATTGGTGGTTCAGAGAGATGATCACAAGGTTTTTATAAAATTTCTATAAGACATTATAATTACTCTTTAAATGTTTGCATAGTATTATAAAGGGACACATTGAACGGGACCTTGGATTATGCTCATTAGCACTCATTCAACCACAGGCTATCCTCAGCTTTGGCTTCTGTGCTTGGTATGGGGACACTTGATATGGAGAAGATTTGACGGAATGTTGTCTTTGCTTTTGTAGCTTTGCCTCAGTGCAGTAACTAACAGTCAGAAGAGCGATGTTTTCCCTGACAGTGGTTACTGCTCTTCCACCCTTTTGAAACTCAGTCCCTGCTCCTGGTCTTTCCCAGCATCAGGGCCTGTGTAATAGATAAATAACCTCAAATGAAAATCCTGTCCCAAGTTGTGAATGTAAAATAGAAGTGAGCATGGTGTACCTGTGCAGCGTGGTCCATTGCTGCTGCTGCTGCTGAGTCGCTTCAGTTGTGTCCGACTCTGTGTGACCCCATAGATGGCAGCCCGCCAGGCTTCCCCATCCCTGGGATTCTCCAGGCAAGAACACTGGAGTGGGTTGCCATGTCCTTCTCTGATGCATGAAAGTGGAAAGTGAAAGTGAAGTCGCTCAGTCGTATCCGACTCTTAGCGACCCCATGGACTGCAGCCTACCAGGCTCCTCCGTCCATGGGATTTTCCAGACAAGAGTACTGGAGTGGGGTGCCATTGCCTTCTCCAGTGGTCCATTGGGAGGCTGGCTTCTAGGAGCTGCTGTGACTATTCAGACTCTGGTAACTGTTCTGATTCTGATGCTAGAAAATCGTGCTGCATTGTGGGGAGGAGGGTGCAGTGGGGCAATTCTTAGCCTTCCATAAACCTTGGTTTAGAGATATAAGCAATTCTTCTTTTCTTTTTTTTTTTACTTTTATGACACCAGTGAGTTATTTATTGGGACAATCTTTTCATTCTTCTGTCCTTTTTAAAAAAAACCTGTCTCCAAAAAGCATTTACAACAGAATCAACTGTTCTAGAAGGGCTGGTATAGGCCCTGGGTTCCAACTGATGACATACCTTCTTCTGCCTGGATTTGGCCTTGAGAAGCTTCAGGCTAAAGAGAGTTCAGGATGGTACTTGGCAAAACCTCCGTTAAGGCTAATGTTGTGAGAAGCCGACGAGTTGTCGAGCTTGCAAAATGGTGCCAGGGCTGTAGGCTTGACAATCTGGATTGGGTTAGAATCCGAATATCAGGTCTAGCCCCTGGAGGAGTGAGAGAAACCCAGGTGGAATGTTGATATCTGTGTTCCGGAGGGTGCCTGTGAGGGTATCTGTTATCTGTGAATTGGGTCTACCTATGTGTAATATCCAGAGTTTGAAAAAAAAAAAAAATCTGAGACATCCTCTGAGTTTGTCTAGACCCTTGAAGACCAAAGTCCATTCCTTCTCCTGCTCTCAAGAAGAGCTGAAGTACGGGTAGTGTAGGGCCTCAGCCGGTGTTGTACCTTCCTTGCCCCTACTCTTCCCATGCCTGGCCTTTGGTAGTGCGTACCCTTGTTTTCACAAATATCCCCACAGATTACCTTTAACCAGTAGAGATGGAGGTGCAGTGAGGCTAGGAGCTAAACAGGATGGAGGAGGGAAGAGAAGGGAATTAAAGATCATGACCCCTTCTCTCTGCAAGTCCCAGCATTACCAGAGCCCTGGGTCCTGAGAAAGACCATTTCCAAAAATATTCCCTTCCCACAACTGGTTGCTAATACTTGGCATCCCACTTCCCTTCCTTCCTTCCTGCATTACACAGCTGAGGATGTGATAGAAAGAGGCCTGATCCCAGCCCCCATGAAACGTATACAGGCTAGTGAAGAGGCAGATATTAACTGCGGGAATGTAGCAATAAACACATAATTAAGAAATTCTGTAAGTGCTCGGTGGAGAGATACATAGCGCCTTGGGTTATAAAATAAGGGTTTTGGCCTCCCCATGGAGATCCAGGGGAAGGACTGATCGTTAGTGCTTGCTCCCTTTAGTTCAAGGAACTGACTCCAGTTAAAATTGACAAGACCTGGCTTGGGTGACACCCAGGAGTGAGGGAGACAGGTCTGTGATTTGTTGGGTGCTGCATTAGAAAGACCTACTTCTTTCCTCCTAAGAGTCTTTCTCCCGTGTGTCCTTTACAATTCACACAAAACACTCACACTTCTGATCCCCAAATACGTGGAAATCTTCCCCCCACACCAAGCAGTTTTCTGCGACACCAGCTGGGTTTGTCATTCAGTCGCTCAGTCGTGTCCAACTCTTTGCGACCCCATGGACTGCAGCACGCCAGGCTTCTCTGTCCATCACCAACTTATCACTTGAGAAGAGTTTGCTCAAATTCATGTCCATTGAGTCGGTGATGCCATCCAACCATCTCATCCTCTGTCGTCCCCTTCTTCTCCTGCTTTCAGTCTTTCCCAGCATCAGGATCTTTTCTAATGAGTCGGCTCTTTGCATCCCACTGTTCAACTTGGTTCTAACACTCTCTGCCTGGAAGTAGTGCCGGATCCCACAGCCTAGGGCTTGGTCCCACAGCACTGCTCCCACCCCTCTTCAGATGCCAGTCATGAGGCCAGGCTTCCCCCTGTGCTTTAGACCAACCGGCTATAAAGCTGAGGTTCCCTCATACCCTCTTTGGGTTTGGTTAATTTGCTAGGGCAGCTCATTGAACTCAGGGAATTGCCCACTTACATCTACAGTTTATCAAAGGATATGATAAAGGACATGGGTGAATATCCGGAAGAGATACTCGGGGTGAGGGTAGGACCTGGGCGGGTCCTGAGTGTGGGAGCTTCTGTCCCCGTAGAGTTGGGGTGCGTCCCCCTCTCGCTGTGTGTGTTTGCCCACCCGGAAGCTCTCTGAACCCCATACTATTGGAATTGTATGAAGGCTTCCTCATGTAGGCTTGATCGGTTATTAACTCCATTTATAGCCCTTCTTTCCTCTCTGGACAAAGCATGGTGGGAGGGTGGAGGTGAAAATTCCCAGCTCCTAATCTCTAGTTTGGTGACTAACTCCATCCAGGAGCCTCCCAGCTTTGTCTCAGAACAAAAGACGCTCCCAGTGCTCTTATCACTGAGGAAATGACAAGGGTTTTAGAAGCTTTGAGCCAGGAGCTGAGGGCAGAGACCGATTTATATTTGCTATAATCCCAGAGTCGACTCATTGGAAAAGACCCTGATGCTGGGAAAGATTGAAGGCAAAAGGAGAAGGGGGTGGCAGAGGATGAGATGGTTGGATGACATCATCGACTTCGTGGCCATGAATTTGAGCAAACTCTGAGAGATAGTGGAGGACAGAGAAGCCTGGCGTGCTGCAGTCCATGGGGTCACAAAGAGTCAGACACAACTTAGCAACTGAACGACAATAATCTCACTCTGTGCCAGGCACTTCACACACCTGGTCCCCTAGAGTCTCAGAAAGCCCTGTGAGTTTGGGCACATTACCCCTGATAGACAAATGAAGACTTAAGTTCAGAAAGGAGAAGTGACTTGCCCATGGCCAAGTGCCTTCTGGGTAGCAGAGCACAAATTTGAGCCCAGCGTGTTAGAGCAGGTGGGGTTCATTCACTGTGTAGTAAACGGGAGGACCCAGGGGAGCCACTTTTCTTTTGGAGCTACAGGGAGGAATTGGAAGCCTGAGAGTGGGAGAAGAAGACAGAGTTCCCACAAAAAGGAGGGGAAGAGGAAGGACGCAGAATCAGGATTCTGGTCGATTTAAAGTCAACTATGGTGTACTGTAGGGTTTCCCAGGTGGCACTAACGGTAAAGAACCCTGCCAACGTAGGCAACATAAGAGACGCAGGTTTGATCCCTAGGTTGGGAAGATCCCCTGGAGGAGGGCTTGGCTACCCACTCCAGTATTCTTGCCTGGAGGATCCCATGAATAGAGGAGCCTGGTGGGCTACAGCCCATGGGGTCGCGAAGAGTTGGACAGGACTGAAGCGACTTGGCGTGCACACAGATGTGGTGCATTGTAAGGTCTCCCAGGTGGCGCTGATGGTAAAGAACCCACCTGCCAATGCAGGAGACACAAGAGACATGGATTTGATCCCTAGGTCGGGAAGATCCCCTGGAGGAAGTTATGGCAACCCACGCCAGTATTCTTGCCTAGAGGATCCTGTGGACAGAGGAGCCTGGCGGGCTACAGTCCATGGGGTCGCAAAAAGTTGGACATGACTGAAGCAACTGAGCATGGAGCATGGCACAGACAAAGAAGGAGATACTGACCGTTACCTGGTCCAGGTGGAAAACCACCCTCCCAGCTATTTACACAGTCTGCGGGGTCCTGAGAGGGAGGTCACCGCGTGAAGGGGCCTGGGACGCTGAAAGGCAGGTGAGGGAGTGCGTTGGTTGTAAGTGGCGCTCGGAAGCCCAGCAGTCTGAGGTTGGCTGTTGTCTCTCTTATGGGCACGTGTCTCCTTTAAAAGTGACACCTGTGGGGCTGGAGGAGAGAGTTCTCGTAGACTCGTGCCACTGCGCCCTCTGAGCCCTGCTTAAAATCAGAGGGGGCAGCAAGAGGGCAGCTGGGGGGAGCGCGATGGGGGCGTAAATGAATGTCGACCTTGTTGGGATAACGGGTGAGCTTCAGTCTCCGCAGCTGTGGGGTCCCCGGGGAGTTGTCTGGCTACATGTGATTTTACATATCTGACAGCTAAATCAGAGATCCAAATGCCAAATCTGGCACTTGGGAACATTATGTGGATTTGTGACACTCCCGAGGGGACTTCGGATCCATAAAGCGATGAATGGATTACAATGAGGCATAAATACAGCATTTTCATCTGTGACACACAATCCTGCTCTATTATTTCTCACATTGTTACACGAAAGAAATCTATACCCCACTCTTTCAGGTCTGTGTCCAGAAATTAAAAGAAAAACAAAAAGAACTTTAAGATAGGGGGAAAAAAAAACACCTCTTGATGCATCAGGAATAAACTAGGAACAAAGTGTGATGAGTGTGACAATTTCAATTTGCAGTATAAGGTCAACTCCAGGATCCTGCGTATTGTTAGCAAGCAGCTGTCTCACTCAGACCGCTGTGTGACTTTGAATAAATCATGGCACCTCTCTGGGTCTCTGTCTCCTCTTCTGTCTCATGGACTCCTAAGTTAGAGACATGCCCTTTCATGGAGTGGGCATGATGGATCCACTTTGTGCTTCAGGAAGACCACGCTAGAACTTTCTAAATTTCTTAGTGTGTACATGTTTTTACACTGCATGTTATATACCAGCATACTACATGTCTAACGGAACAGGGGACAGGGAGGCCTGGTGTGCTGCAGTCCATGGGGCTGCAAAGAGTTGTACATGACTGAGCAACTGAACAACAACTAGCACATGTCTCCTGTTTATAAATGAACACACATGCATGTACTAAAAGAGCATGCTGAAAAATGCTTTAACTGAATGGACAGTTTGGAGGCCATAGATATAACCCAAGCCGGTCACTCCCCTGGTGATGGGAAGGCTTTTTTGCATCTAATAGTCCATGATTCTATGTGTTTATTTGAGGAGCCTTCTCTGTTGTCGTCCTTAAACTCCCCCACTAGGACTGAGGGCATCAGCTGTCCAAGGAGAAATATTTGTGCCCATGTGTGTCAGTCCACACGTATGTGGGCTCAGAAACCACACAATGCAATTAAGGGGCCCCTTAGAATGGTGCCTTCCACAGTCAAGTGCAGAGTTGCTCTATCTTTGCAAATAATTTTAAATCCCTCATAGTTGCTTCACACTCTGAAGCACACAAAGCCATTAAAAAGTAATTTTGTATGTGTATACTAAGAGAGACAGAACAGGTATTATTGTCCTCTTTTCCACGTGAGGAAAGAGATTCAGAAAGGCCGAATGACTTCCCCAGGGCCACCCAGCTAGTATGTGACAGGGCCACTATCAAGCCCCCGCATCCTCGCATCCTCGCGATAAGCACTCTGGGGCTCTTTGCACTTATAACTAAGTGAAAATGTGCTCCTTGGATCCCGGGGAGAATGAAGTGACAGTGTGTGAGTCGGCCAGTGTAAATGCAACCCCCAGCTATTTAAGGAAAAAAAAATAACCCGACAGAGAGCTTGGGACCCACTGTTGGCAGATCAATAGCATCATTCTTGTGTACACAAGACCTCACATTATTCAGGGAGGCCTGGCAGAGAGAGGAAAGCTGGCCCCCTCGTGCCACCAGCTGTCACGGCCTGCTCCACTGCAGCTCCTGACAAGTGCTGTTGTGACAGTCTTTCTACAGACAGTCACAGGGAGCAGCTTGATCGGGACAGGAGCAAAAAGCCTTGTTTACAGAGGTGCGAGGGAACAAAGAACACTTATATACTTGAGAGAAAGTAATTTTAAGAAGGCCTTCGGTCCTGCCAGCTGTGTTAGCACTCGAGGATGCCAGGTACGGCCCCACCTCTGAGCTGGCCGCCTGCCCCTACCCCGGGAGATGGGACCTGACACCCAGGCGAGAAGCCTTCCCCCCTGAGTTCTTCTTCCTTCAGTCATGGGATAATGGCCAGCAGAAACATTTTATCCTTTTTAACCGCCAGTGACGTCACTGTGGTAAGACTCCTAACACTGTTTTGGTAACCAGGATGGTGCTGATGAGGTTGTAATAGAATTTAGATGGTTATTTGTCTGTTTGCTCTTCTAGACTGCAAATGGCTTAAAGGCAGAGATTCTGTCTTGTTTGTTTTCTTTCTTTTTTTGTTTTATTTGTGAAGTTTTTATTGTGGTAAAATACACATAGCATGAAAGTACCATCTTAACCATTTTTAAGTGTACAGTTCAGAGGGATTAAGCCCCTTCCCGGTGTTGTGCAACCATCATCGTCCGTCTCCAGAACTTCATCCCAAACCGAATAGAATGCTAGATTTCTAATTTATATTCATTCACAACTTTGATATAGTTCCATTTATTCTGGCATCTAGTATTACTGCTAAAAGGCTCAAAACTTATTATCTTAGTGATTTTTAAAAAAAATTGAATGAGGCTTGGAACTTCTAATGCAATTCTGAGAGTATGAAGAAATACTTTGTTGGTTATTTTCATATTCCCAGACCTTCCACCACAGAGTCTCATCCATCTAAAATATGCAATACTTGAACTGAATGAGTCGTAATCCACATGTTGACCATCCCTCTGGGAAACCTCTCTTTTTGCCATGCATTAGCCTTTTAACAGAACTCAGAACCTCCTAAAATTCACCATAAAGGTGAATTCACCTTTAATTAATGCTTGCCATGATGCATATCACTCATAAAGGATTGCTATCAGAATATGTAAAGAAGGTTTACACAATGATAGAATGAAAGACAATTTAATTGAGAAATGGATGAATGGATCAACATTTGAACAGAAAGTTCACAAAGGAGGAAGTCCAAATGGTCCATGAAAGTAAAAAAGAAAGCTTTTCCTTACAAGTAATCACGGGAGTACAAGTTCAAAACACTGAGATACTGTTTCACTCCTTTTGGAGTAACAAGCATATAAAAAATCTGACTGTCAATGTGTGGCAAAAACCACTACAATATTGTAAAGTAATTAGCCCCCAACTAAAATAAATAAATTTATTAAAAAATAAAATCTGACTGTACCATTGGTTGGCAATGCTATGGAGCAGTGAATCTCTTCCGTTGTTGGTGTGAGTGTAAACTGGTAGAACCACTTCGAAGCGCAGTTTGGCACCATCAGATAAAACTGAAATTGTTCAAACTGAACAGCAGTTTCTCTCCTAAGACATCTCAACCACTTGCAGAGAATTAAACTCATGGTCTCAGGCATTGGCATGTGAAAGAAATCAACTTTTTGTTTATGAATCTAGAATGGTGCTAGTTGCACACTAGCCACGGGAACTTAAGAATTCCTCTGATTACCTTGTCTCACAGTTCAGAGGAGGAACCCTGATTGAGAAAGGCTGTCCACTTGGCAGGTACACAAGAAGACATATAAACAGGCATTGTTTATAAAAGAAAAAAATCTCAAACAACCTAAATATCCATCAAGAAGAGAAAAAACGTGAATCCTGGTATATTCTTGCAATGGAATATTATAGTACAACAGTAAAAAAAAAAAAAAAAGGCCTAGAGCCACATGTATTAATTAACAAAGGCAAATATAAACAGATTCATTTTGAATGAAGACTTAAATTGCAGTAAAATTCACAGAGTATATTTCTATTTATATGAAGTTTTAAAATAAGCAACAAACCATTATCTATTGCTCATATAGACTTACATAGTTAAAGTATAAAAAATGCATGAGGATGATAAACCCCAGAGTCAGAAGAGTGGTTATCCTTTATTCTTTATAACATGATATATTATTACTATGTCAAAATATATAATTTTATATATATTACATATTATACTTTATATCATAGACTACACATAAATATATGGGCTTCCCTGGGGTTTCCCTAGTGGCTCAGACAATAAAGAATCTACCTGCAACTGGAGACCTGCGTTCGATCCCTGGGTCCGGAAGATCCCCTGGAGAAGTGAATGACTACCCACTCCAGTATTCTTGCCTGGAGAATCCCCGTGGACAGAGGAGCCTTGCAGGCTACAGTCCATGGGGGTCACAAAGAGTTGGATGTGACTGAGTGACTAACACACAAACGTATGTGATATAGAATTACTATATATCATTAATACATCATATTATTTTTTGTATTATTCCCTATATTTTCTATATGTCACAATAGATGATTTCAAGAATGTACTTTGTTGAAAAATAAGTAAAATATCATATTTACTATCTCCTGGTAACCTCCTCCCTCAATCCATCTACACTGAATTGTGACAAATGACCCTCCTTTTGGAAGAGAGAGGAAGTTATTTTTGAAATTAGTTTAGACAAAATCTGATCATTTCAATGCCCCGTTCAGAAGCAGAGGCTGGTTTTGGGGCGCTGCTGGGCAAAAGTCTACATTCCACAGTGTGACATTCAAACCCCTCCGCAAGCTGGCTCCAGACCACTTTAGAGGCAGTGCTTCAGTCTCTGTCTTCAAGCACTCTGCATTCCATTCGAATTGGAGGGTTTGCCGTTTTCCAGATATATGCAGTGTCTTTCCATTTCATGCTTTTTCTTGATCACATTTTCTCTTCCAGAGAACTCCTTCCCTCATTCTTGCAATTTGACGTTATATACCAAAGCCTTAAAAGCATGCCTACTCTCTGACACAGCCAGTCTCCTACAAGAAAAAAACAACTCAGGATGTGCATAAAAATTTAGCTTGAGCTTGTTTATTGCAGTATTGTCTCTAATGTCAAAAAGTTAAAAATAAGCTAATGTCCAAAGAGGGCTTCCTAGGTGGCACTAGTGGTAAACAACCCGCCTGCCAATGCAGGAGACGTAAGAGATGCGGGTTCATTCCCTGGGTCAGGAAGATCTCCTGGAGGAGGGCATGGCAATCCACTCCAATATTCTTGTCTGGAGAATCCCAAGGACACAGGAGCTTGGTGGGTTATAGATAATAGGGTCACAAAGAATCGGACATGACTGAAGTGGCTGAGCGCACACAAAGTCCAAAGAAGGTTTAAATATATCCATCTCACATGGGACACCACACAAAGAAGCACAGACTCTGGAGCCTAAAGTCAGACAACCCAGGTCAAGTCCAAGTTCTGGATCGTTCTGGCACATTTCCAGCTTTGCGATCTTAGCCTCTCTCTGCTTACATATTCTCATCTGTAAAAATGGAAATGAGCTAGTACTTCCTTCACTGAGTTACCTGGTGCTCAGGCCTAGCATGGTACTTAGCTCAGTGAAGGATTAATGAACTGTGTAACGTAAGAATCAGTACTATTGTAGCTCATTCCTTCTAAATTTTAGGTTCGAAAGTAGTGAATAAAATTTAGATGATTTTTTTTTAAAGTTCATGTCCCCCAAGAAAGCAGTGAGGTCACTCAGGATCCAGCTGATTTCTTGTGGTTTAGTTGCTCAGTCATGTCTGACTCTTTGTGACCCCATGGGCTGCAACATGCCAGGCTTCACTGTCCTTCATTATTTCCTGGAGTTTGCTGAAACTCTTGTTCATTGAGTTGGTGATGCCATCCAACCATCTCATCCTCTATTGCCCCCATCTCCTCCTGTCCTCAATCTTTCCCAGCCTCAGGGTCTTTTCCAATGAGTAGGCTCTTGGCCAAAGTATTGGAGCTTCAACTTCAGCATCAGCCCTTCCAATGAATATTCAGTGTTGATTAGAAAGTAAGTCTTACAAGTAAAGTAAGAAGGAACTAGGTCACAATGGGAAATCAAGCCACTCTAGAATGAAGGTGGAATAATGGACTAAAAAATGTTCATGGGTTCTGGCTCTTACACTCACTGACTCAGTAACCTTAGGTCAATGGCCCTAATCTCCAGCTAGGGCTTCCTCTTTTGTCAAAGAAGGACAATAAAGCCCACCCTTATAAGCCTGCTGTAAATTTAGAAATAACAATAATTTATGTTTGTACCAGGCACTGGTGTAAACTCTTTCACATTATCTCATTTAATCCTCAAAGCAACCCCATGGGGTACTATTGCAAGTTGAACTGTGTCTCCCAAACAGATATGCTGAACTTCTACCCTCAGATACCTATGAATGTGATTTGATTTGGAAATCAAGTCTTTGCAGAAGCAGTTGGTTAAGATGGAGGTCATACACGATTAGGGTGGGCCTTGTAAGGCAGTCCTTAGAAAAAGAGATCAGAGGTGGAGACTCGGATGACAAACCTACAGCCAGGAAGCACCAAGGATGGCTGGCCAACACCAGAAGCTGGGGAACAGACAAGGAAGGGTCTTTGCTTAGAGCCTGCAGAGGGAGCATGGACTTGCTGACAGACTGACCTTGGACTTCTAGCCACCAGACCTGTGAGAGAATAAGTGTCTGTTGTTTTAAGTAAGCAAATGTGTGATCACTTGTTAAGGCACACAAGGAAACTCACACAGGTACCACTGTGACGGATGCAGAAACTGAGACACAGGATGAGTAAGCAGCCTGACAACTCTCACGCGGATCGTGAGCTTGCTGACCCAGGAGTCGGTGCTGTTGATTATCAGATGATATTCAACCCTGACTATTCATTGGCAGGACTGATGCTGAAGCTGAAGCTCCAATATTTTGGCCACCTGATGCAAAGAGCCAACTCATTGGAAAAGACCCTGATGCTGGGAAAGATTGAGGGCAGGAGGAGATGGGGGCCTGGCGTGCTGCAGTCCATGGGGTCACAGAGAGTTGGACATGACTGAGCTACTGAATCTCAACAACAAATCAGCTGGATCCTGAGTGACCCCACTGCTTTCTTGGGAGACACAAAAGTTATGTTCACCTTTTACATTTTGATAGATTTCATCATCCACCAACCCCCCAAAAGGCATTGTTCTCTGGTATTAGGGTGGTTTTGTCCCATGGTTGTCAGAAGTTTTATCCTCAGTAGCCCAGCTGAATCTATGCAATCGCAATCATGCAATTTTCACAAGTGTCACATCGCAAGGTGCCCCACGTGGCTGGGCTCTGCTGGACCCTGCAGGCTGGTACTGAGGTTCTTTCTCTGTGGCTTTTGCTCAGGCAACTAACACCCCCGCCAGACCATAGCAGAAGCAAGCTGCTAAATGCTCAGCAGCTTAGGGGGCCTTGCTGACTTAGAGAACAAGGAAGTGAATAAGTGAAATCTGAATTACTCCCCAAGTTCCATCTTGCCCAAAGCTATTCCATCAAAATTATTTTTCTAATTTTCAGATATTAGAAAGATTTTCAGATTTGAGCGCTGTCTTCATTTATCCCTTTTTCTCTGTCTCTGTCTGTTGATTTTCAGAGAAATGCCTGCCTGAGGAAGCAGATGAGATGCTATCCAAGAGTAGACTCCCAGCCCTGGCATAACCTGGGCTTCGTTTAATGAGTCATACCTTCTAAGATACGCAGAAACTTACTGGTTAGCTCACAGCTACTTCCTTGTCTTTTTTGTCTTTTTTTTTTTACCCTGTGACCTGCAGCTTTACCAAGAGCCTTGTCGACCCGATTTCTCAGAGAATGCAGCAATATGATCCACATGGGTGCTTGAGCTCTTGGTTTTCAGATGCAGGGCGAAAGAGAAGCCTATTCATTGACCTCTGTGGGCTCCAGGCTGCAGCAGGCTATTATTCAGGTTGATAAAAGCTTCCGTTCCCCAGGGGGAAATCTCCTCGGTCCTGGCAACCATGACCCTGACTCAAGAGTGTAAGCGGAGCCCAGGCACACCTGTACCTCTGACAGATGAGCCAGGCACAGAAAAGCCTCTGCTGACAAGCTTATCGGACAGCAGACACCTGCAGAGGGGCCCACGCCCTTTTTCATGAGGCCTCTGACAGCCGTCCTGATCCAACAGGCCTGGCTGGGCACACGGTCAAAGCAAGATGACTTGAAGATTCACAAAGGAGCTGGATTATGCCAAGGCCAGGCGTCATGCTTGGAAGGAAACACAACCCCCCCATTCATCACACAGGCCCTGCTGGTTGGAAATCGTGGCGCACCCCCACTGGTTTGGTTCCAAATAAAATCCTAGCTCTGCCTTGGGTAGAGAAGGGTGGGAGCAAAGGCAATTTTGATTTATTAGGCCTACTAAGTGCCTGCACGGGAGTAAGAGCTTTATATTCAACATCCTGTTTGATCCTCCCAAGAACCCATTGACAGAAGCACCATTTCCGTTTATCCTGATTTCACAGACAAAATAGCTGAGCTTGGAGAGGTTGTCACTTTGCAAGTCTGCACGTCTAATTAGCAGCCGGGCAGGATTTGAAAAGGGTTCCCCCAGGGTTTTACGACTGTTGCCAGCTGTTCCCAAGCAAATCAACTCAGGAAACCCAAAGTCTGGGGGTTTGGGCCCATTCATTCTGTTTTGGGTCCTTCATTAGTGGGACTCACATTGTTCCACGTTGGCTCCCTGAAAGGTCAACTTGCAGGCATGACCCTGTTTCCCAGAGCTCCAAGCAGATGGGCAGAACGACCTGGGATGACCTAAGTCAAAGCTGAGTTTGCCTTCAGACTCTGCCCCAGCCTGAACTAGAGTCACGTGATCCCACCGAATCCGTTTAGAGGCACCTCAGTTTGTACTTGAACACAGTGGTCCTTGACTGTGGGCTGTATTGTGACCTAGGAGGCATTTTGGCAATGTCTGGTTGTCATAACTGGGAGGGGTGTGTTACTGGCATCAAGAGGGGAGAGGCCAGGAGTGCTGCTGAGTGTCTTACAACGCACCAGACTGCCCGCAGGGAAGAATGTGTTAGTCGCTCGGTCATGTCAGACTCTTTGCAGCCCCGTGGACTGTAGCCTGCCAGGCCCCCCGGTCCATGGGATTTCTCAGGCAAGAATCCTGGAGTGGGCTGCCATTTCCTTCTCCATGGGATCTTCTCGACCCAGGGATGGAAACTGACCTGGGGATTGAACCCCACCTGGGGATCAGGCACAGAATGTCAGTGGTGCCAAGCCTGAGAAATTGCTTTGAAATTCGACCCTGCCAGACATTGGAGGCTCTTCGCAAGTGACTGGCACACAGCAATCAATGGCCGATGAGGCGTTACTACGTGATGGCTGAGTGGCCAGTCCTTGGCAGATGATTTGGGGGTAGGGAGGAGCTGGATCTTCCCTCCCTCCAGTGACTGCAAGGTCACTGGAGCCAGGCCACTGCAGAACCTGGCCATCCAGCACTGCCCCAACACTAGCTGTCTCCACAGTGTGTGTGATGCCTTACAAACCCGTACATTCATTAAAGGGTTTTCTTCTTGTTTTTGAAAGACAAGGCAAGCAAGGTGATGACAACCCAACAGTGGGTGGCAGGAACTGGTTTATTGGGAAGATGCTTATTGAGCCTGAACTCCCAAGAGCCTGGCAGACGTGGAGGTGGGGTGCAGCTGTAAGTTCAGGGCTGCCCAGGAGAAAGAGGGCACAGTCACTGGGGTTGGAACTGGCTTTTGACTCACAGCTCGACCCCTTCTCGGAGCTGCCATTTCCTAATGTGTAAAACAAGAGTTGTAATTCTTACTTTCCTGGGCTGGTGTGAGAATTAATTGGAATAATGAATGCAAAGTGCCTAACACGGCAGGTGGCAGAATAGACACTTAAGCGGTCCTGTGATTAGGGAAAGATTAGGACAGGCTGGCCTTGGAGGGTTGCCCGGGGCGCGGCCTGTTTGTTACAATAGTGACCCGCGTGCTGTTCGGAGGGCATTGTCACCACACACCAGGGCACATGGTATAGTTGGTCTGTGTGGTTCACTTGGTACCGTGGGTTGGAATGTCTTATCTAGGGCTGCCTGGGGGTTCTCAGGAGGGCAGTCCGGCCAGTCTTGCTGAGGTTTGTTTTGAGGACTGGAAAACTCCTACATCGCTGGAGGGAGTGGTCGTAACCCTCTTCTCCTGTTACCATCACGGGAGGCAGCTGTAGAAGGTGGCAAGTGACTCAGAGTCCTGCCCACACCTGGCACCAGTGCCACCTTGAGTGGGTGACTTGCACTGCTTGAACCCTAGTTTCCTTCCCTCCAAAGTGGATAATACCAGCTACTTCACAGTAGTTACATGAAGATTCAGGGCAATGATGAAGGCAATGGTGACAAGAATAGATAATCAGTAGGGAAATAACTGGCCAGAGCGGGAACTTGAAAGAGTCCATTTGTTTGTTTTGATTTTATGATTTTCTTAAGGAATAGCTAAGTTCATCATGCAAGCGAGGCTCTGCCTCAGTGGTTCTACTTCACCTGCCTAAACATTCCCCCATCACACACGACGGGTCCTCCCACCCACGTGGGCTTGCCACCTCCCTTTCTCTCCCTACATCCCTTCTTGTGGCCACTACACCCCGGCCACCAGTGAGCTACTCAGAGCAGGCTTCTTTCTCTTCCATGCAAAACCTCTTTCTCTCCTGAGGGATGGTGCTGGGCCTGCCTCTCCTGGTCACTCACCTTCCCTGAGAGCTTCAGCTGCTACCCCCGACCCGGAGCATCAGAGAATGGCCGCTCTATCAGCGGAAGTGCCACTCCTAGAGAAGAGCTGAGACAAAGAGTTTGTGGGCTTGCACTTTGCTCAGAGTATGTTTCTGGGGAGGACTCCTAGAAGAGGGAGTTAGCGCTCTTTCTTCACATGCCACATCCTTTCTGTACTGTTTGCCCAAATTTCAACCAATGTGTTTTCTTACTATCAGATACTACTTAATAGAATTATGCATGCCTCCATAGCTCTTTCCTCCTCTAAGCCTCAGGGGTCATGTGATATATGACTTTGTGTCTCCAGATTTTAACAACGAGTCAAAAATAGGGTGGACAAGCTTAGTGAACCCTGATGAACGAAGGAACCAATTTTTTTTGTTGTTATTTTTTTTGTTTGCTTTTCTCCTTTGGAACTGATGGTTTTTGCCTCTCCTCTCTGCCACCAAATTGCTCATCTCATGAAGGTATGAGACCACTGAAGCTGCGGATGGGTGAACATCCACCAGGCTTCCTCACGGGACCCCTGGAATCACACTCAGATCTCTGGCCTCTGCGGTCCTCCTGGGAGAATCCTGATCATGGGCACACATCACTGTGGTCACGAGGGCAGAGAAAGAGGCCCTGTTTCTTCTCCTGAGCCCACACTCCCTGGACTGAGGGATGCTCCGCCTTCTGGATGTGCACTTTTTCCCACTGGCCAATCCCCAGGCTGTGTGCCGCCGGCCTCCAGGGTCTTGTCCTGGTTGCCTCTTGCCCCATTTAGCCCCTCATCTACTCATTGAAGAACTTCATGCTGGCTTCTATGAGGCTTCAACTGGTTCTGTTTATTTGTTGTTTGCTTTGTTTTTCTTTTTGCTTTGTTTTAAAAGAGCATTCTTCCTGATGGAGGATGGACTCTCAGAGGCAGGCACTGACCTTGACATCGTTTCCTTCCCAGTAGGACCAGCCCAGGAGCACAGCCCATACCCCACTGAGTGCTGCTGGATCCAAGCCATCAAACACACATGCATGTGGTGTCGCTTCAGTTGTGTCCAAGTCTGTGTGACCCCGTGAACTGTAGCCCGCCCGGCTCCTCTGTCCATGGGATTCTCCAGGCAGCGATACTGGAGTAGGTGCCATGCCCTCCTCCAGGGGATTGTCTCCTGCATTGGCAAGCAGGTTCTTCACCACTAGTGCCATTTGAATTCATCTTCCTCCACGCGTACCCTGATGACAAAGGCCAGAGCGTAGCAAAATAATCCGGAGTGGGGATTTTCAAAAAAGAAAAGCAAAATCAGGTGAATTGAAAAGAAAAAAATAATCAGGTAAATTGAAAAGGAGAAGAGGATGGCAGGCCTAGGATGAAAACACCGAGACTGACAACCACCCCACCTGCCCTTCCAGCTCCCAGTGAAAAGAAACCAAAGCCATGGGATTCACTTCAATTGCTCTTCTGGCCCGAAATGGCTCCCTCCCCCAGGCCCGAAGGAAAATTCAATTAAAGGGTCCATCTGCGAGGCAGCAGCTGAAGAGGAATGACTGTGGGGAGGCCCACATTTTCATCAAAAAGAGCCCAGGCCCTTCTCTCCGCCCCTCCCCCACGCTCCCTCTGCCTCTCACTTAGGAGGCCCGCCCCTCACCCCTAAAACCGCAATTCTCTCCAATTAGGTGGCTCAGAGAAGTGGCTTTCATCTGCTCCTTTCAAATGCATACACGTTAAAGACTCATCCCACAGACTCGGGGCACCCGCCGCAGGGAGAGAGGGAGAAAGCCCACAAAAGGAGCCCCCGGAAGTTGGGGAGCAGAAACCTCACTCCCCAATTAGTCTGTAGTGGCCGGCCCGCTCCTGCGGGTGGTTCGGCAGCCTACTCCAAGCCAAAAGGCGGGATGCGATGAGGAAAGATAAATACACAGAAATCACAACCAGGCAAGCTTTCTGGGCTTTAGCGAAAAGCCAAGGGAAAGGCAGAAGGGAAGGGTTAAATGCAGTGACCTCCTGAATGAGCCTTGACCCTCCGGAGCCTTCGTGCACCTGGGGCCGCCTCTCTGCCTCCCTGTCTCTTTGGGCTAGCCAGGAGCGGGCCAGGCTGCCGGCTGCAGGGACCCAGAGAAGCCCACCGCCCCCTGGCTGCGTGTTCTGCCGAGGCAGTGTGAACAGAAAGGATGGTCCGGGGACCGAGTGCTTCTTCCGTCTCCCTGCGCTCTCCTTGCAAAACAAACAATGCTTATGGCAGCATCTTGAGGCACAGACCCCACAAAGGTCCCTCAGCCCTGTACCCAGCCTTGTGCTCTGTTCCTTCAAAGGACCCCTTCTTTCCCTGGGGGTCTCCCTGGGCCTCTTTCCTGCCTCCTTCCGCTTCCTTCTGATTAGTTTTGATTAGGGACACAGGGAAGAGGGTGGCTCACTGTTTCCCTCTGTCTCCTCAAGTGACAGAAGGAGGGATGGTTTTAAGGTGGAAGGGAGTTGACTTATTAATGCAGGCCCGACACGAGGCAGGGTCCTGCGCATGGGGTCCTGACATGTGTGTGGCTGGGAAATGGTTTCCGTGTTCGTGTGCTGGGGCCAGGGACCGGGGATTCAGAGCACAGAGAGGCGTGTTCTCACAGTTCTGGAAGGCTGACTTGGGACCTTGCTGTGGGCAAGGCTGGTGTTAGTCTGAGGCCTCTGTCCTGCTTTGAAGATGCCATTTTCTCCTTGTGTCCTCACACGGTCCTTCCCCTGTGCCTTTCTGTGTCCTGACCCCTTGCTGTCTGGAAGACAGTCATGTAGCAGTAAGGCCCCCCTACTGCTTAATTACCTCTCTAAATCACATTCGGAGCTTCCGGGGGTCAGGACATCAATACAAGATTTAAGGGAAACACAATGCAGCCCATAACAGTATATCTTGGTAGTTCTGCCAAAAAATGCACCTGTTATTGCCCAATTTAGTTGTTTCACCTCAGAATTTGTAGGACTTTGAGGAGATATCAGCTTTACAAAGGACCAGACCTCCGCAGGTGGCTCAGAGGTAAAGAATCTACCTGCAGTGCGGGAGGCCTGGGTTTGATCCCTGAGTTGGGAAAATCCCCTGGAGGAAGGCATGGCAACCCACTGCAGTGTTCTTTCCTGGAGAATCCCCATGGACAGAGGAAGCCTAGCGGGCTACAGTCCATGGGGTAACAAAGAATTGGACAGTACTAAGAGGCTAAGCACATGAGAGACCTTCTGAGAACAGGCCTCCACTAGCTGGTATTAGCATGCTCCTATTTTATTTAGGGTAGCATAGAGTTGGGGACACCATGAGGACTATTATGTAGAATTGGATCGGAGAGGTTCTGTCATACAAACACCATTCGTTTGATCAGGACAGAGTCTGGAAAGCCTATTCTTACCGTAAGTGGTTAATAGGTCACCCCTCCCCCAACTGTGCACGCGCGTGCGTATGCGCGTGCGTATGCGCGTGCGCACACACACGCACACACACAAATGGAGGATCCTCAGCTCCCTGTCTTGGTTCGTATCAGTCAGGCCCCACCAACCTTACCAGACCCCCATCATTCTTCATACGTGGCCTCGCTCCATTCTTCTCTCCAAACCTGCAAACGTCTGTCTTTCCATCTTCTCGAAACGTCTTTGCCTTCTTCATCTGCAGAGCACCACGGAAGCAGAAGAGGACAGGTAGTTTTATCATGTCGTCTGACTTCTCTCTTGGGGGAGGCGATGCTCGTAGATACAATCCATTGGATGCTGCTGGGCCAGGCCCTTCCCTGTTCCTTCTTCTCTGCCCGCCGTCATGAGGACATGCTCAGTGCGGGGAGCAGGGAAGATGCACGCCACACCATAGACACATATACGTGCCCTGCAAGTTCTTAGTCCCTTAGGAGGCAGAGCTCTTCTCAGGCATCTCAGGAAAGCTTTTTGTGTGTGTGTCCGGCTTATTTTAAGAGCCCAAACCGCACAAGCTTTAAATCAAATTAAGCTGCCTTGTCCAGTCGTGTGCTATACTTGCAATTAGAGGCTGGCCTGGGCAGAATTAAACCCCCTTCATTCTCCCAAGAGTGTGGATGTCACAGTGTCCCAGGGAATGCCCTGTCCATCCTTCCACATGCCATCTTCTCTCTTTTGATGGTGACGGGGAGAGGGGCATTGCAGACAGGCCTCTAATGACCTTGAACTTCAGCATCTGGCTCACTCTCCTCTTCCCACACCCTGGGCCTCAGGCTCCTCCCATGAGACAGGGCAGTAGGATGACTATAAACGCAAGCTGTCTTTCAGACTGCCTCGGCTTAAACCTGATTCTGTATTTTTAATTTTTGTTTCTTTTGCACAAAAATGTTCACTGCAACTTTATTCATAATCCCAAACTACCCTAAAGTCCATCAGCAGGAGAATGGATAAAAAAATTATGATATGTTCATACAATTGAAAATTACTAAGCAATCAAATGGAGAAGGGAATGGCAAGCCACTCTAATGTTCTTGCCTGGGAAACCCCATGGACAGAGGAGCCTGGTGGGCTGCAGTCCATGGGGTCGCACAAGTTGGACATGACTGAGCGACTTCACAACAAGCAACCTAAAGGGCTTCCCAGGTGGTGCTAGTGGTAAAGAACCTGCCTGCCAATCAGGAGATGTAAGAGACAGGGGTTTGATCCCATCCTTGGGTCAGGAAGATCCCCTGGTGGAGGGAATGGCAACCCACGCCAGTGTTCTTGCCTGGAGAATTCCATGGACAAAGAAAGCTGGCAAGCTGCAGTCCACAGGGTCTCACAGAGTCAGATAGGACTGAAGTGACTTAGTAAACACACGCAAGTGACCTAAAGAGAAAAATGAAAACATGGGTAAATCTTTAACCCATTTTGTCATGCTAAAAACGTTATGACCTTTATTCTTTCATTTAACCTCAGGAAATGGCAACCCATTCCAATATTCTTGCCTGGAAAATCCCAAAAGCCTGGCAGCCTGCAGTGCACAGGATTGCAAAGAGTTGGACATGACTGAGCATGCAGACATGGAAGGCTCATCTATAAAATGGGGGTGATGAGAAACTACTTTTAGAATAGGGATTGCAATTGAGCACATGTTCTGTGAGTCCTGGTGAGACTCCTAGGTCTCAGATGACTTCAAGGCCTTTTGAATTTGAGGAGTGGGGGAGTCGTGAGGTTGTGCGAGTTGTCTGAGAGGAGGACGACTGGGGAGAAGTGGGGCGTCCGCCCCTCACCTGGACGTGTGGACCAGTTTTCGGACTTGATGAGAGGAGGGTATGGAAGCTGACAGAGCTGTTTTGACGCAAGACATTATGCTGTGGGCCCGGAAACAGCCAGAGCCTGGGAAGGAAACTTTTCAGGCCACTTTTGCATTGTTTGTCTGTATTTCGATGGCTGTTCGAAGATGACCAGCTTTGGGAGTGTGAGGAGACGGAAGGCTTGACAAGAATATCAGTCACCTGCTGTTGGCCCAGCGTGGTGAGGGGGGGGACAGTCCCTCAAGACACTTTGTGAGACAGAGTATCATGGAGAATGGGAGGTGAGCGGGACCAGGAGGCAGGATCCTCAGGGACCCTGAGCCAGCGGACATATTGGAGAAAAGCCCTGTAGGGTCTGGCATCCCTGTTAACCCTATCTGATTCGGGGGTTAACAAAGGCTAACATGCTGGATTTTGAACCTAGAAACTCTGGAATGCTAGGCTACTTGAGTGACATGTATTTCTAGTGGCACGATCTCCCCCCGCCCCACCCCCACCCCTCACATTGGAGACAGGACAGACTGCCTGTTGTGACTGGGAGTTTAGACTAAGAAGAAAAGAGGAAGGATGTGCTAACTCCTTACTCTATTACCCCTGCTCTGTCTGTCATCTGGGACCCTGACCTTCAGTGTCCACCGCTCTATTCTTTGCTAATGTCCCTTCCTCCTCCCTCCATAATTAGAACAAAGGACAGATCAAGGTAAGGAGGAGGGGCCCTCACTGCCACTCAGAACCCACACTTTACCTGGTAGAAAATGAGACTCAGAGCTCCCATTCATTCACCCCCAGTGTTTTGAATAATTGGCACAATGGCTTTAAAACGCAAGAGGTAATGAAAATATACTAATAACTCCAAAACATGCTGGACCTAGGGCTTTGTCATCTTGCGTTCCACCTCCATTCACCAATTTTACTCTTAACTTTCAAGTCGTTCATTTCAGGAAACATGCAGTGAGCACTTGCTAGATGCCAGAAACTGTGCTGAGCTGGGTTTTTTTAAACAAGCAATTTATGTAACTAAGTTGTCTTTCTCCACCATACCCTCCAGTGCATTCAGTCCAGCAGAGGCGTTAATACATGTGACGTAAAGGAGGAGGAGATGTTAAGTTTGTAAAACAGGGAGGAAAAATAAAAGCATGTAAAACAAGAGATCTTTATATCCTATGGTGAGTTCATAGGCCAGAGTACGTGAGAGCTGTGAGTGTGAGCGCTGCCTGTGTGTGTGTTTTTGATGGACACATAATGTGCACCTAGTGAAAGGCACAGGTCTTAAGGGCAGAATGACATGAGTTTCTACAAACGATGCAACCAGGTAACCCCCACCCCTGTCAAGCAAGATAGCTTCACTTCTGTCACCCCAGAATGTTTCCCCATGCCCCTTCTCAACCACACTTACCCATGTTTATTTTTAAGATTTCTAAAATATCCTTAGGGACTTCCCTGGGGGTCCAGTGCAGAGGGTACAGGTTAGATTCCTGGTCAAAGAGCTAAGATCCCACATACCTTGAAGTCGAAAAAATCAGAGGAAAAAAAAACCATAGAAAACAGAAGCAGTATTGAAACAAATTCAATAAAGACTTTAAAAATGGCCCCCACACACAAAAAAAACTTTAAAAGGATAAAATGAAAAAATCAATAAAATATCCTTATATTTCAATCAAGAAAGTTCCTAGACACTTACAAAGCGCAAGTTTAAGGTTGTAAGAACAAGCTTAAGGTTCTATGTTTTTGTTTGGTTGTGTTTAGATGGCTTGTCCAGCATCTACTGTGGACATTCTGAATGACAGCTTCACTAAGTGCTGCCAGATATTTCCTCTAAAGGAGGCTATTCATAACTTGGACCTACTGGGGACTTATGGTGGACAGCCTCAGTAGACAGGGTCATGTCTCATTCCAAAGGAAAGAGCAGATGTGTCCGGTACAGTAAGGACAGTCTCTCTCCAGGGCAGAGAGCGGGTAGTTTGCAGCCCATTGAGAAAGATTTGGGTTTCCTAAGTTGGAGTTCCTCTCCTGCAGCGCTGCCCCCCACGTGTGCAGGCGGCATCACTTGGCGCTCTGCAGAGCATCCTGTGGGAACCAGGCTCAGGGAACTGGCCAGGAAAATGATGACTCTCTGGATACCAGTGGTACTGTGAGAAGTAAACTTCATTGGACTCAGGGGTCTTCTGTCTTAACCAGTATCCAGGAAACTGTTGCAAGTCAGGCTACTTGGTGAGCTTGCAGATACAGAGACATCTCAGGCTCTCTGCTGCTCTTGAAGCTATAAACCCAAACTGAGTCTTTGGCATGTGCTCTCCTAGTTAAACTGTTGTAACAGTTGCCCAGAGGGGACAGCTCACAGCCCAAATCACAGCACAGGTATGAGTGTCGTTCTTCCTAAGGCAGAGGGCTCTTGACTGCAGAGATGAGGAGTAAGCAGCCTGGGTGGGTGGTTAGCTCCAACTCCCCCAAGCTCTCACTGCCTCTGTCTGAACTGCCCACTGCCATCTTGCTTGACTTCCGCAAGCCAATCTCACTTGACGCCACCCTCCGCGTGTTCTCTGCTCCCCCATCACTAGGTCTCCTGGGAAGGCAGGTCAGCGGACTGTGATCTGCTTAAGTGCTGTACCGAGACCACGAGTTGAATTTTTAATTTGTACAGTTGTTGTCGCTTTGTGGCTTGATGTACTTATAATGCGTGATGACTGTAAAAAACTGAGTTCAGAAAAGTCACAGAAAAGTAACATATAAAACGTTCACGATCACACCCCACAGGAAGCACTGCTAGCATTTTGGTTATATCTTTCTGGACGTTTTTCTATACGTACACGTTGCATTTTTCCTTATGGTTTGTTTTCTTCAGCTTTTTTCCCTTTTCTTAAATAGAGGTTTTTTTTTCTTTTGACAGTATAGTGTAGATATCTTTCTATCTCAAAGGATAAAAACAAGTAACATCATTTTTAATGAGTTTATAATATAGATGTATCCTATCCTTATTTGTTTAGTGTCTTTTGGGGCTTCCCTGGTGGCTCAGTGGTAAAGAATCCACCTACCAGTGCAGAAGACTTGGGTTTAGTCCCTGGTTCGGGAAGATCCCCTGGAGAAGGAAATGGCAACCCACTTCAGTATTCTCACCTGGGAAATCCCATGGACAGAGGAGCCTGGTGGACTACAGTCTAGGGAGTCACAATAGCGTCAGACATGACTTAGCGACTACAACAACAACAACAAAGTGTCTTTTCAGTGGACATGTAGGTTGTTCATTAGTTTTCAGGATCATAAATAATGCTCTTTTGACCTTCTGTCTCTCTGCCTCTCTCTGTATCTATCTATTGCATCCAAACTTGTTTTCCTTCCACCTCAATAAACTTTTCTTAGAGTTATAAGGTTGTGATGATTTACCTGGAGAAAGCAAACAGACAGAAGTGCAAAACCCAGTTCATATTAACTTCTGAAAAGGAGAATGCATTACCACCATGGGTCAGAGCGAACATAATGCAAGAAAAAATTTGATAAGCGCTGGAGCATTCCTTTTAGAACACTGCTGCACTGTGTTAGAAACCCAGGGTACCCTGCTAGAAAGACAACATGAAAAAAAACTGAGGCATCCTGGCTGACAGCCCTGAGAAACACCAGACCTATGCGTGAGGCTGTCTTGGGTTGCCCGACCTTGGCCATGCTGCCAAAAGATTGCATTTGCATAATGAACACTAGTGAGACCAGCAGAAGAACCACCCCACTAATCCCAGTTAGACTGCAGAATCGTGACCAAACAAATATTGTTGGTGTAAGCCACTGACTTTTGAAGCGGTTGGTAACAAAGCAATAGGGTAAATTCCTTTAACATGAGGCAACTAAGAAGCTCATATTCTACAAACTGACAGAATTTCCAGGCTAGCTCCTTAAGAACCCAGAGCCTTCCTAAAGGCAGTACAAATCATCATCCTTCAACTACTTCAACACCACATTACATCTGAAGGATGGGTTAGTATTGCATGACAAGTTTAGACTCCACTCCTATCACCACCACAGGTGGGGAAAGAGGGAGTAGAAGGTGTGAGAGTTAATTCCAGGCACTAACAATTTACTCTTCTACCTGATTTTTTTTTTTAAGTCTTCACAAGTCTTAATCTGCATTAAAGAAGCATCTTTCCAGATGTTCTGGAATGAGGAGCCAGTTAGGTGGTTGGTCCCACAAGGACTCAGATCTCTATGCAGAAGGGGCCTGGCAGGGAGGAGTAATGGGGAAGGGTTGTTTTTATAAGGGGCATAGGATACCTCTGTAAGCTTAAAAACAACTTCTACAAAAAAGGTAAACATGGAATGTTCCCAGAGTTCAGAAAGGTCATAGCCACTCCCCTTATTTAAGACAAGGAAACTAATGTAATGTTCTGATTCCTAATCTCCTACTCTTTCCATTTACCATGTTTCTTTTAAACTTCTAAGAATTTTATTGTTGAGTTTAAGCCATTTATCACAACCATTACCTTAATTGTAGTTTTTCTTATTTAACAACCACTGGGACTTATAATGTATTTATCCAATATATTTTATAGAATAAGCGTCCCCTTTTTACATGAGATTTCAGGTATTATGGAAAAAGTCCTTACATAATTTATTTCTCCAAGCATAGAATTTTCCCCTGATTTTTAAATCAGTTTCCCTGGAGCAGATCAATTTATTTTGATAACTAGTGTGAACATTCGAGTGAGAGAGGTGGACAACATGAAGTGTGGAGCACATGGGGACAGTGTCCTGTCCTAGGTGCTTTAGGAAGACCCATGCTGGTTTCAGAGACTGATTTCCAGCACAGGTGAATAACGTGTACGCTGGGAGAAAAACACCAAGATTTGTAGAAACGAAAGGACGATTAAGGACAAGCAAATATAATCCTGTCTGAGAATGTAAGAGAAAAAATTTGGATGTGGTGAAGATTTTATTCTAAAGGTGCAGGATGTATATTCAGAACTGATCTCCAGGGAGGTAAAATTCAAGCCAGATTTTGAAGGAACAGAAGCAGTGTTAGGATGATAGATGCTCTTTCAATCCTGGAAGAACATCAGCTAATTCAGATAGGATCTCAGATCCAGTTTCTCTTGCCTCATCTTCAATTACCCAGTATGTTGGGTTTCCAAGAACCTTTTAAATTGGAGCAGAAACAAACAATCAAACATAAAAGCCACAGCGGACCGACTTTGGAGATGTGGTGACTTAGTAAAATGATCTTTTTCCTAGGACACTGACCAAAATATTGTTCAAGGCTAAGAAAATTACTCAACATTTTAAAGTGGATGCAATGTCACATCATTTACTTAGAATGTGACCAAAATATCTATTATTTACTTATTACCTTTGATCTCTCTTTAAAATTGGCATTTCTATTTTTAATATGAGTCAATTGAAAGAAAAGACAGGCCAAAGCTGTGTGTATTTCAGGGGCAGTGTGCGTTTCTCCCAGTGGTGAATTCTGTTTTCCATCCCATACAAGGATTACATGTCGTTTAGATCCGAAAACTTCTGTAAGAGACAGTCAATACAATCTGGCGTGGCAGGTGTGCCCGTTCACTCATGACTGACTCCTTTTTGTCCCCATGGTCTGTAGCCCACCAAGCTCCTCTGTCCATGGGATTCTCCAAGCAAAAATACTGGAACAAGTTGCCATGCTTTCCTCCAGGGAATCTGCCTGACCCAGGGATTGAACCCACATCTCTGGTGTCTCCTGCACTGGCAGGCAGATTCTTTACCACTGAGACAGGGAAGCCCTCGGTATAGTCCATGGCGGTCAAAACAGCACCAAGATTCTCCGTAGCAGAAATAACATGTATGGGGGGAGGCTTTTCATTTTTGCCTTTATTTTCTTTACGTGGAAAAGTTATCAAGATACTTTCTCCGAGGGAGCAGGGCCTCTGCTTCTTTGCAAGCATGCTGTTTATCTGGAGGTACAGAGTCTTTGCTAATGGGTGCTCACTGCCCTCAGAAGCACTTTCTGAGTTCACAGAAGGAGAGGGCAGCACCGATGTCACCAGCTGATAAGGCCAGGCAGCAGCCCAAACCTGCAGATCAATAGAGGCAGGCGGCTGCCGCTGCCAGGGCAGACAGCCTGGTGTCTGCTCTCATTTCACTTCCTGCTCGGTCCCAGCCCATCACTACGGTCACACGGGTCAAAGGACAAAGCATGCCTTGATTTCAGATACATACAGTTCTTGTCCCTACAGAGGTGACCACAATGAGAATGTCTAATGAACAGATGCAAAATACCATCCCCCACTCCAGTTCAGACAACCTTTCAATCAAAGAGAACATTCAACAGCCTTGCTGTTGCTGCGACTTGATGCTGCCCCCCGGCCAGCTCCATGGGCTTGAGACCCCATGCAGTCCACACAGGGCTCTCTGCTTGGTTTCAGACTCTGCTGCTGCCATCTTGAAATCCTTACCAATTCTTCAACTAGGGTCCTGGAAAAATTTCCTCTCCGAATTTCGGAGGCATTGATTGTCGGCCGGCCTTCCAACTTCCAGCATTGCTGTTGAGAAGTCCACTAGTGGTCTTGATGCCTGATCGAACCTGTGTTTCTTAAGTCTCCTGCATTAGCAGGTGTATTTCTTACCATCAGCACCACCTGGGAAGCCATCCAGAAGTTTATCGGTAAGAATTATATCTGTGTTCGTAATCAACTTGACCAAATTCTGTTGTTAAAAAAATTTAATCCTTGACCCGGACATACTTATGAGGGTTCCTGGACAGGCACTTCTGCTTGTCTGTGAGCAGGGATTTTGTCAACAGAACCCACGTCATTAATCCTGCCCCACTGAAGGGAAGGACATCGTCCTTTCCACCCTGTCCAGCTCCCATGATACAAGGACTTCTGGGCAATCAAGATGCCGGAGGGGAGCTGACAACTGTTTTTGCCCAGGGACAGTCTTTAGTGTTTTAAGGTCCTGTATTAATTTTCTGGGGCTGTCATAGGGCTTCCGCAGTGGCGTTAGTGGTAAAGAACCTACCTGCCAATGCAGGAGACATAAGACATACGGGTTGACCCCCGGGTCGGGAAGATCCCCTGGAGGAGGGCATGGTAAGCCACTCCAGTATTCTTGCCTGGAGAATCCTATGGACCAAGGAGCCTAACTAGCTATGGTCCATAGGGTCGCAAAGAGTCGGACACGACTGAAGTGACTTAGCAGGCACACACACATGGCTGTCACTGACTTAGTGATTTAAACAACACATACTTATATTCTCAGGGTTTCTGGAGGCTAGAAGTCCAAGACCAAGGTGTGGGCAGGCTTGGTTTCTCCTGACGCCTCATCTCTTGGCTTGCAGATGGCTGCCTGTCTGTGTGTCTAAGTTTACTCTTCTTATAAGGACACCCCCTGATGGCCTCATTTTAATCTAATCATCTTTTAGCAAGCTCTTATCTGCAAAAACAGTCACATTCTAAAGTATTAAGAGTTAGGATTTCAACATACAAATTTTAGGGAGACACTATTCAACCATAGGGCTTCCCAGGTAATGCGAGTGATAAAAAACAAAAAAACCCGCCTGCCAAAGCAGGAGATGCAGGAGTTGCAGTTTCAATCCCTGGGTTGGGAAGATCCCCTGGAGGAGGGCTGGGCAACCCACTCCAGTATTCTTGCCTGGAGAATCCCATAGACAAGGAGCCTGGCAGGCTACAGTCTATAGGCTCGCCAAGTCAGATATGACTGAAGTAACAGTACGCATGCATGCATTCAACCATAACATTATTCCATCAGAACAGATCCAAAGAAGAGTCTCCTGGACCCCAGGAGGAGACTGAGGGAGGATAAGAATTGCAGCGTCCTGAGGCTGTGAGTTTGCTGGGTTGTTCTGACTAAGTCCTCCAGGGTCAGTGAGCAATCCAACAGATGAAGAAGAGCAAGTGAATACGTGAATGGGAGTGGCCGATGGAAGACCAGCCCACTGGGCCAGGCCTCCAGGTCACTAGTCCTTTGCTAGCAACACTCCTGTCATGGTCACAGTAGCAGAAAACAGACCCTAATTCCCCGGAGCCCACATGCCTGGGGGCTGGGGGCTCTGGCACTAGACTCGTCCATGGACTGGGGCAGGCTGCCTGCCCCCAGAACCACACAGGTGACAAACGCAATGAGCAGATACTTGTTGTCTCCAGTGGCCATAGTATTACTGAGCCTTAGTGAGGACATGTGACTCTCCAGAGACCCAGACTGAGTAGGCAGAGGAACAAGGATTTAGTATAGATATGCCTGGCTCCAAATCCACACATGTTCGATGACATACCATGCAGACAGTGCTTCACATATCGTATACGATAACTTTAGATCCATGAAGGTGAGTTCTGTGTGTCTATTAGGCCACGGGGTACCCAAATATTTGGTGAAATGTTATTCTGTGTGCATCTGTGAGGGTGTTTCTGGATGAGATTATCATTTGAATCAGTACACTGAGTAAAGCAGGTTGCCCTCCCTATTGTGGGTGAAACTGTTAGTCGCTCAGTTGTGTCTGACTCTTTTGCGATCCCATGGACTGTAGCCCACCAGGTTCCTCTGTCCATGGGATTTCCCAGGCAAGACTACTGGAGCAGGTTTCCATTCCCTTCTCCAGGGGAATCTTCCTGATCCAGAGATCCAACCCATGTCTCCTGCATTGCAGGTGGATTCTTTACCGTCTGAGCCACCAGGAAAGCCCTATTGTTGATGAGCCTCATCCAGTCCGTTTTGTTCCATCGAGGCCTGAATGGAACAAAAAAGTTGAGAAAGTAGGAATTCTCTTTCTCTTTGAACTAGCCTACCAGTCTTCTCCTGCTTTTGGACTCAGACTGGAACTTACCCCATCAGTTTGTCCTAGTTTCCAACTTGGTCCTAGCAACCAGCAGCTTCCATGTCACATAGGCCAATTCCTTAAAAGAAATTCATATATATATCCTATTGGTTTTGTTTCTCTGGAGAACCTGAGCAAATACAGACTCCCAAATGCTCTACAAATGTTTTCCCACAAGGATTGATAAGCTATTAACAGATTATTCTTGTTAGCACAATAGAAAATAAACAAAATGTTATTTCATTAGCCATTTCTAATTACTGTCTCTAATCAAACATAACAATAGTGCACTTAAAACCTATTCTCTCTACTCCAGACTTTGATGATTTAAGACTGGCTTTTCCCTAAACACAGCTGAACAAATGAGCCCTTTCCTTTTAAATTCTTCATATCAAATTTGTGCTTATCTGCTAAGAGGATGAGAATGATGTTTGCTGAGCAACTACTTGGCATCAGACAGTTGGATGAAGTCCTTACATGGTATCTGCCATTCAGAATCTTCACAGGCATAATGCTATTGATCGTTTTCTTGTGCCCATTGTGGATGGATGGCATCTGTGGGAACAGCAGTGTTTCAGAGAGAACCAGCTCCTTTGCAAGGAGATTGCTCCAGTTGGTCAGAATTTGATAACTCCTCTGAGAAGAATAGATGCTTTCAAACTGTGGTGCTGGAGAAGACTCTTGAGAGTCCCTTGGCCAGCAAGGAGATCAAACCAGTCAATCCTAAAGGAAATCAGCCCTGAATCTTCATAGGAAGGACTGACGCTGAAGTTCCAATACTTTGGTCACTTGATGCAAAGAGCCAACTCATTGGATCAGACCCTGATGCTGGGAAAGATTGAGGACAGGAGGAAAAGAGGGTGACAAAGGATAAGATAATTGGATGGCAACATCGACTCAATGGATATGAGTTTGAGCAAATTCCAGGAGATAGTGAAGGACAGGCCAGTCCATGGGGTCACAGCTTAGCGTTGGACACAGCTCACTGACTGAACAACAACAACTGAGTATCTTTGGGAGGCAAAAAGCTGGATTTCAGATAGGGCTGGATCCCAATGAACTTCTCAGAGTCTTAACAGTTGGACTCACAGGAGACAGCAGCACACGACATGCAAAAGAATCCTGGCCAAATGATTCCTCCCAGTAGCCCCCCGCCCTCCATTCTGCTGAGCTGTCTGGTTCCGAAAGCGACCCACCCATTGAGAGCCTCCAATTGAGATGACATCCCAATAACTACCTGAGCCCCAGGCTGGCAAAACCCAGAGGTGTGCAGTCAGCCTTAATCACAGCTCTCCTCCGTAGCACTTAAAAATGGAGTTGATGAATTTAACAAGAAACACATGTTTTCATTTAAATTACAATTAGCAGTTAGAGAGTTAAGTGTGCCCTAGATAGAACAGATAATTGTTGTCGAGTTTGTGGCATAGCTACTTTACTGTTGCCATCCTCCTTTTGTGTTTTGCTTTATGATTTTATAGTAAATTTATGCAGAAACTGTGAGAGTCTCAGGTTAAAGAAAGCTGCTGGTTTGGAGTTATTCAGATTCCCAAAAAAAGGGTCACCAGCCCAGGCCCACTGCACAGCCCTTGTCTTGTGTGATTCTCTTTCTTTTAGGAAATGTGAGAAGATAATTTTTTACCTACCCCATGTAAGTTGGATCATCTGTCAGTGAGGTTTGCGGTGTAAATTACATGTTTCTGAGTAATGAACAAGTGGTGAGAACTGCTTCCTCTTTGGTATGATTTCCTGAAAATCCAGAAAAGGAAAAACAAGCTATCTTCTCCTTTACGCTCTCTGGAATGTTTCCCAGAGAAATTAATGTTCACTTCTGCTTTTCAGTGGAGATTATTTTTTTTAAAAAGAGGCCAAGGGAAGTTGCCAATACATACACTTTGGGGAACAAGTCAGGTGCATTCCACATGTCAGGGAACCTGGCTAAGGGACCTGCCAGGGTAAACCCACGGGGGCTGAGTGGCTGGAGCACAGCCCCTCCTGATCCATGCAAGGTTGCTCCAGCAAAGCAAGCTGGTGCTTCTGACGAAGACCTCTAATGAGAAACTAATTCCTGGTGAGGAGCCCCTCCCTCCAAATAAAATCCAATAAAAGGAGAGAGACACGGTTTATGGTGAAATTACCACCAGCCTGAGAACAGTACAGATCAGAGCCAAGACAAGTAATTGTAGGTGGCTCGGAGACCTGAATATATATAATTCCGCGGCACTGTCCCAAAACCACAGCCGTTGTCTAAATTTTAACAAAACCAGACAGAGAAGTGAGGGGAGATGGCTCCTTGGGGACCCCGTTAGGTATCCGAGACGTCCGGCCAGTGTTTGCTATAGCTGGCAAAGGTGTTGATGGCCGCAGATGACCGGTAGACGCTGGAGAGAAGCTTTTCTGGGTTTCTTTAAAGGGGGCGGCATGTTATGGGGGCGGCATGTTATACAGGCTGAAGAGAATGGAAATCATCTCCGGTTTCTACGAAACAACCAGCCAGTGTTTTATTTTAGCTACTCTCGTAGCCACACAGAACCTGTCACTCAAACAAACAACTCAAAACTCCTAAGTGAAGAGTTTGCTTGTTTGCCAGGGTTCTGTAAGTGTTTCCAGGTCAAAACACTAGAATGAGAAAGAAGTTTCCCTGTCTTTTGTTGCCGGGAGAACTCGCAGAGCAAAACTTCCGAGAGCCCGGAGAGAGAGCCAGGTTCGGCTTTCTCCTCCCGTGTTGTCTTCCATCTTGTGGAGTTGTTTGTCCCGAGCATCAGAGACAGGGAGTAAATTCTCCCCGACGCGCTGACAGCCCTCGTGGAACATCTGCATAAGGACGGGATTTATTCTGTTCATTATGACTGCCGCAGAGCACGGGGCCTTATTTCACTCCTACAGACGAGTCGCGCGTCCATAAATTATCCTGCCTTCTCTTCGGGTAAATGGCCGGCAGTCTTGGGAGAACCGGCGAATAATCTCCGAGTTGTCTTGGCTTCTTCGTTTTGGTTATTTCTATGTCGTAAAAGTTATGGCGTATCAGACAGAAGAAGGATCAAAAAGGCCTCTAATAAATACTTTTCAACAAGCTCAAGACAAACCTAATAACCCAGCCACGGAGGCTTCAGAGAAAACTCTCCATGCCTCCGCAGGCCCCAGGGCTCCAGGGGAGACGCTTCTTTCTGTGGAAATCAGCCCCCTTTCCTGCCCCGAGCACTTGGTCGCGTGTGTAGTGCTGGAAAGTTCATCTTGCTCACTTGATGAACTGTCCAGCTTGGAGGTGATTTTTGTGTCCCTCACGATGGATTTCCCCTTTGATTTTTGACAAGGTAACCAGTATAAATAGAAGCAATCTGTTAAGTGCAAAAGCAAACAGAGACCAGGAGTTTCTGGACTAAAGGTAACCCACCCAGGAGTGCTTTCAGATGTTCCACGTCAATCAAGGCCTCACTTTCTATTTTCTTCCCCTCTCTTGCTCCTCTCATTTATCTTTTTTTTTTTTTATTTAATTTGGCACAAAAACCCCAGGCCTGGAGCTGGAGTTGTAATTTCAAGCAGCTGATCCAAAGTTCAGGCTACTCTCTGAAGAGCTTCCCAGTGTTGCATTTACTGAAATATGTGCAGTCGCATGAAAGGAAGGAGAATGTTTGACCAAGAGGGAGCTGGGCTTTGGGAGTAGGTGAAAGGAGAAATGTTACTCAGGGTTCTCCAGAGAAAAAGAGCCAGCGGGATGTATCTACACCTAGACCGCCATCTCTGTCTTTATATCTGTATGTAGGGACTTCCCGGGTGGCTCAGTGGTAAAGAATCCACCTGCCAAGCAGGAGATGAGGGTTTGATCTCTGGATTGGGAAGATCCTCTGGAGAAGGAAATGGCAACCCACTCCAGGATTCTCGCGGGGAGTCCCATGAACAAAGGAGCCTGGTGGGCTACAGTCCATGGGGTCGCATAGAGTCAGAACATGACTTAGCAACTAAACAACAGTAACACATGTAGATAGATACACACATCTGTATATCAGGAGAGATTTATCGTGTAAAAAAATGACTTGTGTAATTATGAAGGCAGACACGTCCCAAGAGAACTGGTAAGTTGCAGTCCCAGGGGAGCTTGTGGTCGAGTTCCAGTGTGAGTGCAAAGGTCTGCAAACCAAGAGAACGGATGGTGTGCTTCCATTCTGAAGACTGGCAGACTGAAGATCCAGGAAGAGGCAGTGTTTCAGTTTGTGTCTGAAGGCTGAAAAAAGCTGATGTCCTAGTTGGAAGGTAGGCAGGCAGGTAGGAATTCTCTCCTTTTCAGGGGATGGCCCACCTTTTTGTTCTATTCAGGCCTTCAACTGATGACATGAAGCTCGCCCACATCAAGGAGGGCAATCTGCTTTATTTATCAGTTCAAAAGCTAATCTCATCCCCAAAACATTCTCATAGAAACACCCAGAAAATTGTTGGGCCAAATATATGAGCCCTCAGGGGCCCAGTCAAGCTGAAACTTAAAATTAACCATCACAGAGGTTATGTGAAATTAGGCCCCAGAGAACGTGCTCTGTGTCTTGTTTACCTGGAATACCTTGGGGAACAGAACCAACGGCAGGACAAGTGGGGGATACTGTTTTCTATCTCATGAGAGGTAAGTGAGCGAGCAATCATGCCACCCACCTCACACCTCTATGCCCGCCGGAAATGTCAGAGCTCTTTGATCATGAGCAATTGATTCATTTTATGAAGGAAGTTTATAGACTATTTGTTCTTATGATCTGAGAGTTCCAGGATGGGGTAGAAATGGGTTGAAAGGGAAGGCAGGGAACAAGGAGGGAGTCTTGTGTCTTTGTCAATGGGCATCACTGTCTGCATTGCTGTTGGTCTACTGTAAGATGTTGCTGCTGCTTCGAATTCACTGGGCAATGCCCAGATAACATAGTGACCACCCGTGAGTGACCACTATACCATAGTGACCACCAGGCCTTGAAGATGAAGGCTGGTTCTCCTGGGGAGCCCCCCAGCTGGAGCTGTGTAAAGGCTTGCCCCCTGCCGGGTGTTGCCTCGGAGCGAAGCCCTACTCTGCCACCGCTGGAGATTTTGCCTCTCCCCCTCTGCTCTCCGTCCTCTTCCCAGCCTCTCGATATTCATCTTTAGGGTCAGTCCTGCCTGCCTGTCCAGCATGAAGATAAATTCCCCTAGCTAGCTGAGCCTGACTTGGCTGCCAGTTATCTTTAAATGCAGCCCCTGAAGCACAGGAGAGTCTATTGACTTCCCTTGGGGCAAGGAAGTCCATAACTCAAGCTCTCAAAGACTCAGAAAAATTTACAAAAAAGTCGTGTCAGTGAGGGCAGGGATTGGGGAAGTGGGAGTGAAGAAGTAAGAGCGAACAACCTCAAATTCCTTTCTGAGATCACAAAGGTAGCGACCCCAATAATAATTATTATTGTGCAAATATTATTATTTCTCAATTTTAACCTGTTAAATCTTCCGTATAGCAGACATAATACTCAGCGCTTTTATATGTTTTTCGCTGAACCCCCATGACTTTGTGAGGCAAAGATTTCCTTCATATTACAGATTAGGCCAAGGAGAGAAGGTGTGGTTTTCACTCTAGGAGCTGTGCTGTCTACTTCAGGTATCTTTTCCTTAAAATCTTACAGCCACATAACCTATGTCAGATTTTTGTATCCACTTTACAGATGAGACAACTAAGGCAGCAGTCTTGTTTAGGAATAATGCAAAAAGCTTAGTACTGTCAAGTTGGTGAACATGAGGAAGGACGGATCCTACATACTGTGTTGAAGTCCAAGGCCAGCACCCCAGCCCTTGGGGAAGTCAACTCTAGGCTAAGGTACCCCAGATCATCCATTCTCCTGCCCGGTATTCTTCTGTAAGTTTCTCTAAATCAGTTGTCTTGATACCTTTCACTGTGGGCTCTCAGGCCCATGGGGGTTCTTTGGAAGGAAGGAAGAATAAGAGGGGAGGGAGGATTCACTTCGCCATAACCCAAAGTGCTGTGCTTAGTCACTCAGTCGTGTCTGACTCTTTGCGACCCTATGGGCTGTGTAGCCTGCCAGTCTTCTCTGTCCGTGGAGTTTCTCCAGGCAAGAATACTAGAGTGGGTTGCCACACCCTTCCCTAAGAACCCAAAGACACAGTACTAGCTACCACTGAGAGGCAAATGATGCTAAATGAGAAATTTTTCTAGTGCTCACTCTATCTACTGGATGGCTCTGCTCTCCCTAAGGTGTTGCAATGACAATATGGAAAAAAAAAAAAAAAACTGTGTAACTTCTTTCCATTACACTGAACGCTATTTATTGAGTATCTCAGTGGATGTGCCAGTTGCCGTGGAAAGTCATGATATCTGCAGATAGACAAATTCATAACACGTGCTTGATGCAGGGGCCTCTGGGTACCTGGCTGCAAAGCTCCACGTTTTAAAATCACAACTATTTAGGAATTCCTTTCCTGATTCACCAGGCTGAGCCATCTGTCGCTTACCAACCCCAAAGGTGGACGGAACCAAGCATTTTCCCCATCCCTCCCCACTCAGGTCCAAAGTCAAACACTGGACTGTTTGTTTCTCCGAAACCACAGCTTGAACTTTTCCAGCAATGGCAGGGAAAGGTTCCCCACTCCCCACCTCCTCCACTCCATCCCCTTCCTCAGTTAATACCAAGGGTTTCAATTATCCTGGAAGCCTGGGCTCTGATGAGTTGGGAGAATCCTGTCTCAGAAAAACACATTCCTCAGCCCCAGTGTCCTGGGAGGTTTTTCCTTCTCCGGAGCCACTGGGGTAGGATTGTGAGCAAAGGAACCTCTCTGGAGGTGGCTTGTTTCTCCCATTTCATGGCTGGCTTGCCCAGGGAGGAGCAGGATCCCAGTGTGATGAGTCTGAGCTACATGTCAAGAAGCACGATGAACTTGATGCTTCTTCTTGGTGCTTGAAGTCCCTGAACATGGACTTGCATGGGGCCTGCTTCAGTGGGCTGTCCCCTCACGTAAGTCCCCTCCTGCCAGTGAGTGTGCTGCTTTGAGGGGTGCGGCATGTCAAAAGGAGACTTTTTTTTTTTTTCTGCTTCTTATCCATAGTATAAACTCCATAAGGGAAAGATCAAATACTTTGTCCATTTTTAAGAAGAATAATCAAGAAGCATAAGAGATGTGAATGGAAAGAAACCATGAACTAGAGGAAACACTCATTTATCAAACATGGGACTGAACTTGAACAAACACCTACAAGAGATTTGCTTAACTAGTCAAACTCAGCAATGGGCAAATATAAAGCTTTTTTTCTTTCATTTTCCAAGTAAGTGATATTTCCATGTAAGTGACAAGCCCCATTATTTTGGGTTGTTCAGTTGCTAAGTCATGTTAGACTCTTTTCAACCCCATGGACTGCAGCATGCCAGACTTCCATGTCCTTCACTATCTCCTGGAATTTGCTCAAACTCATGGTCATTGAATCAGTGATGCCATCCAACCATCTTATGTCGCCCTCTTCTCCTCCTGCCCTCAATCTTTCCTAGCATCAGGGTCTTTTTCAGTGAGTTGGCTCTTTGCATCAGGTGGCCAAAGTATTGGAGCTTCAGCTTCAGCATAGTCCTTCCAAGGAATATTCAGGATTGATTTCCTTTAGGATTGACTGGTTTGATCTCCTTGCTGTCCAAGGGACTCTCAAAAGTCTTCTCCAGCACCACAGTTCGAAAGCATCAATTCTTTGGTGCTCAGCCTTCTTTATGGCCCAACTCTCACATCCGTACATGACTATTGGAAAAACCATAGCTTCAAATAGACCGACCTTTGTCGGCAAAGTGATGTCTCTGCTTTTGAATAGGCTGGCTAGGTTTGTCATAGTTTTTCTTTCAAGGAGTAGGTATCTTGTTTAATTTCATGGCAACAGTCACTGTCCGCAGTGATTTTGGAGACCAAGAAAACAAAGTCTGTCAGGTAGATCAGGAAAAATGGGAAGTTTCCCTGTTAAATGTATAACAGTCTCTTCCTATGAATTTCAGAACCACATAGTCTCTTCTGGTTAAATCAATCACTTTTTTGATGGTGATTCAGCATGGTCATGGTCAATCAGTCCAAAGATAAACTCCTTACTGTGGTAACCAGCCTTCAAGATGGTCCCCAAGGACCCTCACTTCCTGGTGTTCACACCCTGGTGTAACCTCCTTCTGCACTGCACCAGCATGCTTCTCTGTGACCAGTGGGAATGTGGTGGAAGTCCTGGTGTGACTTCTGACGCAAAGCCACTTAAAACATGGCCCCTTCCACCTTGCTGTTTTGCATCTGTCTCTCTGGAGGGCAGCAGGCTGCCACATCATGAAGATGCCCAAGCAGCCCAGGAAACCATGCTTTCCTGTCAACAACCAACACGAACTTTCCAGACAGGTGAATGAGCCATCATGCAAAGGGCCCTCCAACCCCAGTCAAGCCCCCTGATGACAGTCACTCTGTTGACTTGATTCATCTTGATCTTGACTGCAGCTGTGTGAGGGACCCCAAGCCTGAACCATCCAGCTAAACCACACTCGAGTTCCTGATTCAAAATAGAAACCGTGAGAGGTCATAAAATTTTATAGTTTTTAAGCCTTGAAATAATAAAGATTGATTGTTTTTTAAGCCTCTAAATTTTGGAGTTGTTTGTTACACAAGAATAGGTAACTAATACATCATCTGGGCTTTTCCTCTTTTTTCCCTGGTGTCTGGTGTTCAGAACCAGGAGCTGATGTGATCTTAGTGGTCAAGGAGAGGGTCCTGTGTGGCACCCTTGGCAACCCCCAGGTCTCTTTGACGATCCAGGTAGGGAGGGGGTACTCATCCGATCTAGTCTCTGCTAATGAAGACTTCTGTAACTGATGTTTGTGGTCTGTTCTTTTGGCTCAGGCAGGCTGGTCATTCTCTGTGATTTGTTCAGCCCGTTTAGCTCCTGCCAGCGCGGCACACCCTTCCCTGGGGTCAGCTTATCCTTCCTGGTCAATCTCTGCCCTGGACATTCTGCCCTGTAGCACTAGGGGCTACTGGTCACCTTGCTGTGGTGACAGCAGCCTTCCTGGCAGGTTGTCAGGCAGCTCCTGTGACCATTTTGTTCTGGATCCTTCCATGACACAGGGGCATGGAGAAAGGCTCAGGAGCGCTGCCTCAGGCTTCCGCCCTAACAGCACCACACCGTCTTTGTCCCTGTTGAGGAGCAGGCTCTCGTCTCCCCAGGCTCATTCCATAGGAGAGGCCCTCCTGGAGCTCCAAAGATGGAGCAGGGGCTGGACCCTCTGGTTCGGATTCTCCACAGGCTCTGACTGGCTGGCGTGTCAAGACTCTCCTCCCTGGTCATTTGCTCTGGGACCTCTACCTCTGCTCTCCCCGCGCTCCACCGGGGGTCAGATAGGCCTTCCACTGCTGTCCAGAACTCCTTTTCTGCCACACCTGCCTCCTTCCTGGGGCAGCACAGCCCCTCGCCTGGATGTCACAGGCAGGAATAGCATCTCCTTCCCATGGAAGAAAACTGGTATGCCTGCCCGACTGTGCTCCGGGTTCAGAAGCTGTGGAGCAGGGACGAACTAGGCTACTCAAGATGAAAATGTATGGATTTAAGTTCAGTTCCATTCAGTTGCTCAGTCGTGTCTGACTCTTTGCGACCCCATGGACTGCAGCATGCCAGGCCTCCCTGTCCATCACCAACTCCCGGAGTTTATCCAAATTCATGTCCATTGAGTCGGTGATGCCATCCAACCATCTCATCCTCTGTTGTCCCCTTCTCCTCTCGCCTTCGATCTTTCTCAGCCTCAGGGTCTTTTCAAATGAGTCAGCTCTTCGCATCAGGTGGCCAAAGTGTTGGAGCTTCACCTTCAGCATCAGTCCTTCCAATGAATATTCAGGACTGATTTCCTTTAGGATTGACTGGTTGTATCTCCTTGCAGTCCAAGGCACTCTCAAGAGTCTTCTCCAACACCACAGTTCAAAAGCATCAGTTCTTTGGCACTCAGCTTTAATATGCTCAAATTATTGTCCTTGTTATCCACTAATTTTGATTCAGTTGTAAAATATAAACCTTTCCCACCCCAATAAACAAATTCCACAGGCTTCCCAGATGATGCTAGTGGTAAAGAACCTACCTGCCAATGTAAGAGACATAAGAGACCTGGGTTTGATCCCTGGATTGGGAAGATCCCCAGGAGAAGGGAATAGCAACCCACCCCAGTATTCTTGCCTGGAAAATCCCATGGACAGAGGAGCTTGACAGGCTACAGTCCATAGAGTTGCAAAGAGTTGGACATGACTGAAGTGACTTAGCATGCATCCAAATCACACACACACACACACACACACACATACACGCATGCACATATGGAGCCGCTTTAAACTGGAATGATGCTAACACATTTCCTTCAACAAGTTTGTCCAAAAGAACAAAATCCAGAATCAAAGTCATCTCTAAGCAGAACCTGAACTTGACTGTAATTCATTCAGTTCCAAACCTTGTGTCTCACGTCAGACTGGTGTGGGGACAAGTAGAATCAGGATGCCCATGGCTTATGGCAGAGGTAGACACCTCTGCTATTTTGTTTCACCCAGTGTGTTCCAAAGTGTTAACGGCAGCCACCTTTTTTTTTTTTAATTGCACTGGTTTATGTAGTGTTTATGTATTTGTTTATGTATTCAGTTCAGTTCAGTTCAGTTCAGTCGCTCAGTCATGTCCGACTCTTTGCGACCCCATGAACTGCAGCACGCCAGGCCTCTCTGTCCATCACCAACTCCCGGAGTCTACCCAAACCCATGTCCATCGAGTCGGTGATGCCATCCAACCATCTCATCCTCTGTCGTCCCCTTCTCCTCCTGCCCCCAATCCTGTTTATGTATGATTATTATAATAATAATATTTTTATTTTTCATGGCACACACCTCAGGATATGCTTCCCTAGAGTCCTCTGCTTGGGCGTCCCTGGTGGTCCAGTGGTTGAGAATCCCCCTGCTAATGCAGGAGACATGGATTCCATCTCTGGCCCAGGGAGATCCCACATGCCACAGGGCCACTAAGCCCACGTGCCACAGCTACTGAAGTCTAGAGAAGCCACCACGATGAGAGACCCGAGCACCACAACTGGAGAGTAGCCCCCACTCAGTGCAACTAGGGAAAGCCCTCTCATAGCAAGGGCTTTGAGAGAAAGACCCAGCATAGTCTGCCCCCCGTCCCCCCAAAAAGTCCTCTGCTCACAGGACTTACAAGAAAAAAAGCAACTCTGAATGGATTTTTTTGAATCCCTAGGCTCCATCTTTTGAATGACACCATATCTGCTCCGAATTGTTTTTCCACACATTATTCTAAATTGGGGGCTGCAAATCAGTAACCTATAGGAGAAAACCAGCCCTGAGATGTGTCTTGATTAGCGTGGGCACAGTTGTTCAGTTTCTGTGCATTTGAGAGCATCTAGATTGTGCCAGAATTCTCTGGTCATTTCTGTTAAGAGGCTTACAGATACTGTCAATACTCTTAATATATTATGGGGACTGTGAAGAAGTCTGTGCTAAGTGATGGAAAGGAGGAAGTGGCCTTTTTATCTGGAAGGATCAAGAAAATTCATTAGGATATGATACTTGAATTGAACGTGGAAAGATAAGGCAGGGTTTGCCTGGAAGCAACAGTCTGAAGGACGTTGCAGGAGAGAGCAGCGTCGTGGAAGGCAAATTTTAAAAAGATTATAAAGAAAGGGGGAACTTCATATCTTAAAAAGTGGATATGGGGAGGGTAAGGATAGTTAATAGAGCCAAATATTTCGGAAGAGAAAGTAAATGTGCCCTGGAAAACTTCTGTTGGTTTTGTAATATAAAGTTTATCACTGATAACCTATGTCTGAGCAAAGCACTTTCCATGGAGGGTTGGGGATGGGCCAGGACAGTAGGATGGGGTGGTCAAAGATGGGGAGATGAAATACAGATAATTTTCTTATCACAGAAGTGATGGATGGTTAAGTTGGTCTGAGGATTGTGTCTGTTGAGCAGGACTCACTGAAGGGTAGGAGGTGAAGGACGGACGTCAAAGGACATGAGAGGCACCTGGAGCCATAGACCTTAGATCCTACGCTGGGCAGGAAAGTGAGGGAAGCTATGAAGGGAACACTGTGGCCTCAGGGAAAACCTATTTTGAGGTCCATATGTGGAAGTTTGTCCATGGTCAGATACACTTAAACTTGGAGGACCGTTAAAGTTCATTCACACCTATTGGGGTTCATTAGAATCAATCTGAGCAAAACAGGAGGAAAAACTCCATTTCCCAAGCAGGGTGTGGTTCTCTGATGTTTTGAGTGATCAAAATGCAATCTCCTAAATCTAAGGCATGAACATCTTCCTATTTCTATTACGGGAAGCCTTTGAAAGATATCACTGGGTGAGTGACGTTGGAACATCCTAATTCATAAACCAACGTTACCTGTAAGCTCAGCATGAGCTGAAACTTAGAGTCCAGTTTGCTCCGGTTTTACTCACGCCTGTGTGGTGCTGTGGTTCCACCAGTGCACGTGGGATTTTTCAGGTACATTGTGCCCCTGATACCTCCAGGCTCCCTGGCTCTACCTGCCTGTCCCTCACAGCCTCTCCTATGGACCTGGGGACAGTTGTCCCAGATTCCTTGCCTGGGTAATGTCCCCCAGATTCCTCACAGCTGTGAACTCGCGTGTGGCCAAAGTAAGGTTCAACCCCCCACAGCCCCTCCCTCACTCTACCTGCCACGCTGTCCTGGGGCCTCTGAAGTAGAGTCCCTCAGGGAGACGTCACCCTGCCTCCAGACCCTCTCTCTTCAGGAGTTCAGATAAGTCTGGTGTCAGAATCAGTCTGCTGCTCCCGTATTTCCTCCCTCTTTCCACAGATTGTTGTTGTTATTTAGTTGCTCAATCGCGTCTGACTCTTTGTGACCCCAAGGACAGTGGCCCACCAGACTCCTCTGTCCATGGGATTTCCCAGGCAAGAATGCTGGAGTGGTTGTTACTTCCTTCTCAGGGAATCTCCCTGACCCGGGGATTGAACCCATGTCTCCTGCAATGGCACTCAGATTCTTTGCCACTGAGCCACCAGGGAAGCCCCCTTTCCACAGGTGCCCATGTACAAAGCCTCCTCCTCATGGCTTTCCCTTCCCTCAGGACAATCTAACACTCAAACAGACACCACAGTCTCACAGCATTCCAGGCTTATCCAGAAACCACTGCTAAATTCCTGGAGAAAGTACTTTGGCTGTGCCTGTAGGGCCTTTGAAGTTGGCCATGCCCTGCTCTAGCAGCAAATCCCCTTTATGGGAAATTCCAGCAGGTGTGGATGTTTTTCCAAGTATGCCTTTTCATGTCTCAGGATTTTAATTTGATTATCTCAAATGTTCTGGTCGTCTTTGATAAAATCAGTCAGAAAAAGGAACTGGGAACAGGGAAGGGCATAGACAGGTAAGTAATAAGTAGGGGTGAGAGAGGATTTTGTGACCTGTATTTTGTATTCATCTGCTGAAGTCGCCAAAACAAAATACTACAGGTGTGGGGTCTTACGCTATAGAAATTTATTTCCTCACAGTTCTGGGGGCCAAAAGTCTGGGATCAAGGTTGATTTCTGCCGAGGCCTTTCTCCATGACTTGTAGATGACTGTCTTTTCCCTGTGTCTTCACATACTCTTCCCTCTCTGTGTCTGTATTCTAATCTCTTCCTATAAAGACACCAGTCAAATAGGATTAAGGGCCCCCCATATGGCCTCATTTTACCTTAAGACTCTATTTCCAAATATAATTACATGCCGAAGTACTGGGCATAGGACTTGAACATATTTGAAGGGGACACAATTTAGCCCATAACATTGGCACTGGGGGAACTACGGAAGGTGAGGGCAGTGAAGCAGGGCCTTCACGTGAGACCCCGAGGTCTAAGGACCCTCCATGGGTTGGTGGCTGGCAGAGCATGGTGAAATGTCTGCGTTCCTCCTCTGTAGGCAAGCGCCAGGTCATCATGGGCAGGAGAGAAGGTTTATAACTCCAGGTTCAAAGGAGGGGTTTGGAAAACCCTCTGTGGAATCATGAGAATTTATTAATTAAAGGCTTCCCAAAGATCTCCCTACCTGGATCAAACAGATGACTCTCTTTGTGACCACAGTGAGCCCTGAGGGACAGGAACTATCTGGTGAACGTCACAACCCCTAGTCTTAAGATCCGAAAGACAAAGTATTTGGACAGATACAGAACAAAAGCAACTTTCATGCTGATAGCATCATTGGAACTGAGTGACATGAAGATTTTGAAGGGTTTGCAGTGAGTGAGAAAGTGTGAAGGAGAATTTGAAAATGGTGCTTGGACCGTATTCTCATTTAAGGACTGAAAACACCAAATATAACTTTATGATTTACTGTGCTATCTTTATTGCTTTATTTTACTTTAAAAATTGTGTAAGGTTTTAATAAGTTCACTTGAAATCTTGGTGCCAAAACTCTAAACTCTCTTTTCTTTATGAAGACTTTAGTTCCAAAATGGCCCATACTTGTGTGTAATTATAGCCGGGAAAGGGCTCTGTGGCACATTTTGATATCTAAGCCCAAGATACAGTCTTAGGGATGAGGGAGTCACAGGCTTGAGATATACGGTCTCTTTCCTGGTTTATGGCTCAGCCCTTCAGATATATATTTCATTTTAATTTTAAGATCAATGTAAAAATGCCTTTCATGCACATTGAGTACTTTGAAGGGGTAGACTACATTATTACTATTAGTAGTAGTGAAACATTAGTAATAAATGCACTTATCATGGCCCTGATGTACCAATCCAGTGTTCACTCATCACTCATTCACTCAATACATTTTTATTAAGTACCTTCTATATACTAAGTCTTGTATCCTCATCTCTGACCACAAGGGACAGGCCCCTCCCCTCAGGGATTTAAAGAGTGTTAAGTGCCAGGGTGACGTAATAGGGAGGACCTGAGGGGAGGTGACCGGGAGAGCAGGGTGAGAAGCGATGGAGAGAAAGCAGAGCCAGAATGCAGCTGGGGAAGCCCCAGAGTGATTTAACTCATCAGAGTGAGAGGTCCCAAATCACATTCTAAAGTGGTCATCTGGACAGCTGTGCTCACAGGTCAGTGCTGAGCAGAGGCCCGAGAGAGGAGGCTGTAGCCACACAGGTGAGAGGTGATGACATCAGAAATAGAGTAGCGGTGGTGGTGGTGATGGGTTTGAGGAGGGGACATCCGAGAGAGGAGACTGGGTGTGGTGCCAACATGAGACCACCACTCAAGTCAGGAAGGACTCCACTAAAGGCAATGGGCTTACCCTTAATGGGGAAAGTTCAGTTCAGGCATTGAGGGACCTCCTCACAGTCAGGGCTGTTATGTTCTGAAAAGGATTCTAGAGGGAAAATGGACACATCTTCCCATGAGGGCACCAGGAAGGGGGCTATAAGTCAGCCTTAAGTGGACTGAGGGCCATGCTGTGTGGAGGCAGGAGTTGAAATGGAAAGCCTGAAGTTATCCCTGGCATTGATCCCAATCTGTGGGTGTTCCACGTGTACGCTGGCCAAGTTTCCTTCTCTTCCCAATGCCTTAATGGCAGCCACGCCACTTGTATTTATATTTATACAGTTAAATTTAAAATTCAGTTCTTTAGTCATGCGAGCCACGCTTCACATCCTTGATTGTCACATGTGGCTAACGGCTCCCTCATTGGTTAGTGTGGCTGCAGAACATTTCCATCATCATAGAAAGTTCTGTTGGGCCATCTAGCTATAGAAGGTTCTCACTCTCTTGGATGAAATTCCTCTGGGAAAATCTCATTTCTCTGTGTGCTCAGCTGGTGTAAAATGAGGCAATCAATATTAGGATATTTTGCTCCATTGTGTTGTGTTTTTTTTTTTAGTTACTCATGAAATGAAAATGCAACTGTTAATCCCAGCTCCATCTTGCTATATCTCTGTTGCTTATTCTTTCGTTTTGGGTGCTGATATGGTCTGAATGTTTGTGTCCTTCCCAAATTAATATGCTGAAATCCTAACTCCTAAGGTGATGGTAGTAAGAAGTAGGGGCTTTAGAAGGTGATCAGGTCATGAGGGTGGAGCCCTCTTGAGTGGGATTAGTGCCCTTATGAACGAGACTCCAGAGAGCAGCCTCACCACTTCCACTGTATAAGGACCCAGCAAAAAACGGCCACCTATGAACCAGGAAGTAGGCGCTCCCTAGGCACCAAGTCTGCCAGTACCTGATCTTGAACTTCTCACCCTCCAGAACTGTGAGAAATGAATGTCTGTTGTTTATAAGCTATCTTATCTGTGGTATTCTTGTTACTGCAGCCTGAATGGACTTGAGGTGTCCTGCCTGCTCTCTTAGATCCACCTTCGACCTTCCCTAGTGCTTGGCTTGCCCTCATCCGGTGTCATCCTCACAGGATGTGGACCCTGGTCCTCTCTACCTTATGTCTCACAGCCACAGTGAACCTATTCACTCCCAGGCCAAGTACCAGCCTTTGACCCACCTGGGGCTTGGCCATGGGCCCTTCTGGCTAAGTTCAGCAGGCATATCTTCCAGAAGAGGCTGTGATCCAGGAAGCAGAGAACCAGGACTGAGAATCAGAATCACATGCTCTGTGCTCAGCCTCCAGAGACTAGCTGGGTTTCTTAAAGGAGAGTGTTGATGCTCTCTTTGCAGGCAGTGACCCATCAGAGAAAATGGCCTAGGAACAAATGTCATTCTCTGGGCAGTGAAGGAGTTAGGGGCCTCAGAAAAGACACAATAAATTAAAGTGCAAGAATGTCATGCTTTCTCTGTACTTCAGAGAGCAGGTTTCATATATATTTCAACACCCGGCATGCTCAAGAATGGAGCAGACATGCACGTGCCTGCAAAACCAAAACACAGCTGGTAGGTCTAATTTTAGGTCCCTGAGCATTGGCAGTGTCCCTCTCTCCAGTGAGCACTGTCTGATCTCCCAGCATCTATGCCAAGAGCTAGACTCAGCTGAGCTCCATGACAGTCCTGTGTGCAAGCAGAAAGGTGGGCGGTTCCCCAGGTTTCCCAGGAGGGGATGAGAGGACGTGCCTGCGCAGGGGTGACCCATTAGGACCAGCGGATGGGGAGGTCCTGCTCACTGGTTCCTTTCTGGGCCTCAACTTTTTTGGGGAACCTTGAACAGAAGCACTTTGAAAGGGGGTCTTGGAAAGAAAAATACAGTCATACAGGGTCATCTGGTGGGCTGAGTGGGGGCATTCAGGAATTGAATATCTACCTGGAATAATGGTTCCATGGAACATTATTCTGCATCTTGCCAGGAATGGTCACAGAAATGAGGGTCCTGGCTGAAGAAGCTTCTAGAAACCATGCTGCTTGGGTCTGAATCTGGTGCTAGCCCCCTTGGTGGCTCTGACAGTAAAAATCTGCCTGCAATGCAGGAGACCCATCTTCGATACCTGGGTCAGTAAGATCCAGTATGTTTGCCTGGAGAATTGCATGGACAGGGGGAGCCTGGCAGGCTATAGTCAGTCCATAGGTCAGTCCATGGGGTCACAAAGAGTCAGACATGACTTAGTGACTAACACATACTTTGTCATTTAATAGTTACATGACTTTGGCTGAGTTACCTAAACTTTCTGTGTTTCAGTTGCCTCATCTGTAAAATGATACTAATTTACCTCATAATATCACCCTCAAGGACTGATGTGAACGGTAAGGGAGAGGACGCATGTAAAGTTGGAATGGTGCCTGCATACAGCAGACACTTAGTAGTTGTTAGCTATTATAATTAGCTGATTATTTTGGTTTGGGGTAGTTAGAATTAATAATATAACAAGACAGCAAAAGGTAAAATGTGTCTGTCTGGACTCAAAGCCCAGTTCTGCCACTAACCAGCTCTGTGCACTTGGGCAAGTTAGTTAAGCTCTTTGTGTCTCAGCATTTTTATGGATAAAATGAAGTTAATAATATGGACATATTAACAGCATTTTTTCCAGATGATAGTTGTGAGGATTAAAGGAGCTCTTACATGGGAAACACTCAGAAGAATACCTGGTGTTACAGAATAAGAACTTGAGAGGAGCCAGCTACTATTATTATCATGATTATTGTTATTGCTATTATCACTGAATGATTATTGTTTGGCTTCTCACCTTTCAAAGGCAAGGAATGCAGGAAAGTTCACTGAAGGCTGAGATGAGACCAGACCTCATTTACTGTTGCTTTGAAGGATCAAAGTAGGATCTTAAAGTACCATTACAGTTAACCAGCAAATATTTGTAGAACATGTGCAATGTGTCCAGAACTGGCTGTTGTTGTAAACATCCGATGGCATCATGCTGGCGAATTCCTTGGTCATGACGGCTCAGACGTTGCTGCCAACACAGAGGTCAGTCTGGGCCTGTCTGGTCTGGTAAGCCAGGCGTTCCAAAGGCTGCAAGTATCATGGCGTCTCTAAAACATTGCCAAGTCTCAAAGCCAGGAGGAAGACCTTGAACCTGTCTAAAGACTGAGGAGTGAAAGTCATTTAGTCGTGTCTGACTCTTTGTGACCCCATGGACTGTATGTTCCATGGAATTCTCTAGACCAGAATACTGGAGTGGGTAGCCTTTCCCTTCTCCAGGAGATCATCCCAACCCAGGGATCGAACCCAGGTCTCCTGCATTGCAGGTGGATTCTTTACCAGCTGAGCCACAAGGCTGAGGAGGCAGTTTGTAAGTCAGGATATCTTTTGTAAGTCAGCCATTTTCACTTTGGCTTTGTGAAGAAGTGAAAGCCAAAATTGTGTGTGTGGACTCTCTGAGGAGTCCTTGTCTGCCTCTGGCTGCTCTGTCCCACAAGCACGCCTTCCTTCTCCTTTCTCTGGAGTCAGTGCTCCCTGTGGGGAGGACCTCCAACCTGGCTCCATCACCTGGACAGATGACCAAGGAGGAGGAGGATGGAAAGGGACCCTTGCCAGGTAAAGAATAGGAATGAATAGGGATTCTGAGACTTCAAATGGAGATAGGATCCTGGAGAACTCTGTCGTCTATCTGTCTTTGTGTCACGCTGGTGTCAGAATTCAGTCTCCCTCCCCAGTGAAGCCAGCTTCACTTTCTAGGACTGGCAGTGTCTTCACCTTTCCAAGATCTGTGAGCCTCCACTCAAGTGAACCAACACTGAACAGGCAGAAAGTGGTTGCCAGGCTTGGAGACCTGTTAGATTCCCAAGGCCATCCTCTACAGGAGTTAGGGAAAGCCAGGGCATGAGTTTAAGTTTTCCCTTTCGGACTCAGAGTGGGAAAGGAAGGCCATATCTCAGGCTCAGGAATGATCCAGAAATAGCACTCGTCTCACTCTTTTCCTCCTTTAGTTGCTTTCAATTTAAGTCAATTAGACAGAAAATGAGATCACAAAACCTACAGCTGAACATGCCTGGGTTTCTTATTTATCTATTTATTTATTTGCCTTCTTTTTTTTCCCCGCTCTTTCTCTCCCCAGTACCTTGTTCTTGAAACTTGTCTGGTTCAACATTTCACCGGCTTGGTTAAGTATCTTGTAAGGAAATCATTTATAATAAAGCTGGTATGCTTGGGTTTATCATTTCTAAGTGTGGGTCAGGGTTTAGTTCGCTATGTTAAACTCTCCATGCTGCATGTGATTTGTCAAGCTTTGTCAGGAACAAAAAGTTCCGGGATGTGCAAAGCAGGACTGCTTGGTTTCCATGGAGATACTGCTAGTTAGGCTATGGAAATCCTGAAAAGGCCAGAGGATGAGTGACAATACAAGGATTTAGCGGCTGATCTGAAGAGCCAGACTGAATTAATGAGATTTTTCACAGAGCGTTATTAACAAGGCTAGCGCCGGATGGCTCTTAGGCCCTCGTTTTCTCAGCTGCAGTCTTGGAAAACAGACATGGAAGATTTAATTGCTGTTTTTTAAACCCTTTAAGATTATTTTAACCTATAACATTTTAAGGTGGTAATAAAAAACGGGGTTCTTCTTTCCTACCCCCCCCATCACTCAGTTACTGTTATTACTATGTTTTTGGTGGCAGTTACCCTTTATCTGCATGGAGATGGGAAATTCAATAGTACTTATTATATTGAGCAGTTAATTCCCACATACTGTGAACACATTACTGTTCAAAATAGGTTATCTGGAGTTCCACTTAGAGCCAAGGGAGAGATACCATGTCACTGGCTTTATACCTCCTAGGGCTGTATTAATTATTTATTACAGGCTGCTGATGTCAACTGTTAACTCTGGCAGGTCATCATTTGTACACGTGTCTATCTGAAAAGTGCTCTAGCTTTTCGGAGTTTGGGTGAGGATTTCTGAAAATGAGCAAGTTGTGTGCTTTTCCAGTTAATTCCATGTGCTGCTGCTGGAGCAGTTACGCCAAAAGGAAAGCTGCTCAGAAAGGACACGTCTCGCCATCAGCAGGTAGCAGTTTCCTCCAAAGTTTGGGAACTGTGCTGTCAAAAGGCCTTCTCCCATTTTCTTTGCAAAGATGATGCCAGAACTCCTAATTCCAGCTGCTTTGTTTTTTTTCTCCCTCGGCAATCAGGAACCAGGCTCTGATCACAGAAATTTTGGATGTGATTAGCCTGGCCTCCTTCTCATTCCCAACGTAGTCCCTGCACAAACCATCCATAAAACGTCAGTGTCTCTGCCTCCTGAAGTCAGCCAGCATGGGGTAGGGACAGTGGCAGGCCAGCGCTGCTCTTCCTCACTGGTCTGCAGAAGGGCACATGCCCATATGGTTCTGGGAGATGTAAAACCATAATGTTACTGCTGAGTAATCCACAACAAAAGCACATGCAGCCGCGTTCCCCGGATTCCTGTACAGTAGACTAATCCACTTAATCTCACTGTTAGCTTCCCTGGGCGGGAATTTCACAGTCTCTTTTGATTTAGTGGTTTGTAAAATCTCTGATTAAGTGCCTGTGCCCTCCTGTTATTATCTGTCTATTCCCTCCATGAGTTGGGAGGAAAAAACCAGGGAAGTTGAAATAAGGGTCAACATGCCCTCATCCTTCCCTATTGGCTTTTTCTGTATTGTTGTTATTTTTAAAATTTAAGTGGGTGTGTGTGTGTGTGTGTTACTGCTGGTTACAGCATTCTATTTTTTATTGTACAAGTTTTCTATTCTATTTTTTAAGTTTTTACATGTACCCCTTTACCTTGACATCTGCACAGGGTCCTCCCAGCTAAACTGACCTTAAATTGATCTCTGTTGAGGACTTGTATGTTACCGGTTCTACTGGTGGTCTAAGAGTCCACTGCCCTGTGTGTCTTTAAAAGTGGTAGGAGCAAGGGTGATGGGATCAGACAGACTTGACTTTGAGACTTGGTTCTGTCGCTTAACCTCTCTGGTCTCGATTTCCTCATCTGAAAGTGAAGATTAAATGCCATAGCATATATAAAGTACCTAGGTGCTAACACATAGTTCTCAATAAATTATGACAATGGTAGCTATCATTCAGTCGAGGGGACGTAGTTTTGCGCAACAATGCTTTGTTTTAGGACATCCTGTTAAGCCCTTAGCTGTGTGTTTTTCTGGCACCTCCTCTTAGATTAAGCTTGTAGAATTTAAGAACCCAAGTTTTTCATTCAATTCGTGATTGCTAATTGCATTCAGTTTGAGCTATTGTCCACCTGATACTCTACCCCTTAAAAATGCTGATAAAAATATTTGGGGAAATTTGCCTTGGACAGTATAATTTATAGAAATAATAGATATTCGGTTGAAAATCTGCCTGTTATATTGAAGTTCTTACTTAAGTTTTAAATTAAGTAGCAAACTAGTTGAATTTGTGTCCATCCATAAGAGGAAATTGAAACTGAAAAAAAAAATTCAGGGGTTTTTGATGTTTGTTATTGTTTGGTTTGGGGTTTTATTTTTTCCCCCATGGAATTCTCTTGAAGACCCTTCAGACTAATGAAAGCATTTTTTCTGCCTCCTCCTTCCTCAATACCTTTCAGGGAAGGAGAATTTGGAGATTTTTTTTTTCCATAGACACTTCTGAGTATGAATAGTCCTATCATCATGATAGCTACATTCAAACTCACTTCACTTGTACAAATAAAGCTCCAACCTCTCATCAGGCCTGGTTGGCACAGACGGTAAAAACTTCAGTCTAACATCTGGGGATGGGAAGCACAGCAGTTCGTTCTTTTTTAAAATCAAATTACCTGGGGGCTACACACTCCCACCGTTAGTAGGAGGAAAGTCCAGGACTGCCTAATACTGGCCTACTGGGCTCTGGTTCCATCGTTCAGTGACTGCCTGATCTTGTCAGGTTACTAACCGTTCTGTGCCTCAGTCTCTCCGTTAGAAAAATGGGACTATTAGTACCTCTCTTCTTAATGGAAGGTTGTTGTAGAAGATTAAATGAATCTTATGCTTATATGTATAAGTGCTTAGAGCAATGCCTGTTTCATATCAAATGTTCAGAAGGTGTCAATTTGATCATAATGTTGATGATTATTGTTATAAACTGAGAGACTTCTGTGATTACCAGGAAAATGGGACAGTGGCATGATCCTTAGTCTATAAAAATGACCATCCCTTACCAGTTCACCCTTTGGGCTCCTTGATGTGCTCTTTAGTGTTGGTCCTCTACCACCTGTTGGGCACCTGGGTGTGCTCTGGGCAGGTTACAGAGTGGCCTCCAAAGCCAAACTCAGTACTGGAGGACCCTCACCTGGAGCTGTGCTCCAAGATCCAGTTCCCAGAAATCCGCAGCCATCCCCACAAGAGGACTAGCTGCTTTCCCATAGTGGAATGGGGATGATGTCTTTTCTACAAGTCCACCTACTCAAGTTTCAGAGCCTCTTTCTCTGTCTCCCTGTCCCTGTCTCTCTATCAGTGGACCCATGTCCTCCAGTAATTTGGCCACTTAATATGAAGAGCTGACTCTTGGAAAAGACCCTGACACTGGGAAAGATTGAAGGCAAAAGGAGGAGAGGGCGGCAGAGGATGAGATGGTTAGATAGCAACACTGACTCAGTAAACACGAATTTAAGAAACTCCAGGAGATAGTGAAGGACAGGGAAGCCTGCAGTGCTGCAGTCCATGGGTCTCACAGAATCAGACATGACTTAGCAACTGAACAACAACAACAATAACTTAGCCTCCTAGACAATCCAGTTCTGTAGCTTTAGGACCACAGTCTTAAAGCAAAATCTATTCATTCTCCCCTGGAGCAAGAGATGTTTCACCCTCAGAATGGAAAACTTCCTCAACTCACTATTCTCTCAAAGGTGTGAAATGGTCTGAGGGTGGGATTGGAGCAAAGGAAGACGACCTTTTGTTCCTCTGTGATTGTGTTGAGCCTGTAGCCGAAATCAGGAGACAGCTAATTTCTCATTCGGTCTTCACACTGGCTGGACGGCAAGTTTTGGAAAGTGTGTGTTTGGCACTTTCACCCCTTTAGAGTCTGAGCCAGCAGTGTTCTAGAAGCTGAGCTGAGGGAAGGGCACCTCTTGTGTGAGTTGAGACACTAAGGACTTCAGAGAGATGCCTGAGGCAGACACTTAACGGAGTTGGTGGCTCAGAACTGAGTCTCCAGCCCAAAGCTCATCTATTCAATCCAGAGCTGCTGAAGAACGATAGGAAGTCAGTGGGTTCATGGGTGTTGGGGAGCCAGTGTATGAGGGGATTCTAAGAGAAAGGAAGGAAGGAAGGGAAACATATTTGGAGGCATTTCCAGTTGTTGGCAGTGGCGCTTTTTTTTTTGCCAGGTATGTCGCTTGTTTCCATGCTGTTCTAGGATTATTGTCCTCTAATGGCCAGTGTGGTTCCTTCTTTTTATCCTATTATCTCTGGCCTGCTCATCCCAATGTCTCAGGTCAGTTAGAGTAGCCAGACTATTCACTGTGGACTCCTCGAAGAAAATCATAAGTCCCCACTTCTTCATTCAGTACCCCTGCCCCAGATCTAGGTTTAGAAGAAAAGAAGCCTAGCATCACTTGATCATTTTGTATACTATGGGGCACACCTAAGTGTGTTATCTAATTTAAGATCGGGTTCTGATCTCGGCTCTTCCATTTCAAGCATACATATATATGATATCTTTTATATAAAGTCCAAAATAAGAAAAACTGATCTATGATAATTCAAGTCAGAATGGTCACCTTAGGAGGGAAGTGGTTAATAACCAGGAGTTAGAAGGTTCTGAGATCCTAGTAATATTCTATATCTTTATCTAGGTAGTAAGTCCATGGATGTGTTTACTTTCTACAAATTCATTCAATAAAAAAACAGTCCAAAAGCTAATTCAGGTATTTTGCTTATGGAAATAATTTTCATGCTTGGCGGAATGGCTAAAAAGTTTGATATGACCCAACGATTTATTACATGTTCTTCTGCACATAATGAAGCTAATCTGAGACAGTGGCTGAGAACTTTAAACCCAATTGCTGTTTGCAGCTCCATTGAAACTGCCCTACTCCACTTCCCTTGGCTGCACTCTAGGCAAGTTTTTGCATTCATTGCGGTCCCTAGCATCCTTTTGCCTAGCCTCATTGCTCAAGGCTGTCAACCAACACTAATGAATTACAGCATGAAGGCCTGCTTAGAAGCATCACTTCTTTGTGGTACAAATGAGCAGTGAGAAGGAACTATCTCCCCCTTCACAGATCTTCCTGGTTGAAGGAGAACCAGACATCACCAGGAGAATTTCCAGCTTTCATAGGAACCTGTTCCAAGTTATAATATCAAATCTAATCTTTGAACTTCCCTGGCAGTCCAGTGGTTAAAACTTTGAACTCCCAGTGCAGAGGGCACAAGTTCGATCCCTGGTTGGAGAAGATGCCACATGCCACGTGGTGAGGCCATAACAAAACTAATCTTTGGAGTGTGTGCCTATACTCTAGGTTCTATTCATCTCTCTCTCTTTTTTTTTTTGTATGTGTACGTGGTCAGTTGTGTCCAACTCTTTGTGACCCCATGGACTATAGCCTGCCAGGCTCCTCTGTCCATAGGATTTTCCAGGCAAGAATACTGGAGTGGGTTGCCATTTCCTCTTCTGGGGATCTTCCTAACCCAGGGCTCGAACCCATGTCTCTTATGTCTCCTGCATTGCAGGCAGATGCTTTACCACGGAGCCACCAGGGAAGTACTTGTTCTATTCTGCATACGTTAAATGTATTAACTTACTTGATTACATAACAACTGTATTAAAATGCATTAACTTACCTAATTACATAATAACTGCATGAGGTAGTGTTATGGATTGAATATTTGGGTTCCCACCAAAACTCTTATTTTGAAACCCTGACTCCTAATGGGATAATGTCAAGGGGTGATGTCTTTGGAAGTAATTAAGCTATAAGGGTGGAGCCCTCATGATAGAATTAGTGCCCTTATAAGAAGAGATTTAAGAGAGCTTCTTGCTTCTTCTCTCTTTCTCTATTCTCTACCGTGTGAAGACATAGCTAGAAGGCAGCTGTCTACAAGCCAGCAAGAGGGTGTCCCCAGACCCTGACCATGTTGGCCCCCTGATCTTAGACTTCCAGCCTCCAGAACTGTAAGAAATAAGTGTCTGTTGTTTAAGCCACCCATCCTATGGTGTCTTGTTATAAGAACTGAGACTGATAAAACAGGTAGGCACTATTCCCCACGTTACTGGTGAGGAAACAGAGGCAGAGAGCAGTTCTGTCAAAGAACACATGGTTAGCAAGCAGGGGAGTCAGGGACTTGGCCTCTTCCTAGAGCCCTTGCTCTTCACACACACACAGGACAAGACACAATCAACTTCCTGCTGCCGTCTTTGTGTCTTCAGTTTCAGGAGACCCATAGCATGAAGCTTTCTCAACAGGGCCCCAGCTCTCTATGAGCGGCTGGCTGTACATCAGAGGTCAGTCCCTGGGATTCAGGCCCCAGGGATGGTGAGGGACCATGAGGATCATCCCTTCTTCATCTCATGGTGACAGTGGCTGGTGAGCAGAGTGGGAGATTTTGTTCTTTTATGTAAAAAAAAAAAAAAAAAAAGCATCACAGAGAATGTAAACCTAGGTAAATCAAGGATCGGAGCAGCAGTGACAAACACCGTTTTCAAAAAAAGAGGCACAGCTTTTCTCCTTGCCCAGTATTCCTCCTGCTTCCACTCTGCGCCTTCTTCAGAACCGCCATTTTCTGAGCTCTCACCGGTAAACTTAATAAAGATTGATATCAGCGACAAATCCTGTCAACTTCCGTGCTGCAAAACTTAGTCACTGTGCAAAATGGACCAAGGAAAATAAATAACCCGAGGAATGATGAAGTGTGTAAATATTGATGTGGATGCCAGGCACCGGGAGGTTGGATGAAGCAAAAAAAGAGCTAGTGAAGGCAAGTTCCCATACCCTGATGGAAAGGAGAAAAGTCTTTTCACGTTGATTTTAATTCTCTGTCATTATTTTCAGAATGGGAGTGCGTGTTGTAGGCTAGATTGTAAATTCTTGGATTCCAAAAAGAAAAAAAAAAATCATTCTAGAAAAAGCATTTTTTAATTAGTTTAAAAAATTGCTATTACAAAAATAGTACTGTGTACAGAAAAAATTTTAAATACATACATAAGAAAAATAGAATAATGAAGAATACCATCACCAAAATAATTCCATCACCGAAAATACTAGCTGTGAGTATCTTCCAGACTGTTTTCCATGCTTATGTATTCATTTCCTAATTTCTAAGGCCCGAGTGTTTCAAAGTTTGGTATTTCTGAAATCAGATTGAATCTATGGGTACATATACTATGGGCAGTGTTGTTACCTTTTTCCCTAAAAGGCTGTTATTAAGTTAAAGTTGTTTCCTACTAATGATGACATCTTAAATCCAAAGATATATATGTGAACCACATATTTGTAGAAAATATTATATTGTACATACAGTGTTTTCTTTTTTTATTTTTTAACTGTGTTTTTTTTCTTTCTTTTTTTTTTCTTGAGGTATTATTGACATAACATTAAATTAGTTTAATGTGTACAATGTAATGATTTGATACTGGTATATACTGTAAAATAATCTCCATAATAAGTCCAGTTAACATCTGTCACCACTGTTAATTACAAATTTATTTGCTTATGATGAGAATTATCTACCCTCCTAGCTACTTTCATATATGCAACACAGTATTATTAACTATAGTCACAATGCTGTACATTGTATCCCCATGATATATTCCTTTTATAACTGAATTTGTACTTTTTACCCCTTCACCCATTTCACCCACTCCAACACCTCCTTTTTTCCTTTTTCCTTATAGTATTGTTGTTGTTCAGTTGCTCAGTTGTGTCTGACTCTTTGCAACCCCATGGACTGCAGCACGCCAGGCTTCCCTGTCCTTATAGTATACATAACATAAATTGATCATTTTAACCATTTTTAAGATTATGATTCAGTGGTATTAAGAATATCCATGATTCAATTTCTGAACTTCTTCATCATCCCCAACAGAAGCTCTCTACCCATTAATCATAACTCCTTCTCCCAACCTCCTCCTCCCAGCCCCGGATAACCACTGTTCTACTTTCTGTTCCTGTAAATTTGCTTATTCATCATATAAGTGGAACCCTAGAATACTTCTTGTCATTGTGTGTCTGACTTATTTCATCTTGCATAATGTTTTTGAGGTTCACCCATGTTGTAGCATGTATCAGAATTCCGTTTTTTTCTATGGCTGAATAAGATACCACATTGTGTTTGTCTGGTGATGGACACTTGGGTTGTTTCCACCTTTGGGCTATTGTGAATAATGTTGCTGTGAACATTGGTATACAGTATCAATTTGAATCCTGTTTGCAATTTTTTGGAATTGAATATCTAGGTGTGGAATTGCTGGATCACATGATAATTCTCTTCAACTTTATGAGGAACTGTCAAAGTATTTTCTACAGTAGCTGAATCATCATGTATTCCCATTAGTGATATATTAGGGTTCTAGTTTTTCCACATTTTCATCAATAATTATTTTCTTCCATATATATATATAATTTATAATAGCCATCCTAATAGGTACAAAGTAGCTGTACACACTATTTTAAAATCTGCTTCTTCCTATTAATGATATATCCTAAATATATTTCCATGTCAGTTAATATTCTTCTACAATCCATATCAATTACCATTTTAATGGCTATAGTTTCTAGTTCTGTGTGTGCATAATTATATTAATACTTTTGTAAACAATCCTCTATTGTGGAATATTTAGATTGTTCTCAGTTTTTTTCCTATTATAAATGATGATGAAATGGATACTTTATAGCTATTTTTTGCACATATTCTTAGTTTATTTCATTGGTATAAATTCCTAGATATGCTATTTTGGGATCAAAAATATGAATGTGTAAGACTTTTAATTCATAATTCTAATTTTCCTCCACTTAGTTTTAAAAGGAAAAAAAATCAACAATGTTTTAGTGATGAACCACCCACACCACCACTGCCAACTCCAAAGATTTAACTGGAAAATATTTGCAATTATAAGGAAAAAAGGAAGTGGAAATGAAGATCTGGTCAATGAAATAGAAATTGTATCAGTCAGCTCTTTTGCCAGATGGCTTGACAATTCTGGAATGATGAAATTCTTTATAATATTCATCTTGGGTCTGAGAATAAACTTTTTTTCAAGGAAGTATGATTACTTTCTTTTTGACCTGATTTTCAGATTTCTCATCTACCAGTGTTGCCTGGGTTATAGTAAGAAAAAAAAAAATAGAGTGAAAGTAGACACTCCACCAAAGAGTTCCTCTAGCAGTTACTTAACCTTGAAATGCTAAGCATCTGTATGAAGTTTCTATTGAAGAGGAATAAAAAGAAGTTTCTGATTGGTATATCTAAATTAGTACAAATAACATGCTAAACCTACACCATAGAAATTCTCTGGAGGATTTTCTTACCTCTGAAAAATTGGATAATTTTATGGAAAGCATTACATTTCATCCCTCATTGCTCATTAGGATAGATGCTGCAACAATGACCAGAGGGCAAGCAAGTGAGCAGTCATCCTGTAATTAGAATTATCTGCCCCAGCTAAGTCACCTGTCCTAGTTTGTTTGGGCTGCTAAAACAGAGTACCATAGACTTCTCACAGCTCTGCAAGCCAGGCTGTCCAAGGCACTGGTGGGTTTGGTATCTGGTGAAAACCTGCTTCTTGGTCTATGGATGGCCGTCTTATCACTGTAACCCCACATGGTGGGAGGAACAAGGGAGCTCTCTGAGGTCTCTTTTATAAGGGCACTAATTCCTTTCATGAGAGTTCCACCCTCCTGATCTAATCACCTCCTAAAGGCCCCATCTCCAAAGACCGTAATGCTGGGGATTAGATTTCAACCTATGAACTTTGGGGAAACACATTCAGTGTATAGCATGCATACATGTGTGCTCAGTCACTCAGTTGTGTCTGACTCTTTGGACACAAAGGGTGGACTTTATTGGCCATGGACTATAGCCTGCTAAGCTCCTCTGTCCATGGGATTGTCCAGGCAAGAATATTGGAGTGGGTTACCATTTCCTTCTCCAGGGAATCTTCCCGACCTAGGAATTGAACCTTCATCTCTTTCATCTCCTGCATTGGCAGGCGAATTCTTTACCACTGTGCTACCTAGAAAGTCCCTCAATGTATAGCTACATTAAAAACCACAGCCCAACTGAGTGACTGAACTGAACTGAACACTGTGGTCCTTATGGCAGTAATTCTTAGACTTTAGTGTGCCTCACAATCACTGAGGGATGTTAAAGCACAGATTGCTAGACTCCACCACCAGAATTTCCAATTCAGTAGGTCTGAGTGGGGCCTGAGAATCTTCATTTCTAACCACTTCCAAAGTACTGCTGGTTAAGGACCAAACTGTAAAATACTGCCTTCACTGATGTTGTCTTTCACTCACCTCCCTCAGGACAGCTTTGGATGATCACTTAGGTGAGTGGTTAAGAGCAAGTAAGCTAAATGCTAAACAAAACAACTATATAGATTGTGATAATCATTACAAAGAGCTACAATTATGTTTTATTCATGGGGCATTTTTTTCTCTAGGAGAATTATTGGAGTCCGTGTACTTAGAATTGGCATCAACAGACAACAGACTTCTCACATGGAAACAAAGGTGTCAATCGGATCACATAGTAACTCTGATAATTAAATTTTTCACTGTGCTTACTTCAGTGGCTCTAGTGAATAATATATTTATGATGTGCATAAATAACACCAATGGGAGGTTTAAAATCCTTTCAAAGACGTATCTTTGTAGGTTCCCAAATAAAATATATAGTCCTTGAGACCAGAATCTTATTTCCTGTCACTCCAGGGCACTTGCTTCCATGGTGGCTCAGATGGTAAAGAGTCTGCCTGCAGTGGGGGAGATCCCAAGTTCAATCTTTGGGTTGGGAAGACCCCCTGTAGAAGGGAATGGCAGCTTATTCCAGTATTTTTTGCCTGGAGAATCCCATGGACAGAGAAGCCTGGCGGGCTACTGTCCACAGAGTTACAAAGAGAGACATGACTGGAAGACTAATGCTTCCACTTTCAGTTTCCATGGCATTTGGCCTCTAGTCAGCATTCAGTACATGTTGCTGATCAATTCAAGGTTAACTCATCTACACAACACATTCGAACCACCAGAATATGAGACAAGAACATATTTAGGAAGGACGGGAGGTGTGATGTTAGACTGTGACAAGCCCTCGTGTGGGCCCTTCCACGTTGACTCTGGACTTGGCCATGTGAGTTGCTTCGGCCAGTGGAACAGCAACAAATGTGATGAGGCCGAGACTTGATCAGCACTTGTACACTGGGGCTTCTTCTCTGCAAAGGTTCCTCTTGGATCCACCTGCCAGGCTGATGGACACAATCACTGAGTGATGAGTGACCTCATGGAGAAAGAGGTCAGAAGACCCTAGGATGTCCTGGCCCCACTCCCAGGTGAACACAGCCTCCCGAGTAACCTTAGCTACTGCACTTAGTACTGAAGAGCTGCCCACTGACTCCAGTCAACTGCAGACTCATAAGAAATGATGGGAGGCGGTAGACATGAAGTAATAGGAAGCTGAAACAGGAGGACTGCAAAAGCGATGTATTTTAAAATCTAAAAAGTAATCCAACAGTCATGTAGGTGATTTCCCTGGATCATTTCTGCTTCTGTGATCTTTTTTCGAAGTCTGCGGAAAAAATCTGGATGTCATGAAAATTTCATTCATTTGTTTATCCACTCAGCTGACTTTTGCTGACCTTCTATTACAAGCCCAGCTCTGTGTGGACAGAGGAGACAGGGAAGGAGGGAGAGATAGGGAGGTCAGTGATCCCAACCAGAGTGGTAAGAGCCATGCAGGATGGTATGGGGGATGGAAGGAAAGAATGAAGCTGAGGCTTCCCAAGACTGGCTCACGACTTCTATGGAACCCTGACTTGGGGTGATTGAATTCTAGGTACCTTGATGAAGCTCAGGATAAAAAATTAAAATTAAAACAACCTCTAAAGAGGTGGACAAGATGGAGTGGCAAGCTTTTGTTGTCCATATTAAGGTTTCAAATATAGCTCTTCTCGAGATATGAGCAATCCTTCTTGGCTTCCTTAAAGCACATCCTGGACGCATGGCCAAGAAACTGTTTCCTTCCATCACTGAGACAGAACATCTCATGTGACAACACAATGCACCCTCCCCCCAACCCACCTCCCACGTGCTGAAAGTCAGAGTTCAGACTCACACTGCCCGGCCCCGTGCCTGACACTAACAACTTGGGAATTACTAGGAGCAGAGCCTGGCATGTGCGGGAGCCACCCTAAGAGAAACCATCCCAGAAGAGAGGTGCTAACTAGGTGAAGACATATGACTCTGAGCTCCACTTCCTAATTCTAATGGAGGGAGAGTCTGGCATGGAGCCAGGAAGCAGAAACGGCATGAAAGGAAGAACTAATTTGGAGCTGGCGCAGTGAGTGTTTTCTGGCTTATTTAAACACATAGATATAGAATTCAAGCAGGGAGGAGGGATCTGACTACCAGATGGAGATGCTGAGTGAGGTAGCACATCAACAATGAAGGCAGCAATGCCCAGGCAGGAAAGGAGACGTTTTTGACAGCAGGGACATTATAGAGGGATCGATGCTTGGTGGATTGGGTGGGTTCCACTTAACCTCAGGATTTTATTTTCACTTAAATCCCGGGGAGGCAGAGGATGAGGTTACTGGCTTGACCCCATGTTAAAGAAAAACCACAATTCAGTCCTTTAAAGACAACTAAGGAAACAAGTCAAGTAGATAACAGGCAGATGTAAGACCTTGGAACATGGTTGTACTGAGTGCCTGTTGTGAGGCAGAGGGAGTGTACTGGGGTCCAGGGAAGCACGGAGGAGCAGGACTGACAGAGTCCTGGCCCTCAGGGAACAGCCATTCTAGCTGCTGTTTAATGTCCCAAACTTAGGGAGGTGCATGGAATGCAGAGAAGGTCAGCAGGTAGCCGTGATGTAGCGGGAGGCTCCCAGAAAACCAGTCATGCAGCATCTCTCAGCAGTTTGCTTGCTCCGGAACCTTAAGCAAGTCTCTGAAATTCTCCTTTTCCCTTCTGTAAACTTGTGGTTCCTTTGCGGTCACACTGAAGAGTCACTAAGGCAGTGTTACATGGGTAACAGTGCACTGGAGGGTGGAGGAAGGGCTTGGAGCCTTATTCTACTGGCCAAACCCACGTGTTGTAGCTCTTGGGGGATGTGGTTGCCCCTGGATAAAAATATGGCAAGACAGGCAAAACCATTGGGAGAACTTAGAGGCAAGAGTCACAGAGAGGGCTTCCCCGGTGGCTCAGCGGTAAAGAATCCCCCTGCCAATGCAGGAGAGACGTGTTGGATCCCTGATCTGGGAAGATCCCATATGTCATGGAGCGACTAAGCCCATATACCACAGCTGTTGAGCCTACCTTCTAGAGCCTGTGAGCCACAACTACTGAGCCCACGTGCACAGCTACGGAAGCCCACACACCCTAGAGCCTGTGCTCCGAAACAAGAGAAGCCACCTCAATGAGAAGCCTGCTCACCGCCACTGGAGACTAGCCCCCTCTCTGCAGCTAGAGAAAAGCCCACACGGCAACAAAGACCCAGCACAGCCAAAAATAAATAATAAATGAACATGCGTGCATGTACTCAGTCATGTCTGACTCTCTGTGACCCCATGGACACATGGGGAGGACCCAGAGGAGCCTGGGTCCCGCCAGGCTCCTCTGTCCATGGGCTTCTTCAGGCGAGAATACTGGAGTAGGTTGCCATTTCCTTCCCCAGCGGATCTTCCTGACACCCGCAATCTCTCGCACCTCCTGCACTGGCAGGCAGATTCTTTACCACTGAGCCACCTGGGAAGCCCAATAAATACATGAAATTGTTTTTTTAAAAAAGATGTTTAAAAAAAAGAGGAATCCACCTCCAGCCTAGTTCTGTAGCGTCTGGAATTCATTGCTTCTCCCTCAGTGTGATTCCGTGATTCATGCTTCTCTGGATGTGATGTCACGTGCTCTGTGCTGTTCATTGCACTGCATTCCAGGGGTGGTGGAGGGACCCATGTCCAATGTCAGAGAGCTTGGAAATGAGTCCTTGGTTTAATTTTAACTCCTTCTATAAACTGTGGCCTGATTTGAGGAAGACTCCGTCTGCGTCTGGCCAGACATCCCTGCCCCTCCATCGCTTCCTTCTCTTCGCCCCTTTCTCCCGTGCTCAGTCCGACCGTCTCGCCTCTATCGCACATATGGACTTTGCAAATAAGTGTGAGGTGATTTGTGTGCTCAGCTAACTCGAGAAGAAAGAAAGTGTGTCAGCAAAGCGGAACACCCAGCCAAGTCATGAGCCGCTGCAGTGGGAGAGCTGCCTGCTCCTCTCAGGCAGTGAAACGTTATCTCAGCAGGGGGATGGAGTCCAGGCAAGACCAACAGATTGGCCAGAGAGCCCCTTGTTTCTTTCCCAGCTCCAGCTTCTGCTGTATTTTTTCCCCCTTGAGCAGTAAGTCAAGTTCTCTCTCTTCTTTGTATAAACTGAGTGACCTTATGGCTGAGGGAACTGCCCCCCTGCTTATTCACAGCTTTTCCCCCTTCCCTTCACCTGCCATCAAGGAGGCTGGATTTACAGATGGGCAGCACCTTGGGGAGGCTTCCCTGGTGGCTCAGAGGGTAAGGAATCTGCCTGCAATGCAGGAAATCCAGGTTCGATCCTTGGGTCGGAAAGATCCCTTGGAGAAGGGAATGGCTACCCACCGCAGTGTTCTTGCCTGGAGAATTCCATGGACAGAGGAGCCTGTCGGGCTACAGTCCAGGGGATCGCAGAATCGGACATGACTGAGCAACTTTCACACACATACACAGCACCTCACAGAGGGATAGAAACCGCCCTTCTCATTGCTCAGATGCCAACAAAGGCACTGAACATGCCATCGGGAGTCCCCAGGTGATGGATGAGTCCCAGTTAGTGAGCCACGTGGTGGCTGTGGGTGGAGGGTGGGGGCGGAACAAAGGGAGTGAGTGGAAGAGTCCTCTGAGGACAGATGGGGGGATGGGGGGCAAGCAAGGGTTAAAATGGCCTGCCACGTTTCGGCGGAGAAACACTAACTTAGGGCAGGGGTCAGCAAACTTTTTCTGTAAAGGGCCAGGTAGTAAATAATTTGTTCTCTTTGTGGGCCATCCGGTCTCTGTCCAAACAACTCTGTGGTCGTAGGGCAAAACCGGCCGCAGACAATTGGTAAACGAATGGGCGTGTCTCTGGCCCCAATAAAAGATGGTTCAGAACAAGAGGCGGCAGGCGGGATTGGCCCGTGGGCTGCAGTCCGTGTGTGTGTTCAGCCAGCTACCTTGGGGAGAGGTGACCTCTGCCCTCTTCACATGGCTCTGCTTTTTCCACCCTGCTTCTCTCTTGGTACAGATTCTGGGTGTTGAACTTGGACAAGGAGAGCCCCTAAATGAAAGCCACTGGGCTGGTGACTTCAGGGTTCAGGATTTTGTTGATAAATCCCCCACCACAGGACAGGTAGAGAGTGTAGGCACTGAAATTCAGTCAGGGGAGATGTTAGGAACTTCCTTAAGCAGTTTGGTTTTAGGCTTCTCGGGTAGCTCAGTGGTAAAGAATCCACCTACCAATGTAGGAGATTGGACCCCTGGGTCAACAAGATTGCCTGGAGAAGGAAATGGCAACCCACTCCAGTATTTTTGCCTGGAGAATCCCGTGGATAGAGGAGCCTGGTGGCCTACAGTCTATGGGGTCACAAAGAGTTGGACACGACTTAGCAGTTAAACAACAACATAGATATGATAGAATTTTGTTTTCTACCTCTTTTCCACTTTCCAGGTCTGAATGTTGACACTCTGACTTAAGCCTCTATATGTGTCTTGTATTCCTATTGTAGCTTCTGTTCTTTATCCATTCCTGTGCTTTCAGGAAGGGCTCCTTAATCTAACACTCCACCCCTGGGTTCACCCCTTAACTGCCAGTCCACCACTTCCCCTTTCACTGGGCTCCTTCATCCAGCCTGAGAGCGAGCTCAGTGATACAAGCTAGACTGTGCATGGGTTCAAATCCCAACTCTGCCTGTGATTGTAGACCAGTTAACAAATTCGTGCCTCTACACTCTCATCTGTAAAATGGCCTTAATAATAGTACCCAGCCTATATTGTGAGAAGTAAATGAATAACCTGTATGGAGCATTTAGAATAACAGGATAACCGAACCTGTAGTGTTCTCATACATAGTGCTTCAACTTCCTTATTTTTCTTCACAATTTTTTCACCATATTTTATTGATAATATAAAATGGATTCTGGGTTGTAAGAATAATGACTGCACAGAACCTGGAGTTATCACTGGATGGCAGAAACTTGTCTTCATCCAATATGTATGTGGGAGGTCTTTATGTCTTCACTTATGTTTTTCATGATCAGTTGAAATCCTAGCCCTTTAATACTTTGGTATCAGATGCTATTTGTTGTCCAAATACCAGTTTTTTTCAGCATTGGAACTCCTCAGGGGTCTAGTTGTGGTCAGATGAGCTCACGGTACCCCTAGGAATACCAGCTACTATTTTCTAGTGCTGTGCTTTGGGGAAAGGTCAAAGTCCTGCCTAGGTGAGCTTAAGGGGAGAGGTCATGAGCCCTCAGGGGGAGCCCTGGTCACCCCAGGACCACCAGTCATCATTCCACCAGAAACCTCTGTGGTTCGGTTGAACTCTAAGCTCTTCCAGGGACTGCACTGGGAGGGGGCCATCTCCAAGGATTGCTCGCCAGTCTGGGGGAGTGGGGGTGTTGGGAGGTGAGCCTGAGGGCAGCTGTGCAGACTTAATTCCACTACCCCCACCAGGGTTTCTTCTGCTCAAATAGTAGCCCTCCCCTGACACCCCAGAGCCCTCAGACAATAGGCACCAGCACCCTGCAGCCAATTTCTGTGCGGAAGGGGTGGTTGGGGATTGTCCTCAGGCTCCTGGGAGGTGGGGATGGAGGCAGGGAGACCAGAGCAGAATTTTCAAAGCTTCTTCCATCCTCGCCTCTCACTGTCCCTTCCAGCCACCTTTCTCAGCCCCACATCCCACATCCACACTGATTGAACACCAGCCAGGTGACTCAAGTTTCTGTGCGGTCATTATCATTCTCACTGCCCAGAACCCAGCTTTCCTTCTTGCTTCTGTGGTTTCTCAAGGGCTGATTTTGTTGGCAGGAACCTGCACACTCTGCTAGTTCCCTATCTTAGGAAGAACCAGAAAATAGAATCGTAAAGTCTGAGGAAACTGAGATGCTGTCCAGCTTTCTGTCCTGGGTATGAATCTCCCTTGGTGGCTCCAGTAAAGTGTCATTTGGGCTCAAACTATGAAGGGCTGGACCTGCTCATTTTCAGTGACTTGTATCTGAAACATAACATACGTACAGAAGAGTACTAGGACCTAAGTGCTTTGCTCAATATAAGTTACAAGTTATCATGCTCAGTTGTGTCCGACTCTTTGTGACCCCACTGACTATAGCCTGCTAGGCTCCTTTGTCCATGGAATTTTCCAGGCAAGAATACTGGAGTGAAGTGCCATTCCTTTCTCCAGGGGATCTTCCTGACTCATGGATTAAACCCGCGTCTCCTGCATCTCCTATATTGGTAGGCAGATTCTTTCCCACCAAGCCACCTGGGAAACCCTCACAAAAAGAATACATCTGAGTAACCTGCACCCAAATTTAAAAGTTCTACAAGTGGGTTGTTCATTTCCACATCACTGTTAGGAAAGTCACCTTTATTTTAGCCAAGAGTTCCCTTCTTATAATTTCTACCAATAGTTTCAGCTCTATGGAGTTACACAAACGTGCAATATTTTCTTACCATTAAGTATTTAAATATTTATCTTTCCATCAAACTTCTCCCCCCGCCCCAAGTTATACAATCTTATTTCTTTCAAGTAATTTGTCTGTAACAAGATGGTACTGCAGTGATGACGTAAGGAGGTGTACAAGGTTGAAGGATTCACTCATTCAGGCAAAGAGCTATTTGGAGGACAGATGTTTGGGGACTGGATGTGACTCTTTGGCCTAGACAGCGGCAATACAAGGAGAGAAAGAGAAGCAGCACTGTGCCTTCCTGAGTAAGGAATCCAGGGCCTTTCTGCTGGGTCACACCGGAAGTTTGGTGGCTCTGGGCCTCCCAGGTGGGTGGGCATGGGGAGGAGAGCAAGCGAGGTGGACCAGCTACTGTGAAGGCTGAGGTCCTTCCAGAGGCCTGACACGGGGCAGTCATGGTCCAAGAAATCAGGGAGGTGTGATCAGAGCTGGCAGTGGGGAGATGACAGCTCAACTGAGGTGGAGCTGAGAGAGTTCTGCCTGCTTCCGAGACTCCACGGCCCTGCATCTGGAAGCTAAATATAGAAGCCAGTTCTCTGCAATTCTCACTGGACAGACTGGCAGAGGGAATAAAGCATTCAGGGTTGGTGGTGACACAGAGGAGATTTGTAGACCTGGATAAGGGAAGGACTGATGCTGAAGCTCCAATCCTTTCACCATCTGATGCGAAGAGCTGACTCATTGGAAAAGACCCTGATGCTGGGAAAGACTGAGGGCAGGAGGAGACGGGATGACAGAGGGTGAGATGGTTGGATGGCATCATCGGCTCCATGCACGGGGGGCATGCTGCAGTCCGTGGGGTCACTAAGAGTTGGACATGACTTAGCGACCTAACAACAACAAAAAAACACGTGTAATTCATTACACGTGTCAAGATATAGGCCAAAGGCTTATATGGAAAACAAGAAGCCCAACTCTGAGCCTTCTTCCACAATTGAGGCCCCGTGTTGGGCCCTGGAGCCGTGAGTAAGGACCGGGCCAAGTGCAGGTACAAAGGGAACCTGTGAAGCCTGGGAACACTGGATCCGTGTGCTCTTCCAGTTTCTTCCATTGTCCGTGGGGGCCCCTCCTCTTTTTTGAAATTAATTAATTTGGCTGTGTGGGGTCTTGGATGTGGCTTGCAGGATCTTCATTGTCTCATGTGGGATCTCTTGTTGTGGCTTATCAGACTCAGGAATTGTGGCGTGAGGGCGCCGTGGCACGTGGGATTAACCAGTGTCCCCTGCATTGCAAGGCCAATTCTTAACCACTGGACCTCCAGGGAAGTCCCAGGCCCATCCTTTTAGCCTCTCTGTGCAGGCTTGGAAAGGAGAGTATGGAGTTTCCTCAGCTAAAGGGCCTCAGGAAAATCAGGGCCACCTTCTTTTTCTCTTTTTCCTCCTCTCCCTGTATTTTTTTCTAACATACTGAGTCACATCAGTAAAAAGAATGAAAAGGGTGAAAAAGGAGCCCTCTAACTTGTGCGCTCCCTATCCTAACTTGTGCACCTGTTGCATCTGTGCTTACATTTACGTAGGTGTTTGCTATGTTCCTTTTTATGCCCTTCTTAAATTTAACTCTTTCTCTTTCTGTGTGCAGGGAATGATGGAAAATAAAAGTGGGTGATTAGTTTCTGCCAGGCACAGAAACCGCCCCTGCATTTGCCACGACAGTCTGTGTTTATAGTTTCTCCTGTGTATAGACTTCTGGTCTTCGACCTCCTGAGTTGTAGGCCCTTTTGCTCAGAACGAGCTCATCTGTTTTCTGTTGCTTGTTTCGTGGCTGTTTTTCCCTAGGATTCCACAGCTGGACCATGCAATACCAAAAAGTATCAGCTATGGCTTATCCTAAACGACTGCCAGAAGGAAAAAATGCTGGTTGAGAAAAGCGAGGTTATTTTGCCTTATTGCAATAAGGGGGAATTTCACCTTAACAGAACCTAGAAGCACCTCAGAAGGCAGAAGTCAGGGGAAGATTACTTGGGGTAGATTACTTACGCTTGCACTGAGTAGCTTTACATTGGGTTTTGCAAGGCAGGGAACTAGTTGGGATTAGGCAGAATTTTAGTGCACAATAGCTATGGGTTGGTAGGCACAGAGATGTGAGGATCTAAAAGTGAGCTTTGATGAAGAGACTGGTAGTCTTGATGAGTTAGCCATTTTATTTGAATTTTATTTATTTATTTAAAGTATAGTTCATGTACAATATTATATTAGTTTCACATGTACAACATTGTGATTCCATATTTTTATAGATTATACTCCATTTAAAGTTATTATAAAATATTACCTATATTCCCTATGCATGATCATCTCCACATGGATGCAGAAAGAGCATCTGACAAAATTCAACACCCATTCCTGATGAAAACTTTCAACAAAGTTGACATAAAGGGAACTTATCTCAACCTGATAAAGGCCATTTATGACAAGCCACAGGTAACATCATATTCAATAATGAAAAGGTGAAAGCTTTTTCTTTAAAATCAGGAACAAGACAAGGAGCCCACTCTACCATTTCTATTTCATCTAGTATTGGAAGTTCTAGCCATAGCAACCATACAAGAAAAAGAAATAAAAGGCATCCAGCTTGGAAAGGAGGAAGTAAAACTGTTACTATTTATAGATGACATGATACTATTTATAGGGAACCCTAAAGTCTCCACCAAAAAACTACTAGAACTAATCAATGAATTCAGTAAAGTTGCTGGCTACAGGACTAATATGCTCGCTATTTTTGTGGTTACACTGTCTAATGTGCCAGGAGCAAGTATTTATTGACAGTTTAGTAATTTTTGCCTGGTTCCAGCATTGTTCAGCTCAAAACCAGGAAATTGCGCTTTATCCCAGAACCATTTAGCACAAGAATGAAAAAAATATGTTAGTTTTTGGTTCTGTTGGGTTTGAACATTTTGCTTACACTACAATTTAAGCATACAGAGAAAATACAGTTTCAATATTTTTATATAACTGATCTGATCTTCTGGATGAGTCAACTATTGGGGACATAACAACAAAGTCAGCGATGTAGTCATTTAAGTGTGTGTGTTAGTTGCTCAGAGTCTCACTTTGCAACCCCATGGACTGTAGCCCACCAAGCTCCTCTGCTCATGGGATTTTCCAGGCAAGAATACTGGAGTGGGTTGCCATTTCCTCCCCTAGGGGATTTCCCCAAACCAAGGATCGAACCCACATCTCCTGCATTGGTAGGTGAATTCTTTACTACAGAACCACCAGGGAAGCCAGTCTGAATTTTAGGGAGACAGAAACATTCTGACCAAGTTACCCTGCCATAGGGCCCCTAGATTAGACCAACTTGCTTCAAGATAAGCTTCTATACTATGGAAATAAATGAAGACCAACCTAATGAGAAAAGCAAAGGCTACTCATTTTGAGCTTGCTATATATCAAGGGAGTCAGCCACCATCACTTGCATTTTGGCAGACTCAAGGGCAGGCAGAGGAGTAAGAAAGCTTTATAGCGGGAAAAAGGGAAAGCAGGAAACATGTGCCCTGACTGGATCTGTTGGTGTGGGGAAGCTGTAGACAGGCTCACTAGAGGCAGGGTATCCTATGTGATTGATTGGGGGGTGTATGCATTTGATTTTTTTCTGATTGGACCTAAGATGAAGGTGGGGACAAAGGTTAGGAAAAATGTCAGTTATTAATCAAGTCCTGGCCATTTTGGGCTGATTATTATAGAAGTTATTATTTAGCTTCCTGGAGTCTCACTAGGGATAGCAATCTGGCTTCCTTCCCACAAGACTGACTTGTAGTAGGCTGCCTGCCTAAGCTGATTATCATAGATAAGGAGTTGGCCTTCTGGGCAGATTCTAGGTCAGGGTTCTATTTTTAAACATGGCCTAACTATTTCCTTTGCCAACAAAGGTCCATCTAATCAAAGCTATGGTTTTTCCAGTAGTTGTGTATGGATGTGAGAGTTGGACTATAAAGAAAGCTGAGCTCTGAAGAATTGATGCTTTTGAACTGTGGTGTTGGAGAAGACTCTTGAGAGTCCCTTGGAGTGCAAGAAGATCCTACCAGTCCATCCTAAAGGAAATCAGTCCTGAATATTCATTGGAAGGACTGATGCTGAAGCTGAAACTTCAGTACTTTGGCCACCTGATGAGAAGAACTGATTCATTGGAAAAGACCCTGATGCTGGAAAAGATTGAAGGCAGGAGGAAAAGGGGATGACAGAGGATGAGATGGTTGGATGACATCACTGACATGATGGGCATGAGTTTGAGTAAGCTCCCGGAGTTGGTGATGGACAGGGAAGCCTGACATGCTGCAGTCCATGGGGTCACAAAGAGTTGGACGTGACTGAGCAACTGACCTGAATGGAATATTTCCTATTTGTATGTTCTGTCTCTCACTACCATAAAGAGTCTGACCTAATCTCCTAGAAGTGCAAAGTAGACCTTGGCTCAAACCCTATCCTCCAACAAAGCTGGGCTCTTCTGTGTTGTCTCAGTGCTCTGGCCCTTGGTGTCAGCATCAACTCCTTTGGGATATCCCTAAATCAAGCCCTCCCCCAACTCCTTTCTTCCGCTCATCATCTCCTGGACAGGAAGGGCAGGACTTATCTGCCCTCCATTGAGGCATCTCCTTTTCCCCTGGAGCAGCAAGCAGGTTGTATCTCCAGGGGAATAACTTTTCTATCTGCAGGAGAACTCTGAGATTCTGGGTGCTTCTGGTTGGTGCTTAGCAGGTCAAAGGAGGAGATAAAGGAATTCCCATGGATCTGAGGGAAAAAAATGGTATTTTTGCAAGACTATTGTCTTGCTTCAAAAAACCTTTTTTTTTTTTTTAGGTTTTGAATATCAAAAGCCTGAATATCAGCTCTTTCTTTCTCTTTGCATACTGTATGTAACATACCCACAGACCTCTGGACAGATGACCCTGGAACCAATTAGGAAGAAGGACCTGTACTTGCAAACTCAAAGGGAAAATTACATGAATACTTTTCCAAAATATGGCTCTCATTACAGAAGATACTTTTCATTGTGTTCAAATAGAATTTTTTTGTCCTGCTTTGCTTCAGCTGGCTTTCTTTGGAAGCCCAGAGGTTAATAGGGAGAAGTGGAGCTATTTCTTGTGCCCTGTTTAGGAATGATCTCTTCCTCTTCATTTTAAGTGCTGGAGTATAAAGTCTCTTTTATCCTCTCAGTATAGGGCTCCATCTTCTCAAAAGGGTCTCCATTGGCTTTTCTATTCCTTCCCCATAATTTGAGCTCCCTGCCCCCTCTTGCTTGAATATTAACGGAAAATAGATCTGCAACCCATCACTTGTAAGGATCTTGTTCATAGGGCTCCCCCCCTCCCCCCTCCCTTTACTGCAAGCTCTCTTTAAAGTTTGTGTGCACATGAGCATGTGTAATAATAAGCCCTGTATACCCTTCTTGTCTTGATCACTCTTACAGACTGTGTGTAATAATAATTTTATATCTGACTTTGCCTGTTACTTCATTCCCTCTAGTTCTAACCCATTATTTTACATTTTCAGAGGCTCATTATGACTCATTGGGCAGCCAAAGAAACATAATGAGTCCAAGATGACTGCACATGGCGGTGCTCCGCAAATAGATATTAAACAGCTCATGAAATCTATAAACGTCCTTACTATCCTGGGTGCGTTATAAAGCTATGAATCAATAACTCAGGCAAGCTTTTTCATCCTGCCTTTAAAATCTGACTTTGGGGATGTTTTTCCCTCTGGAAATGGAAGCTATATACATATTGGGAAAAGAAAGCTGGAGGGAAAGAAGGGTAGAAAGATGATGAAGAATACAAAGGAAAAAAAGGAAGAAAGCATGAATTATTTTAACCGTATAAGCCCTTTCTTACAGCTCCATGACAGCTGTCCACATAAGGAATAAAAAAAAATAGGCACAACTCAAGCACTCAGAAATTATTTGTTGAATGAGCAAATAAATTTTATGACTGTTTTGGATTGAGTTGACACATTGGTTTTGATAATTACCTTTGTTGAATATTTATCCTTGCCTGCTCTCTGAAATGATCTCTCCCTCTCATCGTCTCCTTAGTTGGAAGTTCCTTACCTGCAAGATACTTTCCAAGACTTAGCTTTGTTTTCCTCTGGGATGACTTTCCCATTCTTGTGTCCTGCCCCTTCCTTCTCTTCATCTCGCTATTCCCCCATGTCCCTCCGAGGTACACATGTCTCAAAAGTGGCCTTCGTGTCTATATTAACCAGTGTCCCAGCAGGAAACAGATGGCACCCTCTGATCAGTCTAGACTAGAGGAGAGTTTATCCACAAGGGGCTAATTATAGACTTGTGGGTGGAGTCGAGTGGAACCATAAGAACTAGTGTAGAAATTTAGAGCTGGCGGCAGCGGAGCTGTCCCCAGGGAGAAGGGGAGGTAGTGGGTAGGTCAGTTGAGGATGAGCAGTGGCTTTCAATTGAGCCATCCTTCCAGAGAGGGAAATAAATGCCCCTGAACTGCCCCCCCCTCTCCCCTTGATCTCCTCAAGTGCTCTCCATTGATGGAAGCTTATGAGAGTTGTTGTTGTTGTGGTGGTCCATGTAGGCCAGCCTCTCAGGGAAGAGAAAAAAGTGGTATGGAGGCAGAAAGACTTTTTTTTTCTACCCTCTTAAGTTCTGACCTGGTCTGAGAATTAAACCAACAAAAGACAGATCAACAGGAGAAAAGCAACACATTTTATTTGATGTTAATATTTTTACATGACACAGGAGCCTTCATAGAAAAGAAGATCCAAAGAAGTAGACAGGTCTGAGAGCTTATATGCCATTTCCTCAAAGAAAGCTACACTGTGGAGATGTGACAAGACAAAGGAGAAAGGGGTTTGGGCTAGGAGCAGTGAATTATAGGGCAGTGACTAGGAAACGTGTGGGGGAGGCTAATGGAAGATAAAGGTTATTCTAGTAGGGTTGTCATACAGATTCATCTCCGTATCAACTCCCCTTCTTGGGTGCAAGAATATTCACCTCTTCCTGGTGAAGGATGAGCACCTTTCTCATGGAAAGTCTGTGTCCTACTTTCAGATAGAAAGAAGGGTGGGTGGGGAACCCTTCCTGCCGCCACTGCTTCTCAAGTGCTTTCAGCTCAAAACCATAAGCCAAAGGAATGTATTTTGGGGTGGCCTGCTCTGGTTCTCGTTAGTGAATCAGAAGGTACATGGTACCATTCTTTTGAGCCTCACAGACATCCATGCACAGCTCTGAGATCCCACACCTCTGACTGAATTCCAGTTAACTGCTTAACCCTCTAGGAATCTACTTCTTAGGGGGTTGGGATTTTCATCATTTTATCCCATTCCCTATTATGATGACTGGCGTGTAATATGTACTCAATAAGTATTCTCTAAAATGAAGTGACATTTTGAGTGTATGTGGAGCTAGAATTGTTAGAAACCTAAGAGGTGATTTTAACAAGTAGTCGATTCAGAGCCAAATCCTAGTTCTCCTGATTCTCAGTCTTCCTCTCCTACTTCATTTTAACTGCAGTCTCAGGTTATCATAGGAAGGAGAATCCACACGCATTTCCCATAAAACCAAGAGTCTTATATTTTGGCAACAAGAGAGAGACAGCGAGGAGTGTTGGAACCGCCTGCCTTGAGTCCTTTGCCAAAAGCAATCTCGGAGCTCTCTGGATAAGCAACACTTTCAAACCCAGCAAAGTGGCAGGAGCTGGAGTCGTGAAACGAAGTGCAGGGCCCAGGAATAACACAAACTACCTCTGGTGGTGGGTGGTGAGGGTGGCTTCCCTTTAGCATCCTATTAGCCCATGATCTTTAGTTCCCAAAGTCTTTCTCGGTTCCAAACCTACAGGCGGGGATGGTGGGTGGGAGGAGGCTGGATAAGATGTTCCCGAGTTGGGAGGCAAAGCTGTTGGTGCCTCCTCACTGAATGATTCAGCGATGCGCTGCTGCTCCATTGCTGTGCTCTTCCTGGGAAAAGCCACCCTTGCTGTGGAAGCGATCGCCTTCTAGGAGCATTCATCATACCATGTTGGAATCGTCTGTTTATTCATCTGCCCTCAGGGAGCTGTGTGCATTTTGGGGGCAGGGGTCACATCTTTGTCTAGTCAAGCATCTAGTGTGTAGTCGGCACCCCCCACCCCAAAGAACAAAGAAAGTTTGTTGGATTTGAGGACATGGGTTCAGTGATGAGGGGCTAGCTCCTAAGACCTGGCGTTCTTCTTAGCGCTCACCTGACCCCTAATCTGTCAACAGAAGTGGTTCTATCACTGTCAGCTGTCTGACATGATGACCCAGGAAGGTCACGTGCCTGAAACTCCATGTGATGTGAACTATAAAGGTCAACTGTAGCTGAACTGTCCAAAAGCCATCAGCTGATGGGATGACTTTGGACGAGTTAAACCACCTACATGAACTTCGCTATTAAAGTACGAAGATTGGAAACTGTGACTTATAAGGTCCTTTTCTTCTTTGAAATTCTTTAAAATGTCCCTGTTGTCAAACACCTCAAATTTCTTCTCTGACAAGACAGCAGCCATTCCACGAAGCTCCTGCTGAAAAGGATAAAGGGGGAATTGGCGGATTTATGATCATAACCAGTTCTGCTACTGCCAAAAGCAAAAGAGCGCTGGGTTTTTTAGTTTCTCAGAAGACATGCAATGTTTGAAAATCAGCTTCCTTCTTGCATTTTCCAAAAAGAAAAAGTAGAAAAGCCATCGCATTCTGTGCATAACTTCTCTACTTATAGATAGAATTTTTAATGCATTTTTTTCTTTCCTAGAGGGGCAAGGGAGAAGTCCCATAGCTGGAGGCGTGTGTCAGCCAGGGGACTCTGGGAGAAGGCGAGTGTGACTGTGGGGCTACGCTTAATTCATTAAAATGTGTGGTTTATGAAAATTGTTTTGCCAAAAATGAGCTTTGTGGGAAGAAGAAAGCAGCGGGAGGACTGGGGTGCGGGGGAGGGAGGAATAAGTGCCAAGAGAAAAGGGACTCTTATTTGTTGCTAAATGTTGAATCCCACGTAAGAATGTGTCATGAGCCAAATCCAGGAAATTAAAATGCAAATTGGGCGAGTGTAAATCTATTAGGCACAGATATTATGTGTTGACATTATCATTGTCCTATTTTTATACTAACAGTGAATATTCTCCAATGACTTAAGAAAGTTTGAGAAAAGTTCTTTTGAGTTCACCTCCCTTCTCATTTTTTATCTTCTATCAAATCAAATGGCAGTAATATAACGACATTGTTCTTTTTTTTCCCCTTTCTGTGTATACTGTGAGTTATTTCAGAAGCCAACTGCATTGGTGAGGGTAACACTAGCTGCTGTAACAAATAAACCCATCCTTTAGTGACTTACAGCAGGAGTCTATGTCTCATTCACAGAACAGTCCAATGCAGGTCTGCCAGGTGGGCACCAACTTCCTCAATGAGATAAGTTGAGGGTTGAAAGGCTGACATCTCTTGGCTTTGCTGTCTCGTAGGAATTAGATGTGCTTAGTATCCAGCCAAGGAAAGAAAAATTGAGAGTGGAGAAGCTCTGTCTTTTTCTTAATTGCTGTGGCTCAGAGTGACAAATCCTGATTCTACACATATTCTCTTGGCTCAACCCAAAGGGTACTAGAAATAGTCACTGATTGGATAGTTTTTGCCCATCAGGAGCATTTTACTAGGGAAGGAGGAGCTTGAATTTTGACAGTCATTGGTGTTCTGCCCAATTATCTTCATTGCTCTCAGACTGTAAGAAAAATGGCAGTACTTCCTTGTTCCTTGAGTGCGACTTTTTCTCTGAAGACCTTCAAAGCAGAGTCCTACTTCATCTCTTCTGTGAGACGGATGATTCAGAGGAGAGTTCCCACTGGAGCACTGCCAGCTTCACTCCGCATCTGCCTCCAGGCTTTCCCCTCATCCTGCTCCATCTCTTTTGGAATTCCACTTCCATCCAGGTACCAGGGCTCACCCCCAGTGGTTTCTCCTCACATTCTATTTGCTTTTGCTTGTTTTCGTCTCCAGAGGTCTCCTCTCTCAGAGATATTTCTTTGAAAATCTTTGTCTTGATCGAAAGCATTTCAAGAATTGACAAACCAGTGGGAAGATAACTTTCCTTTAAGGAATCTCTTGATGGTCAGAGGCCCCAAGTCATACCCAGGGCATCTCTGACTGTACCTATACTCAGCAATCACCAATGGGGTCCCCTTCCTCACTTATAAGTCAGGAAAGAACTATTCATAATAGTCTCAAACTGTAAGCAACCTAAATGTCCATTAAATGGACAGCAGAATGAATAAATATATTGTAAAATGGAATACTATACAGCAATGAATATAAATGAACTCCTATTATACATATACATGAAAAGCTTTCAAATATAATGCCAAGTAGCTGGACCAGAAAGAATATATGAAGTAAAATTCTGCTTAGTTATGACCTCAATGCAAATAAAACTAACCTATGGTGTTATAACTCAGGAGTGGGCACCTTTGGAGAGGAGAAGTGGTAATAATTGGTGGAAACTTGCCAGGGATTTCTTGGGTGCTGATGATGTCTGTTTGTTGACCTGGGTGGTAATTACACAGGTATGTTCATTTTGTGAAAGTTCATTGAGGTATAAACTTAATGATCTATGTGCTTTTCTGTATGTATGCAATACTTCATTAAAAGTCTACTGGGATTAAAGAAAAAAAAAAAAAACTACCTCTCTTCCAACTAGCTGTTTCAATTCCCGAAGTGGAGCAAGACACATCAGCTGTACAGATGCTTAGGTGAGACTGGAAAACAGCTGGACATAGAAACAGCACTTGGAAATGTCCACACAAAGGCCCAAAAGGCTTCAATATGTTAAACTTCAAAGGTCATTGGGATGGGGATAAGAGATAGGAAATTTGGGATGGACATGTACACACTGCTCTATTTAAAATGGATGACCAGCAAGGACCTACTGTGCAGCACAGGGAACTCTGCTCCATGTTATGTAGCAGCCTGGATGGGAGGGGAGTTTAGGGGAGAATGGATACATGTATATGTTTGGCAGAGTCCCTTCACCTGAAATTATCATAACATTGTTAATCAGCTATACCCCAATAGAAAATAAAAAGTTAAAAAAAATGGTCATCTGAGCTCATGACCATTGTACAGAAGGAATAGTTCCTGGATACAGTCAGAGAGGGCCATCTTAGAATTACCAGGTCGAGAGAACAGAATGAGGTCAAGTCAGAACTATAATGCAATTCTGGTCTCTAGCAACAGTCCCACTTTGGTCTCCCTTTCCTCCTGCCAGTCTCCATGGTTACATCTCATGGGGCATGGTTTTACTCACAGGACACACGACTGTCTATACCCAGTGGCTCAGACTTAAGTTTCCCTAGAGATGGGCTGGGTTGATTGGATATTTTTGGAGCTCTATTGTTTTTTAATATGCAGTAGCTGAGAACTCTATTCTTGAGCCCTGAAACTATCATCTTCATTCAGTTCAGTTCAGTTCAGTTGCTCAGTCGTGTCCGACTCTTTGCGACCCTGTGAACCGCAGCACGCCAGGCCTCCCTCTCCGTCACCAACTCCCGGAGTCCACCCAAACCCATGTCCATTGAGTTGGTGATGCCATCCAGCCATCTCATCCTCCATTGTCCCCTTCTCCTCCTGCTCTCAATCTTTCCCAGCATCAGAGTCTTCTCAAATGAGTCAGCTCTTTGCATCAGGTGGCCAAAGTATTGGAGTTTCAGCTTCAGCATCAGTCCTTCCAATGAACACCCAGGACTGATCTCCTTTAGGATGGAGTGGTTGGATCTCCTTGCAGTTCAAGGAACTCTCAAGAGTCTTCTCCAACACCACAGTTCAAAAGCATCAATTCTTCGGCACTCAGCTTTCTTTATAGTCCAACTCTCACATCCATATATAACCACTGGACCATAGCCTTGACTATATGGATCTTTGTTGGCAAAGTAATGTCTCTGCTTTTTAATGCGCTGTCTAGGTTGTTCATAACTTTCCTTCCAAGGAGCAAACGTCTTCTAATTTCATGGCTGCAATCACCATCTGCAGTGATTTTGGAGCCCAGAAAAATAAAGTCAGCCACTATCTCCACTGTTTCCCCATCTATCTACCATGAAGTGATGGGACTGGATGCCATGATCTTAGTTTTCTGAATGTTGAGCTTTAAGCCAACTTTTTCACTATCCTCTTTCACTTTCATCAAGAGGCTCTTTAGTTCTTCTTCACTTTCTGCCATAAAGGTGGTGTCATCTGCATATCTGAGGTTATTGATATTTCTCCCGGCAATCTTAATTCCAGCTTGTGCTTCTTCCAGCCCAACGTTTCTCATGATGTACTCTGCATATAAGTTAAATAAGCAGGGTGACAATATACAGCCTTGACGTACTCCTTTTCCTATTTGGAACCAGTCTGTTGTTCCATGTCCAGTTCTAACTGTTGCTTCCTGACCTGCATACAGATTTCTCAAGAGGCAGATCAGGTGGTCTGGTATGCCCATCTCTTGAAGAATTTTCCACAGTTTGTTGTGATCCACACAGTCAAAGGCTTTGGCATAGTCAATAAAGCAGAAATAGATGTTTTTCTGGAACTCTCTTGCTTTTTCGATGATCCATCGGATGTTGGCATTTTGATCTCTGGTTCCTCTGCCTTTTCTAAAACCAGCTTGAACATCTGGAAGTTCATGGTGCATGTATTGCTGAAGCCTGGCTTGGAGAATTTTGAGCATTACTTTACTAGCATGTGAGATGAGTGCAATTGTGCGGTAATTTGAGCATTCTTTGGCATTGCCTTTCTTTGGGATTGGAATGAAAACTGACCTTTTCCAGTCCTGTGGCCACTGCTGAGTTTTTCAAATTTGCTGGCATATTGAGTGCAGCACTTTCACAGCATCATCTTTAAGGATTTGAAAAAGCTCAACTGGAATTCCATCACCTCCACTAGCTTTGTTGGTAGTGATGCTTCCTAAGACCCACTTGACTTCACATTCCAGGATGTCTGGCTCTAGGTGAGTGATCACACCATCGTGATTATCTGGGTTGTGAAGATCTTTTTTGTACAGTTCTTCTGTGTATTCTTTCCACCTCTTTTTAATATCTTCTGCTTCTGTTAAGTCCCTACCATTTCTGTCCTTTATTGAGCCTATCTTTGCATTAAATGTTTCCTCAGTATCTCTAATTTGCTTGAAAAGATCTCTAGTCTTTTCCATTCTATTGTATTTCCTCTATTTCTTTGCACTGATTGCTGAGGAAGGCTTTCTTATCTCTCCTTGCTATTCTTTGGAACTCTGCATTCAAATGGATATATCTTTACTTTTCTGCTTTGCTTTTTACTTCCCGTCTTTTCACAGCTATTTGTAAGGCCTCCTCAGACAGCCATTTTGCTTTTTTGCATTTCTTTTTCTTGGGGATGGTCTTGATTCTTGTCTCGTGTACAATGTCACGAACCTCCATCCATAGTTCATCAGGCATTCTGTCTATCAGATCTAGTCCCTTAAATCTATTTCTCACTTCCACTGTAGAGTCATAAGGGATTTGATTTAGATTATACCTGAATGGTCTAGTGGTTTTCTCCACTTTCTTCAATTTCAGTCTGAATTTGGCAATAATTCATAAATAATTCATTACATAAAGGGGATTTGGCCTCCCCAATCAGAGCAGAAGAATGATTATTCAACTGCTTCATATTGTTCTCATCTAATCCTTGAAATCTTGAGAGGTCTCTAATTGAGACTTCCTAAATTCATTTCCTCTAAGTACTCTGCTGCAGCTAGAACCGTTACTGGTGTCAGAATTTTCTCTGACGGAGATACAACTGCTCCTCTTTTGGAGTCTGGGGGAAGCTAACCTCAGTGCTATGTTTTTCTAAGCTTTGGTGGTTGAGAGAATGCTGACAGGACGGAGAGCAGGGAAGGTTCCAAACATGTCACCTTGAGTGGAACTTCGAAAAAGCACAGACTTTAGAGTCAGACAGATCTAGGCTCAAATACAGTGTCCAACAATCACCAGATCCACAAATGACTGCATCTTGCTTAGATTCAGTTTCTTCAATTATAAAATAAACAGTGTTTATTTTATAGAGACGTTGTATGTGAAACACAAAACAAGCTATGTAAAGTTCCTAGCGCAATGACTGACCCAAAGCAATAAATAATGATAATAATAACACTTAAATAGCACTTACCATGTACCAGGCATTGTTGTATGGGCAGCGTATATGTCAACTCATTTAATTGTCACAAGAATCCTATGAGATAGGTCCTGTTAATATGATCAATTTATAAATGAGGTGTAACTTGCCCAAAATGTCAGAGCAAGGCCACTGACCCAGGCAGCCTGGACCCAGGGCCCACATTTGTTCTTTTCCACTATACCAAACTGGTTTTCTCCCCTAACGTGGAGAAATACATTATGGATTGCTCACTTAAAGAAACTCTTCTTTTCTTGCCTTTCCCACAAATCTTAATGGCATATCTAATTTTTATAGTTTGTGATAGAGAGAAATTAAGGAGATCCCTATATGTTTTTCCTCTGGATCTTGCTTTAGCCTCTTCAGTGAATAGTTTTAGAGACTAGAACAGCTTTGGGAAGCTCTGCTACCCTCCACAAGCCCGTGCTATGGCATGCCGTGTGCTGTGCTGGGTGATGGGGAAAGAGCCTCCTCCCTCCTCACCCCTCCACCTCCTTCCCGTGGAAGCGCTGAGGAGCAAAGACCAGACAACAGGCCCTCGGACTATGGACGCGCTGCTACTCCTTCAGCCCAGCCTCCTCGGTGGGCTTCAGAGGGGCTTGTGTGAAGCCCTGACCGAACCCAGCGTTGACTCACGCCAAGGGAGGCCCTCCAGCCTGGCTGTGCTCTGCCGGTTTGCTCCCGAAACAGCAAGCACATTGTTTCTAACTCCTGGACGCACTTGCCAGCAGCAGCTCTTGACCTTCCAGAAATGCTTTGCTTTTATATAGCAGGCTTTAATTTTAACTCCCTTACCTGCCCCCCCCTGCCTTTTTTTTTTCATCAAAAATTAATTAAAACACCATGGCAAGCACAGAATTCCCTCACCCTGGCAAAAAAGGAAAGAGAAAGGAAAAGAAAGGAAAAAAAACATTTCATTGTTTGCCACACCTGGGTTGGCAGAGTCCTCAAGAGTTTTGCTGAAGTTGGCATTCAAGGACAACTGCTCCTCCAACCCAAACAGTCCTGCTGAGGGTGGCCATGCCTCCCGAGCCTCCCTCGGGTCTGTGGGTTGAGGGGAAAAGCCAGGCCTTGAAGGACATTCTTGGCACAATTGAATAACTGAGTGCCTACACAAGGCACATTTTCTTGCTGCCCGCCACCTGCTTCTGTCTTCTCCCTCAGGTCACCTCTCTCCTTCCCAGGGGGCTTCTCTTACCCTTGACACACCCAGGAATCATCCTCTCTAGGATTAGAACTTTAACTAATACCCAGGTCCCAGCCCATTATGACCGGGCCGTCAGGCCTTGACAGGTGAAAGTCAGCACAAGATCTGGGGGTTGGGGGGGAGGACATTCCTGACTCCCCTCTTCCTGGTTCTCCGTCCCCTCTCCCCATCCCCACACCCAAGCCCTGATACAAGTGGTGAGCGCCAAGATAGAATTACTCACAGGACTTTGGAGTGTTTGCCTGTAGTTCTTCTGGCCCAAGCTGGTATTTTCACGATGCTTCCGAAGTTGGGTCAAGACCAACAGTGATCACAACAAGCCCAGTGGTACATGTCATGTTTACACCAATGTTGGTGTTTCTCCTAAACGTGATGCTCTTGGAGTTCATATAAAGAGGAGGAAGGACAAGCTTGAGAAACTAGCGTTCTCCCAGTTTGCACCATTTTCTTCCCTGGTTGTGTGGTGTTTGTGGCTGCCTGCTCCACGGAGAAGCAAGAGTTAATGCCAAGGCTCAAAGGGCCTGGGGAGGGGGGTGGGGGAAGCAGACGGCTCCTACCAGGGGAGCACGTGGGGCTTCTGTCCAGCTTTCTTGAACTACAGGACTAATTTTCTGCTGGAGTCCCTAAGAATCAATGAACCTATAGTCCTCCTTCCAGGAATTATCAGACTCTGGGGAGACGATAAGAAAGGAACTAAAACTATTTTTGAAAAGTTTTCCAAAGTCAGTGAAGGCCATATAAGGCCCCCATTGCCGGGTCAAGGAAGGGAGAAACACGAGGTGATTGTGTGGTTGGAAGCTTTGGCCGAGGCCGATGTTACTCTGAGTTAAGACTTAGGAAGTAGAATGTCCCCCGGGGGCCCTGGTGTTGACTTTGAGTCGAGATCTTACAGAAGACTCTGTGGAACAGGAAAACAGTTGCCCATTATGCTTGTGCAACAGCAGCGTGAGAGATTCTTTCACTCGAAAAATCTTTATGGGCTGATCTGAGAAGCCTGAACTTTAAGGAGATGACAAACGATGTGAACTGAGGGGAACTGGGTTGGTTCTGGGTGTCAACTACAAATTGGCACTTGGCATGGGCGCTTGTCATCTACCTCTGCAGGGATTAAGTCACGTGCTGCTGCTGTAGCTGCTGACCTTCACTGAAAGGAGTTCAGGGTGGAGATCAGCAGAGGCGCTCTGTGCTGAGGTGGGGGCACGGGGAACCTGGTAGGACAGGTCTTCAGATAGATATTTTCAGGAGCTGATTTTATGAGCCCAATTCTTGTATCTCCTCATATCTAGAAAAGCACCAAAATCCTTCATGGCATTGACTGTTCCTTGTGACTAGCAAAGACTTCACGAAACTAGTAGAAACCTTCTGGAAAAATATGTGCTTGATTGCCTCTTTACCCCTTCCTCCAAATCACATGTATATTAACCTTGCCACCTGCCTCTTTGGAGCAGTTTCTCAGAGCTATCTGAGGTGCTCTCTCCCAGGCTGCAATCCCCATTTTGCCCCCAATAAAACTCAACTTGCAACTGTTACTTTGTGCACTTTTTTTTTTTTAAGTCAGCCTGGGTCATGGAGCAAACATTGCCTTCCATGCCTTGTGTTGTTCTTACTTAGGTTAGATTCCCCACAAGCAGACACTGAGTGACACATTTAAGGAACATCCCCAGGAGAATCTGGTAGAAAGTTTGGGAAGTCAGGCCCAGAGAAGAAGGATGCTGGGTAAGGGTGCAGCATGGTGCAAAGCCCCAGAGAGGAAATTGATGAGGGATGACTGACACTCTTTCCAGCGCCTCCCCATGGCCCCTACCATGGTCCCGATTAGGACCCAGAGAAGCCAGAGTATTTAGATCCTACTTCCATCTGTCATCTGCTGGTTAAGGGATGTCATCCCTTTGTTGCTGTTGTTCAGTCGCTCAGTCGTGTCCGACTCTCTGCGATCCCACGGACTGTAGCATGCCAGGCTTCCCTGTCATCCCTGGAAGGATGCAAATTCTCATTGTTACTTTTCTTAAGCAGGCAAAGTAGTTCCAGAACCCTGACGGTAGCCTGCTGCCAAAGACACACAGGTGCTGCTCGGCATACCTGGAGCTGGCGTGTAGGAAAATGAGAAGGGGACCCCTAGGTGTGTGTGCTGAGCACTGGCTGCATCAGCTGTATGGTGTCTGGCCCCAAGAGCCCTGGGCTGGCAGGTCATCACAGAGCAGGTACAAGAGAACTTGGCGGGAGCAATCCATGGGGGCGTAGGAACAGGAGGACCCACGTGGTCACTGATGATTCGTGAGTGCCCCCAACCCTGCCACCAATCCCAGAGTTATTGTCAACATGTGGTCCCCTGGGGTTGTGCCACTCATCTCAGCTTGTTCTGGTTCACATGCCCCTGCTTGACTGCATTGGAGGTAGGAGTCGTTGTGCGATGGTGGTGCATGAGCTGGGGAAGCCACTTACATCCTGGTCATTAGCAACAGAGCCCAGCTTTGCACAGAGACTTCTGAAGGCACATCCCTTGTCCCTTAACCTCAAGGAGGAGCCTGAAACTCAGCCCTTGGCCTCTCAAGTGTGGCCTGCCTCCAGGTGGCCTGCCAGCCTGTAGAGAAACAGAAATTAGCTGCAAAGGCAGCTCTGGGATCCATTTTACCTGATCCTGAAGCCTTTGGGAGACCGGTAGGGAGTCAGGGACGTGAGGCAACCACCCAGAAGCAGATACCCAAACGCCCAGCTTTGTGCAGGTGCTGGTTAAGCCACACCATCACGGGCCTCCAGATCCTCGTCAGGCCTCTGCCTCCAACTAAGAATAATCTCTCGGATGTAAACAAACGTAAATATATTTTTAACCCGCCTCAGAAAATCACCTTCCTGTTGGGTTTCAGGGCGTGCTGTCCACGTCAACCGGCAGATCACAAAAGCAACTGCAGCCCCTTGGAACTTTCCACCACAGACGGGTGATGGTGACCCCAGGTGACATCTGACTGCGATGACAAAGTGACTTGGGTTGAGAGATTAGAATCTCTAACTGCTTTGTGGTTTCAGAAGGCAAAAGGAGACAGACCTAAAAGAGGGGTGAGAGCTTAAAAATTCAGGGTGAATTGCTCCAGGACGATCGAACTTTTCTGGCGGGTCTTTCGTGTGGCTTCCTGAGGAAAAGCTTTTCAAGCCCCAGTGTGATACCGTTGAAATGGGCTGTGGAAACACAGGAAGCCCATCCCTCAACAGAGCAGCTCGCTGGCAACTGCTTCCAGATGGAGTGGCGGTTCACCCCGTGAGGGCAGACGGAGAGCGAAGGGAAACCGGCCAGCTGACACCGGTGCGGAAGACTGTGACATTATAAAAACTGTATTCTCTCTTAAAGGCATGCACAGGGCAGATGAGCCCTAAGTCACAGCTTATACCCGCTAGAACAACACTGTGTTCCTGCCAAGGCACTTATTCTCTCGCTCCCTAATCAGTCGCTGGACACCCCTCCCTTCTCCTTGGCACTTATCATCATTCTGATGAGGAACTACATTAAGGGGACACTGTGTGCTTTTCAGAGTGTCCCACATGCCCAGAAGGCAAGGCTAGGAATCGTTAGAAATATTTGTAGATAAAGAAGCCGAGATAGAAGGAGCCATGACACATGCCCAAGGTCAGTGCTGGGTAAGCGGCAGAGGCATTAGACAGTTAGGCGCTGCTTTGGTGATGACCTCAGGCTTCCTGTTCTTCCCATGAAATGGTGGAGGCTCGTCAAATGGAACAAGCACAAAGCCTGCTCAGGAGAGCAGAGCCCGAACTCCCAACCCCAGGTCCTTTTACCGCCTCCAACCTCTGCCATTGGAATGCTTTGGGAGCCTCTTTCACTGTGGCCTTCTGCCTCTGATAGTGTAATTTCTCAGGGTGGAAAGAGGAATCCCTCTACTATGCCAACATCACCCCCCCTCCAGCCGGTACCCCGCCCCCCATCCGCCTTCTTCTCACCCCGAGGAGGGAGCACAGAGGGGCAAGAGTGAGCCTGCCCAGAGATGGAGTTTTGAGACGTGAGGTAATGCCGGTTCCCCATCCATGGCAGGAACCAGGGGGAGCCTGGCAGGGGCCCTGAGGGAGCAGAGTGCCAGCCTGGAGATTTTCTTTATGTTTGGCCTGGAAGTGTTCCAACCTGAAACTCAAATGAAAGCTTTACAAGTGTTCTATTACTGAAGTATACAAGTGTGTACGTTTGGGGGGAAAGGATGCAGGTAGAAGGATATGAGGAGAGGGAGGCCACTGCGAAGCAGCTGAACTCAACACCTATCCTTACCTGCAGCATCTCCTGATGATTCCCACTAAGAGGACGAAGCCTCACTACCCTAGCTCTCGGATTTTGTGCTTCACTCACACACCGGTCCAGGGATGCGACTGGCACACTTCGGTCTTAGCTGTCCGCTTGTCACTAATGTGGTTGCTCACCTTCCTTAAATCTCCTTCCTTCTCTGACCCTCAGCCTGCTCGGTCATCAACTGGAGGCCCGAGGCAGACAGCAGGCATCTTTCCATTCACCGAGTAGTGTTCGGACGCAATCAATGGCACATGTGATTTTTAAGCATCGGTCTCTGGTGCTTCCAAGACAGATTTGAAAAATGGGAAATGTTAAGGGGCTCAATGCATTTCTTTTTCTGTCTTTTTCAAAAGACCTTTCCTGCTTCAGACACTGCCTCTGCGGTGAGTATGTGTGTGAGAGCATATGTTTGCAAAACACATGAAACATTTGCGTATAATAGCATTTTCACAGCAGTGAGTATAAACAGGGACAAACTTATCTTCTGCAAGTGATTAGGAGTGGCTTTTCGTGGGTGTCTCTGAAATGACAGATTGTGCAATTTTGGGGAAAAAAAAAAGTTTATAGGAAAAAAACCCTACACAGGCAATAATATTTTGACCTTGAGGGGGAAAAAATATGCTCGTTTGTTTATAGAAAATAAACTCCCCTCCAAAGTTTACGTTCAGAAGAACCTTGGTTGGCTGCTCATAAATAAATTGAGAACAGAATTGTTGATTACTCAGTTTAATGTTCTTTTACTAAAGTGAAAATATTGTACGTAATTAGATTAAGAAGAGATTTTAGAAGAAAGGGTGACGATTTGAGTAATCGCGGAGTCAATACAGGCACATTTTGATTTTATTAGCCAGCTATTAGAGCTGTCTTTGGCATTTATATGTGATGCGCAGGGCAGGCATGGAGCCGTGGAGAGTCATTTGTGTCCGCTGTCTGGACTAATTGAGCGACAATAATAAAACGCTGTTTTTAGATAAACAATGGGTGGCGGAGCTCCATCAGTCCCCTCAGGGAGCTGTTTATGTCTTTCAAAGAGCCACGGGCGGAGCTCGCCAGCCACAGTCATTTCACAGAGCAAAGTCAAGTCCTTTAAATCAACTAAATTGAACACAGTTTTGAAATGGAAATCAGGGGTCCCAGTTTGTAGCTGCCTCGCTGTCAGTAGGAAGCTAGAGGCACTGATTGCCCTCTGGTCCTCTCCCAAGTCTTCTTCAAAGGAAGGGGGCCCCGAGTGACATTAGCAAAACAGAGGAGTCAAATGTCACGTGTGTTGTGTGATGTGTGGGTGCTGAGCAGCCTGACATGGAAATATCATCATAAATCCAGCTGCCCACTTCCACGCCGCCCTCCTTTGCAGAAGCTAGACAGGCCCATGACAGACTAACAGTCTGAGAGCTCCAAGAAGGATTTAAGTGGGTGAGTGCTGCCCCGCCCAAGGGGCAGGCATTTCTCCTTGGGACCACAAGCTCTACCTCCAGCCTCTGACCCCTTCAAAAAGTGTTCCTTCCTTCCTTTTCCCTCCGTGCTCTTTAGACTGAAGAGTGTCTAGACACGAACCTCTACTCTGTGTGGAGATTAAGATCTCTGGTTACAGACTAGGAACAGAAAAGCACTTGCAGGCCGGTCTCCTGAAAAAGTCACTTTATCTTAATGCAGGCTCACACAACCGCCAGGCTTTTGTAGGCGCCAAGGGGTGGCTGGGAGGGTTTTAACACCTTTCTCTTTTCAGCCATCGGCCTTCCCCAAGCCAACTCAAACAACCACACATTTGAGGGAAAAGCAGTGTGCTTGCCTGGCAAACACAGCTTCAAGATAGGTTTCCTGCACCCCGCCAACTAAATTGCATGCATCTCCTTCCACCCTTACAAAATGTCATTGCCACCGCTGCGTTTTAAAAAGTTGGGTAGTGTCCACTGACATCTTCATTCAACAACTCTTCTTTAAGCGCCTTCAGGACACCAGGTCCTGTGCTAGTTGCTGAAGAGACAGCCTCTCATAAGACCAACCCATGGAAGCTGAGCTCTTGTGGGGAGACAGGGAGATGAGAACAATATGATAAAATACTGCCCTGGGGAGGGACTCGAGAGGCCTTGAGTGGCTTCTTCTGTGTCTTAGCTCCTGCTGCTGTGATAAAACATCAAATACTGGGCTTCCCTGGTGTCTCAGTGGTCAAGAATTTGCCTGCCAATTCAGGAGACACGAGTTTGATCCCTGATCCAGGAAGATTCCACATGCCACAGAGCAACTAAGCCTGTGCACCGCAACTACTGAGCCTGTGCTCTAGAGGCCGGGAACCTCAGCTACTGAGCCCATGTGCCCCAATCCTGAAGCCCACGCACCCTAGAGCCTGTGCCCTGCAACAAGAGAAGCCACCTCAATGAGAAGCCCGTGTACCGCAACTAGAGAGTGGCCCCTCCTCTTTGAAACTAGAGAAAAGTCCGCACAGCAGTGAAGACCCAGCACAGCCAAAAATAAATAAATAAATACAAATTATTAAGGAAAAAATCAAAGACTGAGTGGTTTAAACAACAGACATTGATTTCTCAGTGTTCTAGAGCATGCAAGTCCAAGAGAAAGAGGGGGTGGGGGCAGATTCAGTTCTCAGAGATATCCCCCTCTTAGCTCCTCCCCACTCACATGGCAGAGAAAGGAAGCTCTGGTGTCTCTTACTCTTTTTGTAAAGGGCACTAATCCCATCATGGAGGCTCCCACCCTCATGACCTCATCTCCTAAAGATCCACCTCCAAATACTGTCACACTGGGGGTTAGGACTCCAGCATATGAATACGGGGGTGGGGGGAGGAGGACACAGACATTTAGCCCATCATTCTTTGCCAGCATACCCAGCTGCAGATCAGCTGGTTCTCCCTTAGGTCTTCTCCTTGTGCCACAACCCCGACTTCCCCCCCTCCACACTATCATTTCTGTCTATTTCTCTGATCGCAGCTACTGGGACAGATGAAAACTACTCTTCACACACTCTTCAGCTAATCCCACTCAGTCCTGCCCCACTAGTACGTCCCCCAGGTTTAACAGCCTGAAAGTCTCCTCCACTTTCTCATCTAAGTGTCTCTTCCTGAATTACCCCCATCCTGGACACATTATAGTACTTTTTTCAGAAAATATCTGTGATGGCTAATTTTATGTGTCAACTTGACTGGGTCCTGATGCCCACTTGTTTGGTAAAACCCCAATCTAAATGTTTCTGGGAAAGCATTTTTTTTAAAGATGTGATTAATGTTTAAATTAGACTTTGGGTGAAGCAGATTACCCTTCCTGATGTGTGTGGGCTCAAAGGACAAAGCACTGAACCAAAGAGGATGATTCTCAAGCCTGAAAATCTAATGGAATTTCCTCTGCTAGGTTTCAGACTTTCTCAGGATCCATGACCCTCCTTTCCTTTTGATTTCTCCCTTTGGGAATAGCAAGTTCTGTGCTTTGACTGTCCCATTGTTGTGTTTTGGAAGCAGGTAACTTGTGGTCTGGTTTCACAGGTTCCCAGGTGGAAAGGAATTTTGCCCTTGGTAAATCTTACTCTCTCACCCATACCTTATTTAGATGAGATTCAGGACTTAGAGTTGATGTTGGAATAAACAAAGACTCTCAGGGCTGTTGGGGTAAGATGAATGCAATTTGCATGTGAGAAGGACAAAAATTTTAGGGAGCCAGAGGATAGGTCATTATGGGTTAAAATATGTCCCCCAAAATTCATATGTCAAAGCCCTACTCTCAGAACCTGACCATAAGTGGAAATAGGGTCATTGCAGACACAGTTAGAAAAGATGAAGTCATACTGCAGTCGAGTGTTCCCCTAATCCAATATGACTTGTGTCCTTGTAAAAAGGGGTGATTTGGTCATAAACACACATGCACACTAGAGAACATCATGTGAAGATTGGGGGACTTCCCTGCTGGTCTACTAGCTAAGACTCCACACTTCCAATACAGGGGCCTGGGTTCAACCCCTGGTCAGGGAACTCAAATCCCACATTCTGCATGGTGTGGCCAAAAAATTGAAAACAAAAAACGGCAAAAACTACATGGAAAGTCTAAGAAACTGTCACAGCTGAGAGGCACCCAGGGAGTCATGACAACTAAATATGATGTATCCTGGATGGGATACTGGAAAAAATAAAGGACTTTAGGGGAAAACTGAGGAAATTGGAAAGAAGCATGAATTAAAAGAAAAAAGGAAAAAAAAAAAAGAGAGAAGATTAGAACTATGATGTCATACTCCAAGAAACTACTAGAAGCTAACAGAGAGGCAGGGACAGCTCTTTCCCTGGGGCCTTCAGAGGGAGCTTGGCCCCAGCAACAACTCCATGTCAGAATTCTGACTTCCAGAACCATGAGACAGCACGTTTCTGTTGTTTAAGTCACCTGTTTGCAGTACTTTATTACAACAACCCTACCAAACATCTACAGTTCAGTTCAGTTCAGTTCAGTTCAGTTCAGTCACTCAGTCGTGTCCGACTCTTTGCGACCCCATGAACTGCAGCACGCCAGGCCTCTCTGTCCATCACCAACTCCCAGAGTCTACCCAAACCCATGTCCATCGAGTCGGTGATGCCATCCAATCATCTCATCCTCTGTCGTCCCCTTCTCCTCCCACCCCCAATCCTACCCAGCATCAGGGTCTTTTCCAATGAGTCAACCCTTCGCATGAGGTGGCCAAAGTATTGGAGTTTCAGCTTCAACATCAGACCTTCCAATGAACACCCAGGATTGATCTCTTTTAGGATGGATTGATTGGATCTCCTTGCAGTCCAAGGGACTCTCAAGAGTCTTCTCCAACACCACAGTTCAAAAGCATCAATTCTTCGGCACTCAGCCTTCTTCACCGTCCAACTCTCACATCCATACATGACCACTGGAAAAACCACAGCCTTGACTAGACGGACTTTTGTTGGCAAAGTAATGTCTCTGCTTTTAAATATGCTGTCTAGGTTGGCCATAACCTTCCTTCCAAGGAGTAAGCGTCTTTTAATTTCATGGCTGCAATCACCATCAGCAGTGATTCTGGAGCCCAAAAAAATAAAGTCTGACACTGTTTCCACTGTTTCCCCATCTATTTCCCATGAAATGATGGGACCAGATGCCATGATCTTAGTTTTCTGAATGTTGAGCTTTAAGCCAACTTTTTCACTCTCCTCTTTCACCTTCATCAAGAGGCTCTTTAGTTCTTCTTCACTTTCTGCCATAAGGGTGGTGTCATCCACATATCTGAGGTTATTGATATTTCTCCCTGCAATCTTGATTCCAGCTTGTGTTTCTTCCAGCCCAACGTTTCTCATGATGTACTCTGCCTTGACGTACTCCTTTTCCTATTTGGAACCAGTCTGTTGTTCCATGTCCAGTTCTAACTGTTGCTTCCTGACCGGCGTACAGGTTTCTCAAGAGGCAGGTCAGATGGTCTGGTATTCCCATCTCTTGAAGAATTTTCCACAGTTTATTGTGATCCACACAGTCAAAGGCTTTGGCATAGTCAATAAAGCAGAAATAGATGTTTTTCTGGAACTCTCTTGCTTTTTCAATGATCCAGTGGATATTGGCAATTTGATCTCTGGTTCCTCTGCCTTTTCTAAAACCAGCTTGAACATCTGGAAGTTCACGGTTCACGTATTGCTGAAGCCTGGCTTGGAGGATTTTGAGCATTACTTTACTAGCATGTGAGATGAGTGCAATTGTGCAGTAGTTTGAGCATTCTTTGGCATTGCCTTTCTTTGGGATTGGAATGAAAACTGACCTTTTCCAGTCCTGTGGCCACTGCTGAGTTTTCCAAATTTGCTGGCATATCGAGTGCAGCACTTTCACAGCATCACCTTTGAGGATTTGAAATAGCTCAACTGGAATTCCATCACCTCCACTAGCTTTGTTCGTAGTGATGCTTTCTAAGGCCCACTTGACTTCACATTCCAGGATGTCTGGCTCTAGGTGAGTGATCACACCATCGTGATTATCTGGGTCATGAAGATCTTTTTTGTACAATTCTTCTGTTTATTCTTGCCACCTCTTCTTAATGTCTTCTGCTTCTGTTAGGTCCCTACCATTTCTGTCCTTTATCGAGCCTATCTTTGGATGAAATGTTCCTTTGGTATCTCTAATTTTCTTGAAGAGATCTCTAGTCTTTCCCAATCTGTTGTTTTCCTCTATTTCTTTTCACTGATTGCTGAGGAAGGCTTTCTTATCTCTCCTTGCTATTCTTTGGAACTTTGCATTCAGATGGGAATATCTTTCCTTTTCTCCTTTGCTTTTCGCTTCTCTTCTCTTCCCAGCTATCTGTAAGGCCTCCTCAGACAGCCATTTTGCTTTTTTGCATTTCTTTTCCATGGGGATTGTCTTGATCCCTGTCTGCTGTACAATGTCACGAACCTCTGTCCATAGTTCATCAGGCACTCTGCCTATCAGATCTAGTCCCTTAAATCTATTTGTCACTTCTACTGTATACTCATAAGGGATTTGATCTAGGTCATACCTGAATGGGCTAGTGGTTTTCCCTACTTTCTTCAACTTAAGTCTGAATTTGGCAATAAGCAGTTCATGATCTGAGCCACAGTCTGCTCCCAGTCTTGTTTTTGCTGACTGTATAGAGCTTCTCCATCTTTGGCTGCAAAGAATATAATCAATCTGATTTCGGTGTTGACCATCTGGTGATGTCCACATGTAGAGTCTTCTCTTGTGTTGTTGGAAGAGGGTGTTTGCTATTACCAGTGCGCTCTCTTGGCAGAACTCTATTAGCCTTTGCCCTGCTTCATTCTGTACTCCAAGGCCAAATTTGCCTGTTACGCCAGGTGTTTCTTGACTTCCTACTTTTGCATTCCAGTCCCCTATAATGAAAATGACATGGACATTCTGATTTTAACAAGGCATAAATGTGGTGCATAAACCAAATGTCTGATAACATCCCAAAGAGGTCAGAGGCAACCCCTGGGATCAAACACATCAATATTTCCACAGCCCTGTATCAGCAAAATAGTACATGGATATCGACACTAGGGGGATAAATGGAGCCTTGCATCACTTCACATTTGGCCACCAAGGTAGTTATAAAAAATCTGTTTTCAGGGACTTCTGGATTTTAGATTTATGGATCCATGACTGTGGACTTGGGCCTGGTGCCAGGCGGTTTTCGCAGTGCCCCGAGGACTGCAGACCAGGTGCCGGCACGAGCTGGGGGATCCTAATGGGGAACAGGTACTCTCTGGGTCATGTCAGATACAGGTATAAGCCCCATAGGGAGAAGGCAGGATTTGAAAGGGAAGAAAACAAAGCAAAACAATTGTGCTTAAAAATAAGGTGTCTCACAAAAAATCACACAAGGAATAGAGGACTCCCCTGCCTCCCAGTTCCTGTCAACAATAGAAAGCTCGCTGACGACTCTGGTGTCCTGAAGGCCGGGGGCCTCAGCTGTGGTTGGAGGTATCAGTGCCCAGCGGACCAGATGGAACACAGCTGATGCCGCCCGACAGAAGCAGAGCCCAATGGGAGGAGAGCCGCTCCGAGTGGCAAGTGTGCAATGTGTGTGTCAGGGTTGGGGTGACAGTGTGGCCTTGTGAAACAGGAAGTCAGAATGTTTTAAGATCTGAAAGCTCCTGCAGTCACTGTCAGCAGTGTGTGTGTGTGTGTGTGTGTGTTTGCACATAAAAACTCTTCTTCCACCCACTTAGGTTGAATGGTCAGGACCTGCAAATTAACTGACAATAGACAGCTGAACAGGAGAAAAGACAAAGTTTATTTGCATGTGCCTGGGGAGCTCTCCGTAATGAATAACTTACTCAGTACTCAGAGGTAAAGGCTTATATATCAACTTAAAAGGGGGGTGGGGGCTTCACTGGGAAAACCAGGCTTCACTACACCCAGTTCTGTTGGGTTTTCCTTGACGCTGCTGGGAATGGTCTGCCTGTCTCCTTCCTAGAATTTGCAGGGAACCCCTTGGAGGTGGGTTGGCGGCAGCTGTATTTTTCGGAAGGCTCCGCTTTGGTCAGATAAGGGAAGTTCAGATGAGATTTCAAATATTTTCACTGTAAATTAATTTTTATGCCCAAATCATGTTGCTATATATATACATATATAATGTACTTAAGATTCTTTACCACCTGAGCCAAGGAACCCCATACATGTATATATATATATGTGCATATATATATATATATAGATTCCTACAAAATATATACACATATGATGAAAAGAATATGTGTTTATATGTATGTAGAAAGAAAGATAGGAAAAGAAACAGACATGTTTCTAATAATCAATCACGAGCACACTGATTCTCAAGGATGGGTGATAGCATTTATGTACCTTCTGAGTCCATATTAAACCAGCTTCAGTGGCTGTTCTGTATCACTCTTTATCATTAGATTTTAAAGCTCCCTCCGTTTTTCCTCTTGTTCTCTGCCATTTGCTCTCCCGGGGTTGTAGGATCAGGACAGGGAGAGGGCTGAGGAGGTGGAAGTGTGGCTTGTGTACTGGGGTGCTTTGCCATTTCCTGACAGTTCCACCCTGGGCTCTTGAGCCTACCAGGAGTGTTAGAGGACATTGGTTCCCTGTGGCTCGAGGTCTTTACCCTCTAAGATTTCCCAGGGAATCTCCTAAACCCCAGTGGAGCGGGGTCCACTTTCCCTGGGGCTTGTGCTCCACCCCAGCAGGTGTGAGTAAGAGCAGATGGAAACTGGGCTCTGACGTTCACTGGGATCCTTTAGGCTGGGAAACGGAGGTTGAAACTCCCTGGTGAAGACCCCCCACAAAATCTGAAAGCTCTCCACCTCTTCCTGCATTGTGCAGCTGCCCCACCCCAGACTCCCTGGGAGAGCTCCCAGAAATCATTCTGGATTCTTCCAGAAAATAACTTAGGGCTTTTATCTCTCCTTTCGCTTATCCTTCGGAATGTAGGGCAGCAAAACTCATCACTCCAAAATGTCTCTTTGGCATGTGGATTACTTCAAGCTGAAAACAATCAAGGCCCAAAAGTCTCAGGAAGAAACTTTGACCTTGCCCTTAATCACCTAAAACAATTCAGACAGAGGGCACATACCAGGAATAGAGCTATCACCAAAGATGTCATCAGAGAATACAGGCAGGGTCTGGTGGGGGATACTGTAGGCAGAGGCTAAAGCTCAGAGTCCACTCTATATCCCATTGTCTCTGCCTGGTCCCGTACTTATTTACCCACCATTTACTCATCCACCTCCATGTCAGGTGCCTCCCCTTTGAAGTTCCAAACCACTCCCCTCAACGTTCCTTTTTGATTTTAGCTGAAGATGGCAGTTGAGCATTTTGCCTATTTTGGCAAATGACTCATACCTGGGTTTCACCCATGTATGCATGAGTGCTAAGTCGCTTCAGTCATGTCCAACCCTTTGCTACCCTATAGACTGTAGCCCACCAGTCTCCCATCCAGGAGATTCTCCAGGCAAGATTACTGGAGTGGGTTGTCATGCCCTCCTCCAGGAGATCTTCCCGACCCAGGGATCAAACCCACATCTCTTATGTCTATTGCGTTGACAAGCAGGTTCTTTACCATTAACACCATCTGGGAAGCCCCTCACTCACGTATCAGTTCAGTTCAGTCACTCAGTCATGTCCAAGCCTTTGCAACCCCATGGACTGGAGTGCTCCAGGCTTCCCTGTCCATCACCAACTTCCAGAGCTTGCTCAAACTCATGTCCATCGAGTTGGTGATGCCATCCAACCATCTCATCCTCTGTCATCCCCTTCTCCTCCTGCCTTCAATCTTTCCCAGCATCAGCGTCTTTTCCAACGAATCAGTTCTTCACATCAGATGGCCAAAGTATTGGAGCTTCAGCTTCAGCATCAGTTCTTCCAGTGTACATGTCCTTCACCCATGGATAAGTTTTATTAAATTTTTGTTTGATTTTTCTCCTGTTCATCTGTCTCATGTCAATTTAATTCTTAGACCAGAAGGATAACCTAGAAGGACAGAGGAAACTTTTTTCCTCCCCATCAGGGACAGCAGGTGTAGACCACCACCCCATGCTGTGTCTCATCCCACACCCTTTGTCTCATTACTCAGTGGTCCAGTGTTTCCTCATCATCCACGTGGGCCACCCCACTCACTCAGGATTTACCAGCAGAGGGAAAGACCCACCTGGAGGCTGATTTGTTACTAAAGAAGAGGTGAAGCCATTTCTGAAGGAGGGTTGCATTTGAGCAGAGAAAAGCAGCCCAAGTCAACCTTGTAGCAAGTATCTCACAGAGGTTTTGGTTCTCTGGGTAGGGTTGCTCCAGCTCCTGTTTATCCAGCACAGGGGAAGTGTTCTGAATAACAGGGGAAGTGTTCTGAATAGATGTCTTGGCTGAGGAGGATCCCTTTGCTCCGTGAATAGGGCAATTACTAAACAATGAAGCTATTACATAAGGAGTGAGGAGCTGGCTGGAGCCAACCAATCTTGTCCTCTAGGTTTACAGAGCTATAATTATCCCAAGTTTTAAAAAACAATGGTTATCTGCTGAAAGGGAACATCTGGGAAAGAACCAAGCAGTTCCGATGAAATGAATGAGGCACATCCCATGGACTGCATGACTTCACATTAATGGGTGGCGGTTTTTTTCGGTGTCACTCAAGTTAACAAATGTGCTGAAAGGTTGAAGTAGAGCAAATGCACAGGGCGGGGGAAAATCAGATCAAGAAGAGAGATCTGTTTAATAAGATCAACAGCAAATTGGCCAGAGGAAGCATTCTGGGTTGTGAACACTAATCAAGAGAAGTAAATGCTTTATGAGGTTTTTCCCATATGAGAATAAAAGCTTTTTCCAGTGGCCCTTTCATTTAAAAATGAACTCTTTTAACCTCCTGGGGCCCCTGTGTGGAGGAGCGGCTGGGGTGGGCAGAGTTAGTGGGGAGGTCTGCGTGGCTTGGTGATCTGAGACGGTACCCGGCACTAGGACACAGCATACAGTTTAGCGGAAATTGGTTGTTAAGGAGAGAAGAGAGCCTCTTTCCTAAAAATAGATTTGTTGGCCCAGATAGTAGCATTGGACTCTAATATGAGAAGCAAGGATGCAGGATGTTCCCTTCCGCAATGATTTGGCCCCAAACTGAGTCCAGTCCACCCACTTAGGACTCTGGAGCACTTTTTCCAGATCTACAATGTCAGTAAAGGTTTCTACCCCACATCTTCCCTGTATTGGGGGCAATTCTTTCAGATAAAAAACTGAAAGAAGAGTTGTGAGAATAACAACAAAAACAGACTGGAAGCAATCTCATTCAGCATCTCCTACCTAGGGGAACGGACTTCCCAGGTGGTGCTAGTGGTAAAGAACCCTCCTGCCAATGCAAGAGATTAGCAGGGTTTGATAGTTGGGTCGAGAAAATCTCCTAAAGTAGGAAACAGCAACCCACTCCAGTATTCTTGCCTAGACAATCCCATAAACAGAGGAGCCTAGTGGGCTACAGTCCATAGGGTCACAAAGAATCGGACATGACTGAGCGACCCAGCAATTGATCGAATACCATCTGAGCTAGCCCCTGGTCTGTTTACCTCTGAGCTGTCACCTGCCTTTTCTCCTCTGCCTTCAGTACTGGCTTGTTTGAAGTTCTCCTTTTAAAGTAGATCAACATGTGCAATACTTTTTCTGTCTGTGAAAGATATCTTTAGAATTCTTGGACCCAGACACACATTTTTTGCCCTATCAGAGATATCTATCCACATACCTCTTCCCCAAATCTCCTCATCACCAATTTTCCCATCATATTCCTTCCAAGTCCATGCCCATCCAGCCAAACTATTGGCCACCCCCATGAATCAGGATATAATCATACAATCACACATCTGTTCATTTCTCCTTCTAAACAAAGTAAACAACCCAGGGGCACTGCTCAGATTTCTGCCCACTGAGAGGATTTCCCTTCACCACTGTCCTTCAGGGATGTTCCAGAAAGAAGGGCTGTAGTTCTGCAGCTGTTCACTTTGGGGTGCCTGTATACCATGCAGAACCATCAGTAAACTAGACGCTAATCCCTTCCTGTAGGAGAGAGAAGGCAGTGTAGCAGAAGGGGGAGGCGACTGGCATTTTGACCTTTTCTTCATTTAACTTACTCCTGCCTTGAGTACTGAAAATAGAAATCATTAGCATTTTTTTTTCTACTTAAAAATTGTAATGAAGTATGTTTTACATTCATAAAAGTGTACAAATAATTAGGGTTTCAGATGAGTGAATTATTCCAGATATAATCAGACTAGAGAGTCAGTTCCCAGAACCAATTCAGAAAACTCATCCTTGAAGTTCTATTCCACTCTGACAGTTGTGGTGATGGTTGTATACAACATACACTTAACACACTTAATGCCACTGAACTGTACACTTGAAGACAGTTAAAATGGTAACTTTCATGTTATGTATATTTTACCACAATAAAAAATATATATTTACAAGAAAGAAAAAGGAAAGGAAATAGCCCAGGTTTAATGAAGGCAGGAAAGTGGCAGAAAAGACTTGAATGCAGAGTTTAAATCAACAGATCGAGTGCTGATCAATTTGATGAATGGAGGATAATAAAAACTCAGGGTTTTAGAGTTTAAGAAAGGAAGCATGAGTCTAAGTTTCTCTACTTTTAATTTTATTTTAATCCTTCTTCCTCTTCTCCCTCTCCTTTCAATAGTCCGATTTCTTCCAGGCGGGACTTAGTCAAAAGTCTTTTCAACTTTTGGACCTATGATTCTATGCTAATTTGCACTTTAACATTTGTAATGTAATTTTCTCCTTGGTAAAATTAAAATAAAGATTAAATATTAACCTACTTCTACAGGTATGATTGTAGGGAATAACATACATGAGTCTCAGAGATTTTGCTAATGTACCTTCTAATGTAAATTCTAAACCGGGCCATAGAATTAACTTCATGACATGCCTATAGGGTTGAGATTTAGACTTCCTTCACTTATCTGCTCCCATCTCACTGAGCATCTTTTGCATACTTTCCCAGGGATCATAGAAGTCACCCTAGGTGGTTATTAGAAATCCCACAGCCATCAGTACTTGCTATTCTGCTTTTTTGCTGTCTTTTTGGGGCTCCATATAAGTGGCTGGAAGGAGGAAGGGGACCATCGGCAATTGAAATGCTCTGATCTTTTTCTTCTGACACCCAGGAATCTACAAAGTTCCAGTTTTCCCAGCTTCATGTTAGGTATACTTTCTATCTTCTGTACAATTGTTCCCAAATGCTTGGGGGTTGCAATATGATTTTCCCATCTTGAAAATCTATTAAAAAGGAAGAGATTCTTCACTCCTTCCCCGCCCCCCACCTCTTCCATGCATTGCAGATGGCAATTAGCACCCCACACAGCCCCTCCCTGTAACATCATCAATTTTTTTGCCTGCATTGCATCTACTTCACAGTTCAAGACATGCCAAATCACACACGTGCTAAGTACTTGTTGCTAGCAACGAATCCATCTTCCTAAGTGGCCAAGCACGGGCTATATTTGGAATGTCAGAGCACCTCACTCCACCCTGGCCCACTTCCTTTAGCTGAGACATCTCCAAGTCTTAAAGTAAACTTACCTACATTTCTGGGTTCTGCTTCTCAAAAGAGATATTCTGGACCAAATCTGCAAAATACAAAGTGACACAAAGACAGGGAAATGACCAGATTCTTTCCCATGAATTCCTTTCTCCTCTGTAAAAATGAATATTATTAGTAATGACAGAGGATGAGATGGTTGTATGACATCACTGACTCAATGGGCATGAGTTTGAGCAAATTCTGGGAGATAGTAAAGGACAGGGAAGCCTGGCATGCTGCAGCCCATGGGGTTGCATAGAGTCAGACATGACTTAGCAACTGAACAACAGCAACAGACTTATGGGAACAGCTGGAAATATTTGCTGAGATCATCGAAATATTAAAAATTGTCAGGGTTTTTGACAATTGACAGTCAAGCAACTGTCAATCTGGCACGTGGTCTGTGCTCCATACTTATATACCACCAGGTAGTGCTACTCCTTTTTCATCCTCTCTCTTTTTTTTTAATTGAAGTAAAATTTACAAATTCATTTAACCATTTCAAAATGAACACTTCAGTGTCATCTCATAATTTCACAGGCTGTACAATCACATATCTATCAAGTTGCAAAATATTTTTATCTCTTCCCTCCAAAGAAAACCCTGCATCCCTTAAACAGTAACTCCACATCCTTCTCTCTCCTCCTGAGCCCTTGCAATCAATAACTTATTTTCTATCTCCATGGATTTACCAATTTCTGAATATTTCATATAAATGAAATCATGCAGTATAGGTTTTTTTTTTTTTTTTTTTTGTCTGACTTCTTTCCCTTAGCGTAATGCTTTCAAGGTTCATCCACGTTGTAACATGGATTAGTACTTCATTCCTTTTTCTGGTTGAAGAATATTCTGTTGTATGGACTACCACAACTTGTCCTTTGAACCACTGATGGAAATTTGGGTTGCTTCCACCTTTTGGCTTTTGTGAATATTGCCGCTACAAACATGCATATACACGTATTATGTTCAAGGACTTGTTTTCAGTTATGATGACTATATATCTAGGAATGGAATTGCTGCTTGTTGTTTAGTTACTAAAGTCATGTCTGACTCTTTGTGAACCATGGATTGTAGCCTGCCAGCCTTCTCTGTCCATGAGATTTCCCAAGCAAGAATACTGTAGTGGGTTGCCATTTCTTTCTCCAGGGGATCCTCCTGACCCAAAGATTGAACCCGAGGCTCCTGCATTGCAGGGAGATTCTTTACCACTGAGCCACCTGGGAAGCAGAATTGCTACTTGCTCTCTCTTTAATCTCTATTTCTCCTCTTAATGATCTCATGTCTGTGGGATCTATGGTGTCCTATTTTAAAATCCCTCATATTGCTTATTTTTGATGTTTTAACAGTAATTTTTAAATGTTACTAGTATTTTAATGAACCAGTCTCTAATTTTGTGGCTTTATCTATTCATACATTTGAATTTATTTTAATTATTGCCTTCTCTTTGGGTTCATTTGCTGCACTTTTTGTAACTTCTGGACAGGGCTAAGCAGGCCCTGTTGGGGCTCCCCTCATATGCCCCCTTGTCTTTCTTATGCTCACCAGCCTGACTTACAAGAGCCAATATCTGATTCTCTGGCAGGGGGCTGCCATCAAGCTGCTGGAACCCTTGGTGTGGATACAGTACTCTGCCCTCTCATAACACCGTGTGTTATCAAACTTAAAATTTCTTTACAAAGTGCGTGCATGTGTGCTAAGTCGCTTCAGTCATGTCCAGCTCTTTGTGACACTATAAACTGTAGCCCACCAGTCTCCTCTGTCCATGGGGATTCTCCAGGCATGAATACTGGAGTGGATTGCCATTCCCTCCTCCAGGGGATCTTCCTGATGGAAGGATCGAAGCCCCATCTCTCGTGTCTCCTGCATTGGCAGGCAGGTTCTTTACCACTAGCGCCACCTGGGGTGCCTGGTGGTACCTTCACAAAGTGTTAGGTGAGAAACAAGATCTTGTGGTTTTGTGTTTGCCTGACTAATAGTCAATGTTGGTCAAGTCAGTGGGTCAAGACATCAGATATCTATTTAAGGAACAAGGTTTAACTTAAGAATGAGCTTTATCAGGGGTCAGAAAACTTTTTGTAAGGTTTTTTTTTTCCTTTGCTGGGCATATGGTTTCTATTGCAACTACTCAGCTCTAATTGTGTAGTGCAAAAGCATCCTTTGTCAATACAGTGTGATTTTGCTCCAATGCAACTACTTATGGACACTGAAATGTAAATTTGATACCATTTTCATGTCACAAAATATTATTCTTCTTTTGATTTTTCCCCCAACAATTTAAAAATGTAAAAATCATCTTCGACTCACAGGCATATAAAAACGGACAAGGGGCCATTTGGCTCCAGGGGCCCCAGGCTTGTTGACCCCTGATGTATACCAGCTTGACCCAAAAGACTAAGAATACAATGGAAGGCATCCACTTCCTATTAAAGCCCCTCTCCTTGCCATCCACAGTGAGGGTTAACATCCTTCCTGGATCATTCAAACCTCTTTCTTCTACTTTTGTACCTTATGAGGATCTTCTTAGTTACGTTTCATGATCATATCTGGGTCTAGTGGCCCCAAGAGATTCATTCTGCATTCTGACTGCATAGCTGCTACACACAGCGAAGACAAAAGGCACAACCCTCACAGTCTCTGGATAACCAGACCCAAGTCTCCCATCAGTGGTTCAAGAACCCCCATATTACCCATCATCTGTATACACTTGTGGAAGCGCTTTACAAAATGATTTGTCCAGAACGGTACCATCTTGTGTGGGAGAAAAGAAAACTCAGTAACGACAATGAATCTTTCATCAGAAAAAAAAAGGGAAAGATACAGGAAGGCCATGAGATTCTTCTTTGGTGGGTTGTCATGTGTTGAAAGGGATGAAGTGGTTCTAGGAGACAAAACAGAGAACTGGAAACATCTGAGAAGATTGTGAGCAAGTCCCCAGAGCTAATTTTGGACACGTGTGTTATGTGAATATTACACAACATCTGGCTTTTCCAAAGGATCTGACTTTGCAAAGCTGATATAACGGTGCCTCAATATCACTATACTTAGTTTCTCTGAAATTCTCTGAAGTCTATTCGATGTGTAATTGGACATTTGCTACTGTCTCATTTTGGTCAAGCAGAAAACCACATGCAGGTCAAATGAGTCTAGTTTCTTCCAAGCCTGGAATACCCTCCACCCTCCAGTACTCTCAAGTATGGTGACTCAGACGAGTACTGTGTGGTGCCCTAGCCTCATTTCTCGATGGTTGGGACTACTATTCTATCCCGGAACAGTTTTGTTTGAGTGCAATATATTTACTGATACTGTCAACTCAGGGCATTGCAGAATATAAATTCGGTGCTGTATTCTCCCAAAGGCTGAGCAGAACCTTCTTTCTGTGAACATTTTCAGTAGTTTGCTTTCAAGGTGAGGAAGTAGGAGGTACAAGGGGGACAGGCATCAAGGCAAATTTTTTTCTTTCTACCTTTACTTTTGTTAGGGGGGAACATTTCTATCAAGGAATACAGTTTCCTTTCATTTTACCTGATCCAGAGAAGGTATGGAACTTCTGTTATCGATTCTTTATCCATAATTTCTGTTTGTAACACAGGACCTAGTAATAGAAGTTATTGATGAAATCGAAAACTGGTGGCTTTCTTAAAGGAGGGGGCAAAGGTTCTTAAGAGAGTTGTGTCAGAGTTATGCTTCTCTGTCTAAAGCTTCCAGTGGCCTTTTTCTTTCCTTTGGCATCTGAGTTATCGTCACACTTACTGGCTACTGTTCCTGAAAGAGTGAAAGAAGAGGAAGATGCTGAAGGGTTTCTGTGATGTCAAAGTAGCTCTAGATATTAAAGTCTTCTCTTCTTCCCATTTCTATTTGATCCCAATTCACATTGTTTAGTGATAAGTAATTTCAGGTCTCAGTAACACACTCTAGCATATAATGCCAAGGCTGTTAAGGAAATAGGAGAAATAATTCCTGTAGTAATTACCATAGTGGTATTTCTAAACTTCCTGCACCCCAATATCTGTGGCGAGATAGAGCTGGATAAGTATTTGAAGCCTTGAAGTGAATGAGGAAAATCCATTCGTCCGTGAAATATTTATTGAATAACTACTATTTTAAAGGGTACTGGCTCAGCACTCTGAGGGATGAATAAAAAATTAGAGGAAAGAGATAATATTAATTATTAATATTATTATTTATTTATTTTGTTTATTAACAAAAACTATGGTAACTGATTGGATAAGAATTGAAGAAGGGGAGGTAAGCATTCTGTGTCTCAGGCGATTCCAAAGGCAGATAGAACCTACTGATCAATGCCAAAGACATTTGTTCTCCCTCCAGTTTACCCCCACTGTGGTTCTACTTTGCTACTTAGACACTTCAGTTTCACTCATATTTCAGAGAGGCGATCAAAACTGATTCTTTGTAAGGTCCAAAACTGGGAACGTGTATGCTAGTCTAATCCCTTGCTTAGGGAAATGACCTGCTTTTTCCCCATGTTAAGGTTGAATATTTCCTATGGTTCCGATGGGGCTATAATTAACACTTCCTGGAAAGTAGAAATCTAAGAGTATGTGTGTGTGTGGGGGGGGGCTGAGGGTAATAAATTTGTTTCTAGGATTAAATGGCTAGATATCTTTTTTAAATGTGCTAATTTTCCACATTTACTAAATTCTGAGTGAATCCATAAACTAGTTTGTCTCAGAGTTGATTTTCCTCATTGCTATCAATTTTCTGCTCTGAAAGGTTTTAAAGATAAGACGTTTTGAAACTAACACACTAACTAGCAACAAGAATAATCTTTTATTTGGAAAATGGAACAATGAGGAAGCTATTTGCATCAGAAATGACTTCATCATTAAAATATTCCATATCTAATCCATTTGCAGTGGAAGGTTTTTGCACTGCTTTGTTTTATGTGGGGGCATCTCCTACCGTGTGGTTTGGCCATCTGCCTATAGTTATGGAGTCACCATCTCTGAGGATAGCTGAGCTGGTGAAACCTAGGGGAATCACAAGAATCAACTCAACTCCATTTACTTGGATATGTTTCACAGGGAATCCTTTGTATCAACCGAGTCACTCCCATCCAGATATCCATGGGAAGTTCACATAACCTCATTTCCCTCTGTGATTGTTACTGAGTTAAGCACAAGACAGAAATATTCTTAGAAGATATATGGCTTCCTCTTCATCAGAGCTGGCCTAGAGTGGAGAAACAGAGCCCCTGGGGACAAAGTAAGACACTCATGAACTCTGGCCACCGTAAGACAAACAATGGGGACTTTATTCTTAATTTAGTTTCTAAGCAAAGGTTTTCCTGGTGACCTCGTTTTTCTGGAGCAATCACAACGCTCCCCTGATGGATTAGCAACTTGCCATCATACCGTGAGTTCCCACTTCCCTCTTGCCTCCTATTTTCTTTCAGGAGATCTGGATTTTTTTTTTCTAATTACATATTTCCTCCCTAATTCTGCACAGCAGTAAAAATAAATATAACTTCTATCCTCTTAAAAACCTGATAATCATTCAGCTGGAAGAAGGGCTACTGTTTGGCATAGATAAAAATAGTCTCCATGGTGACCTGCCTAGAAATAATTCGAACTTGAATTTATAGTGAGGATGACCCAAGGTCTCTCATGCTTAGGAACCACCAAGCTGTGATGCTGCCTACCTGGATGTAGCTACTGTATTGCACTGGGGCTTAGGAGCTCTGAAGGATCCACATGGTTTATCTGGGTTGAGAGATCCCACCCAAAGTGCACAATACCAACTTTCCCCATCAATGAAACCTTCACTGCATCTCCCCTACTGCCCCATCTTGTGAAGTGAGGACAGCTCTCTGATAAGAGAAATGGAAAAGAGGGAAGAAGGAGGAGTATGCAGGATAGAAAGGGAGGGGAAGGTGGTTTCCATAGAGACCTAGCCTACCTGGTGCCCTCATCCTCTGATGGTCTAGAAGAGCAGCCTCTGAGAGCCACTGGTCTGATTCCCCAGCTGCCTACAGAAGCCCTAGGGGCACTGAGACATCAGCTCTTTTTCCACTGAAGAAGAGCTGTTAAATCGCCCGTGGAAAACAGTATGCAAGCTTTGCATATATCACACCTATCTTTCAATGGAGCCAATAGAGCCAGTTTTGTTTTGTTTTTTTCATTATGGAAATGCATCTCTGTTTCTTGAGCATCAGATGAAGTCGTTGGCATGCCTTTAGGGGCCATGTTAAGTGAGAGCTGCAGTTGCTGTGACTGTTGGCTTTTCTGAAAATGTGGTTGAGTGCGTGCGTATAAGTTGAACGTGAGTGTGATATGTCTCCACTATGATGCAGAAAGGGGTGAAAGTGAAAAGCGTAGTCTCCCAGTCATGTCTGGCTCTTTGCGACCCCATGGACTGTAGCCCACCAGGCTCCTCTGTCCGTGGGATTCTCCAGGCAAGAATACTGGAGCGGGTTGCCGTTTCCTTCTCCAGGGGATCTTCCTGACCCAGGGATCAAACCCAGGTCTTCTGCATTGCAGGCAGATTCTTTACCACAGAAAGGTTTGAGGCTATTCTAAATTTGATATGGTCCTAAGATGAGCCGATAGGCAGAATGACATTTCCGTCCTTCCCCAGGAAACCCTAATATTCATTCTATGTTAAGTTGTTTGATTCCAAAGATCTACTGGTTTACTCATGGCTCCTCTGTATTTTTCTTACCCAAATACCGTCCCACACTACTTATTTGCCCAGGAGAGGTCAACATTTGAGGACCTAGTACATCAGGTCAGGCTTGGATTTCTGTCACAACTCCAACGTCTTCTGTGAGCACTTTGTATCACAGAGAAAGAGTCAGGAGGACAGGACACAGAGAGGTTTCCACTGACATTTACTCAGATTTTATGTGAAAATATTTTCCCCAGGTCCCACTTATATCCATTTAAAACACGGATATCCACAGAGATGAGCACTGTTTCGACTGATTGCTGCTACATGCAGAAGGAAGGCAGTAAGGCCAATTTTGGTTTTTTCCTCTTTTTTTCCCCCTATTTTTTGGCCGAACGGTGAGGCATGTGGAATCTTAGTTCCCCAGACAGGAATTGAGCCTGTGCCTTCTGCAGTGGAGGCACAGTGTCTTAACCCCTGGCCTGCCAGGGAACTCCCAGCAAGGCCAATTTATATCCCACTCCCCACCCAGTTTGAAGTGGCATGGTATAGGAGAGGGGAAAAAATGCATGTGCGCACATGCTAAGTTGCTTCAGTCACGTCTGACTCTGTGCGACCCCATGGACTGTAGCCTACCAGGCTCCTCTGTCCGTGGGATTCTCCAGGCAAGAATACTAGAGTGGGTTGCCATGCTTTCCTCCAGGGGATCTTCCCAACTCAGGGATCAAACCTGCATCTCTTATGTCTCCTGCATTGGCAAGTACAATAGAACTGTGTTTTGCATACTGTGATCTGTCAATGCATGTTCATTGAAATGAATTAGATAAAAGTAAATGCCTAAAATATTTGTCTTGTGCTAACATGCTTAGAAGTGGATTTTTATTTCATTTTCCCTGTCCTCTTGCAACATCTCCAAATATTAACCAACATTTTGCATAACTCCAAAATATATTTATATTAGTATAAGGTGGTGTTGTAATTGAAAAGATTGTCACAATTTTCTGATCAATTACAAGGCTGATATAATTGTTGAACCTTACTTTTGAATTAAAGATTAAATACAGATGGGTGACAAAATCAAACTTGGAGGTGGAGATTGTTTTGCCCAGCCCAGATCCTGTTTTTAATCAAGATTTGGGATTTTGTTTCAGGGAATTCCCAGCCAAGATAGTATGAAATAAAAGCCAGATGAGTGAAGCAAATAAAGAGCGATGGGAAAGCAAAGGAAGAGATGGTCATGTGAGAAAGTTCTGAGAAAATTTTCACAGAGAAGATAGCATGGGAGCAAAGGGCATGGATCTTACTGGCTTAGTCTTACATGGTACCTAGAGCCAAGCTTCACAATTAGTAGATTCTCAATGAGGAGATTTTAAAGTTATAATAGAAGGAAAGAGGGGGAGATAAGGACCAAAGTTTTAATCTTGGAACAACCACAGTTTTTATTATGGAAAGTGCAAGTTGAATTGAACTTACATTTAATTTTAAATGAATTAAAATCATACAAAATAAAAAACTTAGCTCCTCAGTTCAGGTAGCCCATTTCAAGTGTTCAGTAGCCACATGTTACCTCGTGGCTACTTAGGGCAGTGGAGATGTTGAACATTTCCATCGCTGCAAAAAGTTTTACAGCACTGCTGAGGAAGCGTGGATAGCTTGCCGAAAGCCCACTCATAGTACAAAGTGGTTGTCCCTGGCCTCACTCTAGAGACCAGGAAAAACGATGTTCAGTGACTAAAGGGCTAGTTTAGTTGGTCTTCTTGCCCACTGAAGGAGGAAAGACTGTGATCAGCCAGGAGGCATTTGAGGAAGTGAAGAAATGGCATCCGTGTAAGTCATTCCTCTCTTCCATGTGGTGAGGGTGGGGTAAAGACTGAGCTTCTGAACTCCACGGCCCCAGGAGCGAGCTCCTTAGAACATCCTCTCTCGAGGGAGTGTTCTGCCAGCCATGGTTGGCTCCCACTCTCCTTCTGGCCCATGCCCTCCCATTTCTCAGGCAGCCCAACTGCCAAGATGGTTGGCAGTGCCCAGGGGTGATGCCAGGTAGCTGCGTATCCCCCCTGTGTGCATTCTGCCGGCCTCCTCTCAGTACAGTTTATATCCATCTGCTTCTCTCGCCCTTCCATGTCACGGAGTTAGGTGTTGTTTTGTTCCCTGGAGGAAGCCCATATTGTTCTATTCCTACCAGAGAAGAAACAAATCAAGAGCAACAAGGAAAAATATGGAGTGTAAGCGTGTGTTTCTAGGTCATCAACATGCAAGGAAACGTGCATGAAAATGAGTGTTAATTTTCTGCATGATTCAGTGTTTGCGAGACTATCAAGTCATTTCCCATAGGCAGCCCAACAGCCATCACATGGTAATGAATTTCTATTGCAACCATGTAAGATGGTTGAACCAGAAAACTAATGATCAGAGAAAGGAACAAAATAATCACAAAGGTGATAACAATACTGATGTTTTAATAATTAACTGGCATTTACAATGGGGGTCAATTGGGTATTATAGTTATTTGGGGGCAGTTAATACAGGTCTGATTTTCTCATTTTAAGATTTGTGATTTCTGCTGCCTTTATTTTTTTTAAAAGTAAAAATTCTCAATGAAAATAGACCTAGCCTAATGATCAAAATAGAAGCAAGTTGTATGGTTAAGTAGTTTGTGCTTTTATTTACGTTTTTCTCCTTAGGTTTCAGAAGTCTTTTAAAATTACTCTGGACTGTTCTGCAGAAATTAAAGACTCTAGCTTTTTGGAATTTGTGTTCAGTATTAAATTATATTCTTCATTACCAATTTTCTCATTCATACATATGTACCTTTTGATTTGCTTTAGTTATCTATAAAACTCAGGTCGGACCTGTGCTTTAACATGGACTAAACCATTTGAAAACAAGACCATTTTAAAGATAAATAGATATTTCAAAAATTCATTTTATCCTTTTTGCCTGTGTGCTAGTTGTTCAATCATACCCAATTCTTTGTGACCCCATGGAGTACAGGCCACCAGGCTCTTCTGTCCAGGGGATTTTCCAAGCAAGAATAGTGGAGTAGGTTGCCATTTCCTTTTCCAAGGGCAATTTCCAATCCAGGGATCGAACCCATGTCTCCTGCACTGGCAGATGGATTCTTTACCACTGAGCAACCTGGAAATCCCTTATCCTTTTTTAAAAAATTACTATTATTTCCTTCTCACTTTTTCTTTCTCTTAGTTGTCACCACGTATATTTTAATATCAGATTGGAAGGAAAATTGACCTGGTTTTTACAAGGTAAAAGTGCTTGATGAATTTAAAACATCCAAAAGAGAATTCTGAAAATCGTAAATAGAGTTTGATGTTTGGTTAGCAATTTTTCTTGAAAAGTCGCCTCCGTTCATGCTAATTTTCTTTAATGGAGTGTTGTTAGTTATCTCATTTTAGGTAAATATCCTCTAGCAGGTTTCAGCCAGAACAAATATTTACAGTCAAACCCTCCACTCCAGAAAATGGCTTTGTGTGTATGCTGGAGGAGCGGTGGGGATTAAATGGAAAGGCTGACTTTGTCTTGGCTTTAGACAAGCCACCACAATAAATCACTCAAACACACTCCAACGGATGTGTATTGGAGGAATGCTCACCTCCAGGAAGCTAAGGTAGAGGGTTAAGAGGCTTCGCGGGCTGTGATCCCACGTAACTAATGGGCACATGTTTCACAGACAGAAGGGCCATGCCTTCGTCATTGTGGTAAGTCTGTAGTGACAGACGTTTGTTCTATATTTGTGAATGACCTGATTTGGCATGCATGCAGCTCGTCCTACTGACAATAATGGTAACATGGTGTGAGGGAGAGAGGCGAGAAAGGAGGAGGAACTGGGGGAGGTGGTGAGGTTGAGGGAGGAGAGAGACCCAGGCAGAAGGAGGGGGAGAAGGGGAAAGGAACTCTAAGCAGTTGAATATCATGAGCATCTAAACACGACTCTAAGGAAACCTGCCCTTTGTGGACAGTTCTTTAAATTTGGAAGCAAGTCTTACATCCATTGCTAATGGATTTGGGGAGGACCACGTTCCCTTCCTCGTGCTTCCTCTCTCTTCTCTCACTCCTCTCCCCTCCAGTCTCTGGGGAAGATAGATATTCAGGCAGCTGTCAGATGGTGGCAATGGGATGCTTCTGCCTCCAGGAGTCCCTCATAATTTGCAAAACTTGCCTGGCCCTCCACCCTCTGCTGTAGTCCTCCTACCTCTCCAGGTAGGAAAGAAACCTGCCCCAAGTGATGAAAAGAACAAAGGGCTGCCCGTAGTTGGAATATAATTAGTTGGAGTATAATTGCTTTCCAACGTTGTGTTAGTTTCTGCTTACAATGAAGTGAACCGGCTATATGTATACATATATCCCCTCCCTCTTGAACCTCCTACCTCGCACCTCCATCCCACCTCTCTAGGTCATCACAGAGCACCGAGCTGACTCTCCTGTGCTTAATAACCGGTCTCCACTAGGTTTCTGTTTTATACATGGTAGTGTATATATGTCAATCCTAATCTCCCAGTTCAGCCCACCCTCCCCTAATCCCTCCCCTGTGTCCACATATACAAAGGAATATTACTCAACCATAAAAAGGAATGGAACTAGGTCATTTGTAGAGATGTGGATGGATCTAGAGTCTGTCATACAGAGTGAAGTCAGAAAGAGAAAAACAAATATCATATATTAATGCACATATGTACAATCTAGAAAAATGCCCATCATTATTGACATCTGCCCCAGCCAAGTAACCCAAGTGCTACCCTCTCGCATCATCCTCAAACACAGCACTCACTCTCATCTGAGACCATCTTAGGATTTCTTCATAGCTGTTCAATTCACTGACTAGGACACCAGCTCCATGCAAAGAGGAGCACAGTCTGTCTAATTCACCACTTCTTTAGTGAAGAGTATGTTCGTGCTTTATCTTATTTATATTCTCACTGTAAAATAAATGCTTCAGGAGTAGTCAGTGAATCTATCAAGCTATTTTTCTACGTTGAGTCCTTTCAGTTTGCAAACAGTAGAGACGCCGTGGGGTTACTCCAGTGAGTGGGCATTTATAAGCGATACACAAGCAAGCAAGGGCTCAGGCAGCTCTTCTAGAGGTTCCCCTGGGATATGGAGCATGGATCTCACTATTTGGGATCCAGTCGGAGCTTTATGCTGGAGAAGGACATGGCAACCTACTCCATATTCTTGCCTGGAGAATTCCACAGATAGAGGAGCCTGGCATGCTTCAGTCCATGGGGTCGCAACGAGTCAGACACGACTGGGCTACTGAACAAACAGAGCTCTATGACCTGATAGTAGCCCTGACGACACAGCATCTGTCTGCTCACTTCTGCTCAGATCAAGTAGCCCTCGTGCTCTGCTCCAGACCCCTGTTCTGGGCTCTCCAGCATCATCAAGTCTCTGTGAGTTCTGAAGTCAGACTTCCTCCAGAAAGGGTTTGATTGATTTGTCTAATCACTATCCAGCATCAGGAGCCCCTTTGGGGAAAAACTGCCTTGAAACTAGTGCTCAGAGCTTCCTTACCAGGGGAGTACATCAGAAGCAATTGTACAGCTTTTTCAACCTGTGTCTCCTGCATTGGCAGGTGGATTTTTAACCACTGAGCCACCAGGGAAGCCCCATGGGTGGCCCTGGGAAAGTCATAAAAATTTCTTGAACTTCATTTTATTCCTCTGTAAAATAGAAACAATAGTAGTTACCTGGATTTTAAATGATATATTTTATGATAAATCTAGGGGTCATCAACCGGGCTGCTGCTGCTGCTGCTAAGTCGCTTCAGTCGTGTCCAACTCTGTGCGACCCCATAGATGGCAGCCCACCAGGCTCCCCCATCCCCGGGATTCTCCAGGCAAGAATACTGGAGTGGGTTGCCATTTCCTTCTCCAATGCATGAAAGTGAAAAGTAAAAGTGAAGTTGCTCAGTCGTGTCCGACTCCTAGCGACCCCATGGACTGCAGCCTACCATGGTCCTCCGTCCATGGGATTCTCCAGGCAAGAGTACTGGAGTGGGTTGCCATTGCCTTCTCCCATCAACAGGGCAGGGGAGGTTAATACAAATTAGCAAGGCTGTGGAATCCCAAGGTGGCTGGCTCCTGTCCGTTGCCTATCAATACAAATGCTGGACGAAGACCATTCTCCCCACCTCTGCTTTGCTGAAGGGGAACTCCTCTCTCTGTTTTTTTAAGCAGGAAGCAGCTCTTGACAGCCCTGGCAAAATATCAAGTACTTTGTAAATTATAAAGAATCATAAAAAAACTGAGGATTAAGTACAGATGAAATAGTTCCATCACACAACTTACATAAGATATATTCCTGGGATGAAGGGCTCCAGGTACCCCCATCCAGCCATAGAGAGCAGAGGTGATTTCTTTTTTCAAGTTCTCTCTGGGGTAGTCCCACCCAACAAGTTTCCTGAACCATGCCTTTTCTTGCCCAAAATAGGTCCTTCCTGTCCCAGAACCCTTCCTTTAGTTATGAGCAAATACAAGACAGGAGTTAGCAGCCTGTGTTGTGGACACTTACTGGTCAGAAAGCAGCAGGGAGATAAGAATGGAAGGTTGTTCCAAAGGCCCACGGCCCTGATGTAATTGAATGGTAAATTCAGGGGCAACAACGAAGCCCACCCCTGCTCCCTGCGCATCCAAGGTGGTAGCTGGGCTTTCTCAGAAGGAGTCATGAAAGAGACTCTAGATTGATCCCCTTACTTGGGAAGAAGGGCTTCTCCGTGAGCAACCTCAGTTTTCAGGTTTCTAACAGGCTGGAGTTCTCCAAGCATCAGAGCGTCAACACACAGGTCCACGTGGACTGGTGTCCTGGCTCTATATGTCTCTCCTTCCTCGCACAATTCAATCAGATCACCTGTTTGCAGATTCGAGTCACCACATGGCTGGCCTCTGTCTGTCATTTCCTCTCCCTGCCACCCGCTCACACCCTCTCACCACTTGGGAGCTAAGTGAATACGGTTTTCCAAATATAGTTTTGCAGCCAGTGTGTTAGGCCTTCTAATGAGCCACGGTAATTGCTTCTGCTATTTTCCAAAATGGAAATCAACCTCGGAAGAGCAGCTGGTTTGTGGTAAAGCTCTCCTCCCTCGATTCCATCCCCCCTTCCTACCAGTCAGTCAAGCTCCAGCTTTGACTGCTTCATCCGTGAGCAGGGCCTGAGGGACCCACAGGAGGAATGTGCTGATGGTGGGGAAACAGAATAAGTGAGCTATTGTGTCTTTATTACATTGGGGAGAGGAGGGGAGGAAGGGGGAGAGCTCGGCTTTTACTTTTGATTTCTAAGATACCCTGTTCTGGGTTGTGCTTTTCGATGTATCTGAAAAGATGACCAGGGTCTTCGATGACAGAGCAATGATGTCCCTGGCCTCGCTCTTTTCAGAATTGCTCCAAAACAGAGAAGAGAATGAGAAACAAAAGCACAAGCCCTGTATTCTTCAAGGGCAGGAGACATCTGTAATCTGGAACCACAATATATGAAGATGAGAAACAGATGGAGAAATGGTAAGGTGTTTAGGAGATCTATGGAAACTCAAACCTGAAAGCCCGGTGGGGGTTACCATTGCTAATCAAGTCCGTTCATTCTGCGGAACACAGGGACGTTCTGGGGCCCACGGAGGCAGTGACTGGGAGTGAGCATGGCCCTGAAGGCCGTCCCTGCAGCAGAAATGTCATAATACTAGTTACCATTGTGGTGTGCTTGTTGGTGTCTGGCTCTTCATATTCTCCCTTGCAATCCTCATGAGAGCAAAAGATATTCATTTTCCCATCTTACAGATGCAAAAACTAAGGCTCAGGAGGGTAAAATCATTTATCCCAGACAATAGAGAGAAAGACACTAAACCAATGTAGTCTTAATTCTAAAGGCTCGCCACCAAATCCCACCGGTCAGAGGCTATCATCAGCCCCGGAAAAGGGAACTGAAGGTACCAGAGTGTGTGGTCAGGAGCTGGGGAGAGGTTCCCAGTGTTAACAAAGTTGTCCTCGTCGCCTGAGGCTCCTGGTCTTCTATTAACTTGTGAGCTCTTTGAAAGGAGGTGATTTTCCCCCCTCCAGGCCATAGCAGTGGGAGGATAAGCATCTTCTCAGTAAGCATCTTTTGAATGAATGGATGGATGGATGAATGAAGGAATCCATATGTTCAGAGGAAGGAGGACTGGACTTGTCAGGAAAGATGTCAGTGAGGAGGTGAGTCTGCAGCCAGGCCGAAGGTTTGTCATCCAGGGATTCCATGTTACCAACGGAAACTTCCGAAGGACAAGACGGTCCCAGAAAGACACTGACTTGAGAGTAAGCCCAGAAAGCAGGCTGGTGGCAATGAACTTTGGTGAGACTGATGGAGACAAATGCATGCCACGGGGACACCAAAACAGAGCCTTTCTAGGAAACGAGTAAAAAGTCAGCTGTGGGTAAAAGAAGTATCTAGAAACAGATATATGTTCTGATCCAGATGGTTGCCACTGACTGTAAATTCCTATCTTGCAAAGACAAGGTGAGTTTTTTTTTTTTTCACTTTACAATATTGTATTGGTTTTACCATACATTGACATGAATCCACCATGGGTGTACATGTGTTCCCCATCCAGAACCCCCCTCCCACCACCCTCCCTATCCCATTCCTCTGGGTCATCCCAGTGCACCAGCCCCAAGCACCCTGTATCATGCATCGAACCTGGACTGGCGATTCATTTCACATATGATAATTTACATGCTTCAAGGCCATTCTTCCGTATCATCTCACCCTCGCCCTCTCCCGTAGAGTCCAAAAGACTTTCTATACATCTGTGTCTCTTTTGCTGTCTCGCATACAGAGTTCTAATGAGGTGGATGAAACTGGAGCCTGTTATACAGAGTGAAGTAAGCCAGAAGGAAAAACACCAATACAGTATACTAACGCATATATATGGAATTTAGAAAGATGGTAATGATAACTCTGTATGCGAGACAGCAAAAGAGACAAGGCGAGTTTTATAATGCATTTATTGTTACTCCAGCCAGTCAATCTGCTCATTATTTGTACCCCAAGCAGCTGCAACAGTCTTTACCTACAACCAAAGGCTATTCAGAAAAGTGTGGAATTCTTTTTGGCACTGAACACATCAGAGTCATGGGTTCCTTGCCTCCTTCTCTGACATATCTAGCGATCAGGACCGGTTCAAACTAACTTCTGCCCATGCTACTCACAGGTAAAATGAATTGATGGCTATCCCTTCATTCAATAAATATTCACGAGCATGCACCATATAGTTCAGCACAGTCCTAAGTGGCAAACAGAGCACTGGAGGTTGAATGGGGTGGTGAATAGACAGGGTATCTGCTCCGTGGGCTCTGGTTCTGGTATCTGCACAAATGTTCACTTCCTTTATTGGCTGATGCTGCTTCCAAGCCCAGGGATCAGGAAGCTACAACCTGGAAGTCAAATGCAGCCCACCACGTGTTTTTGTACAGCCCTTAAGTTGTTTTTTTTTTTTTTTTTTTTTCATTTTTTAAAAGGCTAGGAAAAGCCAAAGAAAGATAATATTTTGTGACACGTGAAAATGACATGAGATTTAAATTTCAGTGTCCACAACCACAGTTTACTTGGAGCGCAGCCACACAGGCTGGTTTATGTTGTCTACAGCTGTGTTCATGTTACAGCTCAGTCATTGCCACAGACCGCACGGCCATTAAGCAGAAAGGTCTTCCTATTTGATTTTTTATAGGAAAAGTTTCCTGACCCTTGTTCTAAGCTAACTTTCTCAAAATGCACTCCATAAAACACTATTTCTGAAGATATTGTGTTAGAGTTTTTGAGTTCTATTGTCAACGTATTTAAACACAATGAAGTGTAAAAAGTTATAAGTTTCTCTACTCAATATTTTCTCTACTGTGGAGTGTGGCCAGAATACATCGTGACCCTCTAAGACAGAGGATGTGGAGGTCTCCAAACCTGTTCCCTGTTGTTCAGTTGCTAAATCATCCCAACTTGTTGTGACCTCATGGACTGTAGCACGCCTGGCTCCTCTGTCCTCTATCTCCGGGAGTTTGCTCAAATTCATGTCCACTGAGTGGATGATGCCATCTAACTATCTCATCCTCTGCTGCCCCCATCTCCTTCGGTCTTCAATCTTTCCCAGCATCGGGGTCATACATGTGTCTGTTTCCAGCGAATCTCATAATCCAGGCGGTTGTGCACAGCACTCTTTGGGAAATACTAAACAGAGTTCTTACTCATAGGCTTTATGTTATTTCTGAAACCAGCTGCCAAAAAAACCAAAGCAGTGTCACTGCTAGTGAAGTAAGACTTCTACCCAGATCTAAAGCCCCTTCCTCTTAAGCATAGCATGATTTTTCTGAAGGTTCCCAGTTTGATCCCAGCTAAACAATACCTATCTTCTCCTATTAATACCTTTCCAATTTCTTTTCTCCCACCCTCTCTTGGTGCCAAGCACTGCACCTCATGGTACTTCCTGAAGGATCCTGTTGTCAACCAGTTAATACCTCCTTATCACACTTAGAGTGTCCACATGCATCCCGAAATAAAAACTTTGCGGGGAAGATCCTAATCCCCTAGCTGTCGGGTTATCTTGACGACGAACTGCTCTTAATTTATTCTGTAACCACACGCTGATTCATCCACACGTGTGTATGAACGGTCTCAGGAAGAGCCCAGGATGGCTCAGCTGGAGCTCCGACACCCTGGGACACATCTGGAGAACTGAAGATTATCTGCAGGGTTATCTGGGAGGCCTCCAGGGAGAGCATTAAGGGAGAAACAAGCCAGGCACGTGAATTTAACTCAGTTAAACAACAACAACAACAAAGTTTTCATCATTCCGGGGAGGAGCAGTTCTGAGGACCGTGCGATCTCTGCCACGTAGATGCGTCCCCGACTTCAACACCCGCCTGCTTGAGTCCTGTAAAGGGGTGGCAATTGGGAAAGGGCGTAAATAACTGAAAGAGGTTTTTCTTGAAATTTTTTAAAATCTCAAGGCCTGAGTGGCTCTGTCTCTAGAAGGGGGCATTCTTCCCGCCCTTGCAAGGTGTCTGCCGGGTTAAGAGCTCTCCGCCTTGAGGTTGCCGCTGCCCACGAGAGAGGAGCACGCAGCAGCACGGCCTCCTGGGGGCGCTGTTGGCAAAGGCGCAGCCCTGCGCCCCACCTGCGCTTCGGATCACAAAGAGACCATCGCGTCTGGCGGAACAGTGGCCACCAGCGGAAGTTCTGGCGTCCGCTGGGAGAGGAGGCCTGTGGTCCTCCCATCGAGCGGCTGGGGAGGGGCAGCCACATCTCCTAGAGCGCAAAGTGAAAGTCTCTCAGTCGTGTCCGACTCTTTGCAAGCCCATGGTCTATACAGTCCACAGAATTCTCCAGGCCAGAATACTGTAGTGGGTAGCTTATCCCTTCTCCAGCGGATCTACCCGACCCAGGGATCGAACCGGAGTCTCCTGCATTGTAGGCGGACTCTTTACCAACTGAGCAATCGGGAAGCTCCGAGGGCACAAAGGAGACCATCTACCGACCCTCCCAGGAGAGCAGGTGCCAGGAATCCTTGGGGGTAATGGGCATGGGGCTGCCATTCTGTGGCAGGCTAAAGTTTGCAACCTTAGATTTCACTCCTAGTCTCAGATAGACGGTGGGTGGGGGAAATTTGGAGTTCTTCAATCTACTCATGGAAGCACGCATAAACTCACACACTTACATGCATTCCTATTGAGACATGTACTATGAATGTAAATGCTCACACACACCCAAGCTATGCTTGCATATGAAACCATACCTTGTTAAAATGAGGTGGGAATAGGTGAGAGTTGGGTGGGGGGTGGTTAAGTGGGTGAGTCTTGAGGGTCCCACCATCCCTGCTTCAACCAGAGAGCTCTGCTTTTATCTGTTATATGCACTGTGGTGGTGATGATCATTTAGTCATGATGATGACTAAAAGTCAGGTTATGTCTGACTTTTGTGACCCCATGGACTGTAGCCCACCAGGCTCCTCCATCCATATGCATTGTGCTTCTACTCAAAGATTTCTTTTAAGAAAGGGTTCCATGGCAAAAAAAGAAAAAGAACTTTGGAAATCCCACTTGATATGATCAGATTATTTTTATTTCTATTATGTTATAAATGAGGAAATGGGGACACAGAAGGTTTAAATGACTCAGCTGAGTTCATAAAGACAAAAGCATTGGTTTAAGGGCTCCAATCCAATATTTTTTTTTTGTTTTTCCTATAACACCCTGCAGAGAAAGAAGGAATATACACAAAGACGATGAAGCCTGGATGTTTTTCAGAACTTGGTGTGTTTCTCAATTTTAGTGGTCAAACGTTTGAGAACTGGCTTATTAGATCTTTTAATTTTTCTAACTATGATTTTATAGCTAGAAAAACATTAGCTATGGGGGCAGAAATGTAGATTAAATTAACAGTTATGTATCAAGTGACCATGTTAACAAAATTTTCAATTCAACTCTAAAGTTGAATTAGATTCTACTTAGACATGCTGTACTAATCAGAAATATATAGCAAAAATGAGATCATTGTGTTTTAGGCAGGGCCTCGAGAAACATTAGCCCAATTTTCTAAGCCCAAAAGGAGGCAAAAAAAGATGACAGGAAAGTTTGCGAAGAAGTTCATGAGTAAATGTTAAGAGAATAGAGTTATTCACTCTGGAGAAGAAAAAACAAAAGAAGCTAACTGTTTCCTGGAGCATAAAGGATCTCTCAACTGAGATACATTCCCTTTCTCATTCACAAGGAGAACAGAATAAGAGTGGACCTTTCAAGAGACCACGGGAGACTCTAGGTGGTGGAGTCTGTAGAACAACGTTGAGGTTCCCCAGGCTGCGCTGAGCTATAAGGACCAGAGGCAGTGCCCGTGAAGTGACCTGTCCAGGGAGGAAATGGTAGCTGGATGATTCAGGGTCTCTGTTATTATTTCAGAAAATATCAAGTGTCACCATATGGCAGAAGCTAAAGGTAATTCACCAACAAGGCATAGAGGTGGGAAGGAGAAGACTGGGGCACCACTTTCCACCTGTGCCCTAAGAATACCCTCCTGAGAATACCCTCCTGCTCTGCACGCTGTCCCAGCTCTGAGTGCTCTCTGTACCCCGCCCTGCCTTCCTGCTGCCGATCAGAATCCCAGATGCCTGATGGTCCCATGGTTGAAGTTTATGGATGAGCACTGGGAATAAGGCAAAACCCTTTCTGTAGAAACTTAGGTTGCATCTAATGTTCTCATCTCTTAATATGCTGTCATAAAGGTCTGAAACATGACAGAGTTTGATAACATAAGTTAGATAGATAACACAAATGGTTATCACACATCCCTCCCTCATGTCACCTTTTCCCCCCTTTCTTATCAGAGAAGGCATTTGAAGCTGGTGGAGTGGGATATATACAGTTGGGAAATGGATGCAGGCACATCTCCCTGGAGGGGTTGTGATAAGAGATATACTCACATGAAAAGTGACAGAGATGTGCTCATAGGAATCACTAGCTTAACTCTTAATACCGTGAGAGCACCCACATCAGGAGAACATGACTGTCCACTCGTCCATCTCTCAAGTTGCCTTTTTTCAGACCCCAGGTGTAATGTTGCTATATTCTATCTGTAGCTAACCTTACAGCCCCAGGACCCAATTGGTGGTGGATATTTGTAATGGGAAAAAAAAAAGATTCAGAAATACAATGATTATTCACTTCAGTTTTAAGGGACCCAGAAGATCTATTGGGATCCTATGGAATGAAAGTGTTATTTGTGACTCGGTGGAAGATTTTTGTTCAATTAACTCCAAGTCATCGGCATAATTAGAAAGTGAAATCCAAGATTTCAGAAAGGCATATTTGCAAGTTGTTAATTATGAAAGCAAGCAATACAGCCAACTCGACAATAAAACTCCGACTCACTAGCTTGCCCAGTGCCTTGAGATCCTTGGATGACTTGCGGTCCAGTGACCAGTTCCCTTTCAGGAAGAAGGAAATGGGCAGCTGAGACTGTCCCCCAGGACAGACCTTGACTAATTCTCTTGTTCCTACCTTTCTCAGTCTGGGTAAAGTCATCAGCTGGAGAACTCAGCTTCAGCCAGTGAGACACTGTCTTGCAAATTCCAAGGATTTAGCAGGAGTGTATTAATAATTTGCAGTGTCTGGTGGTGACTCAGGTCTCAGCAGACTGGCTGTTTAATTTGCAGCCAAGCTCCGTTTCTCTGACTGTGGCCCTGGTCCCCACACGTCTCTTCCAGCACTCCTCATTTCACAGGAGCCTTTGAGGATATAGACATGCCTCTGTCTTCACGCTTCTAGAAGTATGAGACACCCAGAAGGCAGTGCAGGCCCCTTTGAGCGTAAGTTGTTGAATCAGCCTGCTTTGACTGATTTTCTGTCATGAGTCTGCTGTTGAGAGCAGCTGTGACCCAATTATTACTCAAGCTGAGAAAACGTCAGCTTTTACCAATTGACTTGGGGAAGTCATGGGTCTTCCCAGGTGGCACTAGTGGTAAAGAACCCGCCTGCCAATACAGGAGACATAGGAGACACAGGTTCAATCCCTGGGTCGGGAAGATCCCCTGGAGTAGGAAATGGCAACCCACTCCAGTATTCTTGCCTGGAGGGTACCATGGACAGAACAGCCTGGTAGGCTACAATCCGTGGGGTTGCAGAGAGTCAGACACAATTGGAGCAATTTAGCACATTCCCCCATTTTGACCTATGGACAGGGCATGAGAGACATGTTGTATACTGCTCAATGTGGAGTGTCTGGTTAATTACATCAATTTTCTATGGATTTTTAAAGACTGATATTTCAAGGACTGATCTGAGCAATTATTTCACTGGTCATCAGTATGAAATGGGAGAGATGAAAACAGCAACAAGATGGCTCGTACATCATGACTATTGAATGAAACAATTATAATAGTTACAAAAATTCTTTTAAGTAAGCTGCTAAAATAAGGAAGAATAGTGGCAACTAAAATTTATTTAAAGGCTATTTGATGCAAGAAGATCCCACGTGCCTCGGAGCAATTAAGCCCATGTACCACAATTATTGAACATTATTTAAAGGATATTTGAAACTTTACTCCCTTCAAATGGGATTTCATCTCAAGTACTATGCAAACGTCCTTAGAAACTTTCTCTCCCACTGACTGTGCCCCACCCGCAGTCCACATCTCTTCTTTCTTTTTCCAAACTCCTCAGATATCTCAGGTCCACATTATTGCACAGTCCCGGCGCCCTGCTCCACCCTACTCCTTTTCTCACCTCTTGCTGATTTCTGTTCCACCAGAAACACTGGCATCTCCAGCGTGCTTCCCTCCAGCTGATCTTGGCTACTCTCAGTTCTGCCCTACCTCCCGATTCTGCAAACAGCAGCACAGGAGCTGTCTTGCACAGGTGGGAAGAGCAAGAGGCTCTGAATAATTCCTGCTTTTTTTCTGTTAATTACACAGGAAAAGGCCTAAGACCTGGCCGTAACAAGGGAAACGATCAACAAATAATTCACTCATATTAATTGATAATTAGCTGAAGGAAATAAAGTGAGGTTAGAAAAGCAAGAGAGAGAAAGAAAGAGAGGGAGCAAGAGAGAGAAAAGAGAGAAAAAAAGAGAAGACAGTAGTTCCTGGCAAAATTTTGCTTGAAGTCTCAAATTTAAAGTTCTAACTCTGATCATGGCAATCTAGACGTGGCCTTACTCATAATAAAATTTGTAGATAAAGGTGAGGCACTGTGACAAAACTATGCCCAGAATACAGCATGGGAAGAAATATATATTATTAATAAAATGATAATGGTGGCTGCTGGGGGAAGTAGACATGTAAGAAATGTAATTTTGAAAAAAAAAGATGAACTGATAACACACATAGAATCAAGCTGTAACATCTCCCAAGCTACCCCAGCCTTCAATATCATCGTTATTGAAACTCTCTCCATTGACATGAATACTCCTCATTGTCTTTCTTCTTCCTTTCCTTCCTCCTTTTTATCTTCTTCTCACTGTCTTAACCCATTCAGGCTGCTATCACAAACTACATAGACTGAGTGACTTACAAATGACAGACGGTTATTTCTCACAGTTCTGGGGCCTGGAAAGCCCAAGATCATGGCGCCAGCAGGTTTGGTGTCTGATAAGAGCCCACTTCCCAGTTCATGGGCTTCCCTGGTGGCTCAGATGGTAAAGAATCTGCTGGCGATGCAAGGGACCTGGGTTCGATCCTTGGGTCGGGTTTGATCCCTGGGTCAGGAAGATCCCCTCGAGAAGGAAATGGCAACCCACTCTGGTATTCTTGCCTAGAGAATTCCATGGACAGAGGAGCCTGGTGGGCTACAGTCTTTGGGATCGCAAAGAGTCAGACACGACTGAGCAACTTGCACTCCCAGTGTGCAGACAGCTGTCATTTCACTGTGTCCTCGCACGACAGGAGAGGTGAGGTTACTCCCCGGGGTTTCTTTTATAAGGGCATTAATCCCATTCCTGGGGGTTCCACACTCATAACCTAATCACGTCGCAAAGGTGTGTGTGTGTGTGTGTTAGTGACTCAGTCTTGTCCAACTCTTTGTGGCTCTATGGACCATAGCCCACCAGGCTCCTCTGTCCGTGGAATTCTCCAGGCAAGATTACTGGAATGGGTAGCCATTTCCTTCTCCAGGGGATCTTCCTGACCCAGGAATCAAACCCAGGTCTGCTGCATTGCAGGCAGGTTCTTCACCATCTGAGCCACCAGGGAAGCTCCCACCTCCTAACACCAACATGCTAGGGGTTAGGACTTCAACATATGAATTTGAGGGGGACACACAAATGTTCAGTGTACAGCAGTCACCTTCAAAATTATTCAAGGATAAAGAGATTGATGGATTTTTTCCAGTCCGCAGGGGTCCTGCCACACTGGTTATACCCAGTTGTCATCTATTCTGAGGACCACACCACATTCCAATGGGCTGGACATCCATCCCAGTACCCATGCCTTACTGGCTGTTACATGTTTTGAATATCACACTGGCCACATCTCACAATAGTATAGAGGGATCCGTATATGACAAAAGTGAGAGTCTGAGTCATTTTAGAATATTTTTGCACATGGGTAGTTACTGGTATCTGCATTTTCCAGATCGAGGAACTGAGGATGGGATCTGAATGCTCCCAACTCAGCTTCTGTTCATGATGGTTCTCCTGCAGTGCCAAGGAATGCCCACAACCAGCTGCCTCCGTCTTTGCTGTGAATTTAGGGTGACAACTGATGGAATGACCTAGTGAGACCTCAGAGAACAAACAAGAATTTTACTGTCTTCATGTGAAAACAGGGTGTAGTCACAAGCTGTGTCGGGGCCCGGAGTCACCGATGGCATCGGACGCTTTGGGGCTGCCTGTCTGCCTGGTTCTAATCCATCCTGCAGCTCCTGCTGATTGTGCTGGCCACGTGGGTGGCCCAAAGCTTCTCTCGCAGGAGGACTTCCTAGAAAGGAGCAAGGCCTCCTGCCATCATGTCCGCTGTCACCCTGGAGGATATTAAAACTGACTCGAGATAGTGTTGAAAAATGTTTTCCTTTCCGGTATGCTAATAAGAACAAGATCATATACAGCCGATGTGTATCGTGGCAGGGCTGTTCCATGGCCGAGGCTTTTAATGAGCTGTTTCATAATGAGGGCCGATCTGCAAACAGTATCTGGGTGCTAGTCAAAGTTTAAAGACCTCTGATTCCCCCCCAACATGCACCCTCATCCAAGCCATGGCTTTAATTCTTTTAAACAGTAACATTAATTGGCTGTTAAGTAAAACAGGAGAGAACACAATAGATTTATGATATTTTGAGAAGCGACACCGGTTCTCAGGCATTCAGAGAAACAGGCTTGGCTTTTATGAGCTAATTATGATTTAGTGGTTTCTCTCGCCCTGTTGAGTCTGTGGGCTGCCTCTAAAATGGATCTGGGATGAATGTCAAAATCAGGATTTACAGTCAAACCTTTTCAACATAGAAAGCGCAGGAGAAGTTTATTGTTTTATTTGTTTCTCCTAAGCAATATTTCCTTCTGCATTTCTATGCTCTTAGGTTTTGGAGAATTTCCTCCCCCACCCTAGCTTTGAAATGGTGTCTATAAATTACTTCTCCTGTTAAGGCTGCTGTATCATCAAAAAGTGATTGTTTTTGCAAGCAATCACGAGAGAGCATGTCAATTTAAATAATCTCTTTTTTTCCCCTCTCACCCCTTTTCTCCCTCACCCTCTACAGGAAAACTACTATCATCTTGGTTTTTCCACCCTTTCACAAATGAGCAGAAACTGACAATGCCTGATGAACATGAGGTTTTTCTTCTTCTTCCTACGTCTCTCTCTCTCTTTTTTTTTTTTTTCTGCTCTCTCTTTGAAATGAGAAATGTGTTCAGCTGTTGCCTTCAGGGACAGAAGACCCTGGGGATCAGGCTCCAAGGGTTTCATCCTTTTCTCCCCTCGAACATGAGGAAATCAGGCAGTTTCTTTTCCAGTTGGAGCCTCCCTTCTCTTAATTTATAAAATAAGGCAGTGATGATTTCTAAGATCTCTTCCAACTCTTGAAAGTGAAAGTCGCTCAGTCGTGCTCTACACTTTGCGACCCCGACCCCATGGACTATACAATGCAGGGAATTCTCCTGGCCAAAATATTGGAGTGGGTAGACGTTCCATTCTCCAGAGGATCTTCCCAACACAGGAATCAAACTCCGATCTCCCTCATTGCAGGCGGATTTTTTTTTTTACCGGCTGAGCCACTAGGGATGTTACCTCTATATGGCCCAACAGTAATTTGGTGTGTGTTGTTGAAGGATACATGCCAACCCCAAATATGCTGCTTTGGCATAAGAATTATTTTGAGCTAAAGTCAGCTGAGTTCCTGAGTCCCTTATCTGCCAAAAAACAGAGTCTCCTCCAAATAAATGAAGTGCTATATCCCCTCCCTGGGAGCCACCGTTACCTCTTCTTCTTGGAGACCTTCTGGTCAGCACCGCACCTAGTCGGGCATTGTCACAAAACTATCATACCTCTCTCTGTTCTCCTAAGGGCCCATTTATTTCTCCTAAAAGTCGTTTATTTTCTCATAAGTGCTCTTCTCCTTCCCCTGTAAAAAAATGACAGTGAAAGTGCAAGTCGCTCAGTCGTGCTCTACTCTTTGCGACCCCGTGGACTATACAGTCCATGGAATTCTCCAGGCCAGAATACTGGAGTGGGTAGCCTTTCCCTTCCCCAGGGGATCCTCCCGACCCAGGGATTGAACCCAGATCTCCCACATTGCAGGCGGATTCCTTACCAGCTGAGCCTCAAGGGACAATGACATGTAAGCCCTAAACTCCAACAACCTCCTTTGAATCACATTTTTTTTTTTCTGTGAACTCTCCTGTATCTATGTGAATCAAAATCTGTCTTTTCTCTTGCTAATCTACCTTTTGTCAATTTAATTTGCAGGCTCCTATGAACAGAACATACAGGGTAGTAGAAAGGACTTTTTTTCTGCCTGACATTTGTGTGTGTGTGTGTGTGTGTGTGTGTGTGTGTGTGTGTGTGTGTGTGTGTAAGTTATAGAAATGTGGATGGAAAGGATGAGGCTAGGAGTAGTATTTTTCTTTAAACAAAAATTTTATGAGGAAAGTGTCATAATATGGGATTCTCCAGGTAAGAATACAGGAGTGGGTTGCCATTTCCTTCTCCAAGGGATCTTCCTGACCCAGGAATCAAACCCGGGTCTCCCTCAGTGCAGGCATGATTTTCCACCATCTGAGCCACCAGGGAAGCTAAGAAGTTTTGTGGTGAAAGCGCTACTCACCATGCTTCTTATCTCTACCAGGAACCTCTCTACAGCGCCCTGGTCAGTACAGTTCTCCTTTCCCTAGTTAAGGGTGTAAGCATGGCATGCACTGGGTGTTTAGTTGTGATTTTTGGAGGTTTTTGTTGGGTGTGGGGAGAGTGAGGAAAAGAGAGAAGCAGCAGATGCCAATTCAAGGTCAGCGACTTTTCAAATGGCCTCAGACCCCAGTTATTTCATTGTAAAGTTTTGTGTTTTGTGTTTTTGCTCTGTTATATTTTGGTTTCTTTCTAATTGGACAATCCCTGGAGGTTGTCCCTGACAAGTTGGGAGGAGGGAGTTGCACCCCTGGTCTCTTCCCTGATGTCTCCATAGAAGAGACCGTTCAAGGACTTAGACCAGAGTCTAGAAATAGCCTCTGAACATTTGATTAGATTACATATTATGTGCAATTTATTATGTATTATATATTGCACCATCGACTGTGCGGTACACCCAAGATGCCATCATATAGAATATACAGCTTTATAATATGGCATAGTTTATTGCAGCTACAATTTATTGAATATTAACTATGTGCCAGACATGCTATTAAGCCTTTTTCTTATGTTTTCTCATTTACTTTAGATGATGTAGTTTATATAAATGGTAATTTCCAATGACACTTGGTGTTAGTAATTTCTTCCAAGCATTTCTCCTGTCTCCAGATCTGCAGAATAAAGAAGTTAAGATACCTGGGAAAGGATTCAACAGTAAGGATGTTCTAGCAAACAGATGAGCATAAAAAATAGGAACCATTAGAGTTCCTAACCCTTGCTCTTCCCACCCCTGCCACCTAATGAGACTCTAACCAAACACACACACACACACACACACACACACACACACACACACACACACACACACTTTAATGTCTAGTACAGAATAATTCAAGGGTCCCATTAGATTCTAAAACCTTCCCAGCTGGGATAATTGGCTTTAGAATCTTCCCTCATCCCCATGACTCTCTCTCACATGCCAATATCTCTAACACATAGATAATTTATGAAAACAGAGTAGACACTTTTTAATAATTAAGTGATAGCTAATAGGAGCTTTTAAAATAAGCTGTAAGAGCTTAGAAAAGGAAGGGGAACCAAGATAGTTTGTCACCCACATATTTATTGGGAATGACTCCAAAAGGCTCTTCACCTTGTACCCCACTATCCACAACTGGAGGCCCCCAAAAGTTTGGTGTGTTTGTTAACCAGGGTCTTCTTCCGGAGGTGTTTAAAGCCGCAGTCATTTCTAGGCAGAACCAGATGCCTGCCCCAGTCTCCATCACCCGGCATCACCCACTTCATCCTCTCCAAATTACAGTGCAAACAATAACACAGGTAAAATTAGGCACTACACTAATTATGCAGCGCAAATGTGTAAAGGATATAGAACGACAAACGGCAGACGCCGACGTGTCGTGTCGTGTCGCGTAATCTCCCCGGCTGCGGAGCCCAGGAACAAAGGGAGACTTGTGCCCTGTTTGTCTAACATGCTCCATATCACAAATTGGAAATCCTTCCTAATTAAGATATTGTTCAATGTCCTTTGTTAGCAGATTTTAACAATGTTAATTAGGAGGTTAGAGTGATCATTGTTCATCTAGCAAACAATTAGGGTGATTTGCACTGTAGCTTTTGAGAAACTTCTGAACAAAACAGAGGAGTTTCCCTTCTGCAGGGAGGGGAGCTGGGAAGGGAAGGAGGGGACGGGATGGGGAGAAAGGGCAAGGCTACTCCTAACATTTTTGGGCTTCGGGCCAAGGCAAAGCGTGAGGAAATGTTAGCTGCGGGCCCCGCAGCTGTTAGAAAGCAATGTTGGCCTTGACCTTGTGGAATAACAGTATTTGCAGATGCAAAGTCCATTCCCCCCATGGTTCTTGTCTTGATAATTTAGGAGACTATGGTTACAGAAAGCAGAGTCCGGAGATCTCTTAATCATCTGAGTAAGGGTGAGGATGGAGTGCAGGACCTGCTATCTCAAAATGCAATACTTGGCACATTGAATGTGTTAAGCTAAAGGAGTTTGAGAAAACGAAAGATGTAGGAAGGTCATGCTGACCTATCCTCTGATTGTCCTCCTTGAAACAAGCCAAAAAGCCCTCCTGTGAGAGGTGCCCTCCCTGGACCAGGAGGAGAGGAGCATGCATGCCTCCAAAAACAAAGGAATGCCACGAAGTATCGGGGCACACAGACCTGGCGAGGTGTCCCCTGGTTTACTCCCCTGACCTCATACCCTTGGTCCTGAGTAGGTATTCCTTCAGGAGTGCCCTCTTCATCAAACCTGGGACAGACACACCTAAATCTCACTTTCTTCAGGTCATTTCCAGTTTGTTATGAAACTCCTGCGTCGTATACAGTTTACAGTAAGTACATTTGTATGTGTATCTCCTGTTAATCTTTGTCGATTTAATGTTCAGACCCAATCAGGCACCCTAAGAGGCTCAAGGAAAACTTTTTCCTCCTCTTCAGTTAAGGAAACAAGATCCCCTGGAAGAGGAAATGGCACCCCACTCCAATATTCTTGCCTGGAAAATCTCATGGACAGGGGAGCCTGGTGGGCTACAGTCCACGGGGTCACAAGGGTCAGACATGGCTGAGCACAGCACAGCACAGTTGAAGAAACAAAAGCAATGCTATGCCAGCCGGATTTCAGACTTTTCTCAAATTAGAACTGATTATTTTAGCATCAGATGAGTCTGTGCTCCTCCTTCTATACCCCCTGCCACCTTTGTGCCCCCAAAAGTGATAAAGCACAGGAGAGAAAGCAGTTGGCATATTTTTTCTTTTCTTTTGAATGGTAGCAGAATATGCCACCCCAAGATATGACTGCAGGGGTTCAGGACTTGACACCCCCAAATATGCCACTTTGGCACGTTGAGAAGCAGCAAATGTAGGGAGAGGCTTTCTCTCAACTCCCCTTATCTTCATAAGACAAACCCTCCAAAAGGAACTCTATCGTTTAAGTACCCTGCCCACCTTCCCCAGAAGTTTGATCAGCCAGGAGAGACTGACCCTTATTGCAGGAGGCTAGGCTAGAAGTTGACACCGTGTGTGCTAAGTCACTTCAGTCATGTCCAGCACCTTGCGACCCTATGGACCATAGCCCACCACGCTCCTCTGTCCATGGGATTCTCCAGGCAAGAATACTGTAGTGCGTTGCCATGCCCTCCTCTACGGGATCTTCCTGACCCAGGAATCAAACCTGCGTCTCTTACGTCTCCTGCATTGGCAGGCAGGTCCTTTACCACTAGTGCCACCTGACACCACATCCAGACAAATTGTGTCACAAACAGTCATTCCTCCTGTCTATTCTTCTATGAGCCCATTTGTCTCTCCTAAATACCATTGACTTTCCTCTAAGAGACCTTCATCTCTGCCATTTCCCTAGTAAGATGATATTTAAGCCTGAATTCTAAGCCACCTCTTTGAGTTACTCATTTCCCCCTGGTATCACCCATGTTGATAAACTTCTGTTTGTTTTTCTCTTGTTAATCTTTTATTACAGAAGTCTCAGCTAAGAGCTCAGAAGGGCAGAGGGAAAATTATTTTTCCTTTCCTTCCCACCTTGCCCAATCCCCAACCTGCTACTGGAGGTGACCAGACTAAAAGGAAGGAAGGGATGGAGGGAGGGAGGAAAGCCAAAGTGTTCATCTGCTTTGAAATTGAAAATATAAGAGCAAAATATATTTGGAGAGGAGGCAAGAACTGGCTGTTTCAAAACTACCAGAGCACTTGGGTTTCTTTGAGACTCTAGTTCTCTCTTGGCAAAGGTGCTTGTGGAGGGCAGGCATCCCAGAGAGAGGAAGTATTGACTGAAAATTGAACACAGATTCTGAGTTCTATTTTTAGCTCCATCCATGATTTCTCAATACAAACTCAGGATGAGTCACTGAACTAAGAGTCACACATACTTGGAGATGGTTTCAGGTATCTCAGGGCAGTGATTTGCTAACTATGCATGCCCAACTCCAGAGAAAAACATCTCACAGCTATGGAGGAGCAGCTAGTGCCAGGCACTGTGCTGGATACTTTACATAAATTTAATCACAGCTAGCACTTAGCTTCAATCACAAACAGCCCGAGGCCCATTTAAGTGGCTCTTGAGTCTCTTTTATCCTTGGGGAACCCCATCTGCTGGGGGGATAAAAAGCCCTTTTATGTTCTACAACCTCACAGGACCACCCACCCCAACAGTTTGTGCTTTGTCACAAAAACCCTCCATCTAATTAACAGGGCACAATTTTGATGAAACACTGGTGAAATAAATTATTCATACATGTCAGAAATCAAATATAGATCAGATCATCTTGTAAACTGTTCCAAGGTCTGTAATTTGCTTTAAAGTGCTTTAGCATAGATAATGGAATATCATGCATATGTTCGCTTAATTCACAACCAAAGTGTAGGAGTTCCTCTAAAAGGAATTTACCTCTTAGGGGTGGGCAGTCAGAGTTCTCATTGGGAAGTCCAGTTACTACAAAGGCACTTCTGTTATCTTGAGCAATATTGGACAGTTTTTGAAAGAGCATGGTTAGGGTGGGAAATGAGTCTTCATTGGTGAATTTGTGACTTACTAACTAGCATATTGGCTGTTATAAATGGGCTCTCATTGGTGAAGTTTGATCTGAGTCACGTAACAGTAATACATAGAGATGAATTCAGTTTTTTCTTTCTTTGCACTGGACGCTGGGCATAAATACAAATTCATGTGTGCCTTTGTTCTCTTGGCCTGCCATGTCTGTTCTCCCCCAGTACATCTATGCCTGGCGTAGAGCAGGCACTCCATACACATCCCTTGAATCAGTGATGAAAACTGCTCTGTTACAATTAGGGGAAATTCATCTAAGCGTGCAAGACCCCTCCACCTCATTCAAAAACATCAGTAACCCATGTTGACATTAAAAAATAATCGCACGAGGTGAGAGTTTCAAGTTAAGTTTTATTTGGGGCAAAGTGAGGACTGCATCTTGGGAGACAGCACCTCAGATAGCTTTGAGAAACCGCTCCAAAGAGGCAGGGGTAAAGATCAGTAAATGTGTGATTTTGGTGAAAGGGGCATACGTGCAGTCAAGCACTTATTTTTCCAGAAGTCTTCTACTAGTCTTGTGAAGATTTTGTTAGTCATGACAGTCATCACCATGAAGGATTTTAGTGCTTTGATATATATGAGGAGATAACAAGAATTGGGCTCATAAAATCAGCTCCTGAGAATATCTAACTATCTGAAGACTGCCCTGACAGTCCCCGTCCCCCTGCCCCACCCCAGCCCAGAGTGCCTTATTTCTGCTCTCCATTCTGAACTCCTTTCAGGGGGTGGCGAAGGTCAGCAGCTGCAGCAACACGTGATTTAATCCTTGTAGAGGTGGATGGCAAGTGCCCATGGCAAGTGGCAATTTGCAGTTGACAACCATTCCCTTCCACTTAGAACCCTCGGTCCTCTTAAAGCCGGTCAACTTTTACAGTCGTCTTTATCCAGGCAAGGAGACCATAAACTCACCCACAGATAGGCCCTCCATACACAGGAGTGAGGAGTGGAGAGAATATTCAGGCTATGAAATTCTGATGGCTCATTACCATGACAAAGGTTGTAACAACTTGGACAAGAAGCTGAACAAAAGGCATCCACCATTCTATTTGCAATTCTAGGATTGTATTTGTAATCTCTCTTTGCAGGAGAAAGCGACTGCCAGTAAAAGGCTGAGACACAATAGGAAGAGAGGCCCCGTGATGCAGAGAGAGACCAAAGGGCTCAGTGCCTGCGCTCACACACATGCACGCTGTGTGTGTGTACCTTTCCTCTGTGTCTGTACACAGTGGACAAGAGGAAATTATTGTCATGGCTAAGAGTTTAACATTATTGACTTGTAAGATGGCTTTTAAAAAAAATATATGTGCAACATGGTCGGAATGCCAATTGGAAGTGGAAAAGCATTTAGGGCGGATGAATAGACTGGATGAATAGACTTGGAGCGGAGCGAGCCTCTTTAATTTGTTTGTTACGGAGCGTTGGGGAGTCAGCTAACATCGTAACCTGCTAAGGAAGGCGCCGTGAAAGTGATTAATAATGCAGAGGGGGGAAGGATCAAGAGTTATTGTGCTGTATAGGGTTTTGGTGTCAGGGAGGCGGTAATTGTTCCAAAAGTCACTGACGATTTTGGTTAACAAGTGATACAAATGGAACGGGTCGCTCTGCTGTTCTTTGGAGCCAGCCCTCGCCCCGCAGCAGCTCGACTCTGCAAATTCTGATTCATTACCATTTGCTCCCCTTTTGTTACCTACCTAGCCAGAAGTGTGTGGTGGCAGGGACCATTCAAGAGAGGCTCATTGTCCCCCCAGCTCAAGGAGCAAAGCCATTGCTTTTGCCCCACTGGAAAAGAATGAAACCCACGTTCGATTCTATTGTCCCACTGCAAACCTAGCTTTTAATTGGCACGTTGGCGGTTCGGATTGTAAAAGGTGTGTGATGACAGTTCGGAATTCAGCATCGTGGGGGCAGAAGTGACTTCACCTCCAGGTTAATGCTGCCCTGAATGAAATTCGTGTGTGTGCCGACTCACAGGAATTGTGTGTGGTTGCCATCAGCGGAGGGCAGACAGGATTGAGATCACAGGACCACAGTCCAGATGCTGTGCTAACCGTGTGCTCAGGAGCACCGATCTCTTTTCCCCCTCTACCCCTCTGACCCCCTGATGGACGTTAATAAAGTTGGCACCTAAGCACACTCCTCATCTGGCTTCCCTTGCTTCCCATCCTGTTAGGGACCCATGAATAAAAATCTCAGTCTGTCAATCCCATTTATGCCTAGAAAGTGAACAACACTTAAGGACGAGACAATTAACACTGAGCAATTCAATGCAACAAACATGTATCGAGCCTCAGTCTATGATTGATCGAAAGTGCTGAGTCATTAACAGAATCCCTTTTGTGGCATTTGAGACAAAGTCAAGGTGATTCTTGCTGTTAGCCACGTGGGTGTGTGTTTACAGTGGCCAGTGGAAACTGGCTAGTGGAAGCTGGGATGTTTGGTGTCGATGATGTCTATCTGTTAAGAAATGCAGCAGTGTCAACTCCTGTGAGTGTTCGCCTGCTATCCTGAACTTACCTCAAGTCTGGCTGCAGTTTCTAGGATGTATCTGAAATGATGGAATGCTATAATACTGATGACTGTGGAAAATCTGTCTCTACTAAAAAAGTATTGAATGTGTGGATTCCCAAAACTGGATACCTAGTTATTCTATCTCTGTATTTCTTCATCCAGCCTGCCAGTGCTCAAACATTAAGCCACATCATCAGCTCTGTTTATATACATGTGAAAGTGAAAGTCACTCAGTCATGTCTGACTCTTTGCAGCCCCTTGGACTATACAGTCCATGGGATTCTCCAGGCCAGAATACTGGAGTGGGTAGCCGTTCCCTTCTCCAGGGAATCTTCCCAACCCAGGGATCAAACCCAGGTCTCCTGTATTGCAGGAGAGTTCTTTACCATCTGAACCACTAGGGAATCCCAAGAATACTGGAGTGGGTAACCTATCCCTTCTCCAGCGGATCTTCCTGACCCAGGAATTGAACTGGGATTCTTCACCAGCTGAGCTACCAGGGAAGCCCTTTTATACATGTAATGGAGGGAAAAAAGTCTTTTTCTCCTTCCCTCCTAGGTTCTCCAGCTGGGGACTTCTAAATTAGATTCACAAAAGAAAGATTAGTGAGAAAAAAAATTACAAATATAACTTTTACATGATTCAGGTGCCTTCAGAGGGAGAGGAAGACTTGAAGAAATGGTTAAACCAGAGTGTTTTGTACTAGGTTTGATGAAGAGTGGATAGTTGGGGAAAAACATAATAGGAGGAAGTAGTATGAGATATGAGGAGTAAACTGAGGGAAACGTAGCAAAGGCTTTTCATTTGGGTTCCTCTGGGGCCCCTCCATCTTTGGAGATAAGGATGTTCTGTTCCTCCAGGTATATAGAGAGGCCATCTGCCACGGTAGGGTCTAAGACCTGCCTCAGAGACTAAGGGGGAGATTAGAGAATCCTTTCAGGTTTGCCATTTCTATGACCTTCAGCTTAAAATAATCAATATGCCAAGTTGCCACATTTTGGGATAGTATGTTCTGAACCCCAACACCATACATATATTCTTTAAGGAAGCATCTGCTTCTTAAATCTCTTTACTCTTAGGTAATGCTACATCCATTTTATTGTAGACTGGTGCATTGGTGAAGAGAAATATACTTAATTTTTTTTTTAAGTCCATAAAGAGAATTTTCTTTAAAGTCAAAGGGGTTAGGATTAAGCTGTCTCTTAATTACTCTTACTATCTCAGGATTAACATTTTTCTTCCAAAGTTAATTTTGGAAATAGAGGATTCAGAGGTCTTTAGTAACATATGGAATTAATATAAGCTGATAAACATATGCTATTAAAATAATAGCCCTGTATTTTTCTGAAATGCAGTTTATCAATAGGCACGAATGGCCCTTTACACAGCACACACCTACTGACCTAGTCATTTCCTTCCTAGGAATTTATCAGGGAAATGTTTGGACAAAGGGACAGAGATGTATGACTGAAGACAATCAGTGTAGACTTGTTTATAATTGGGGCACCTTAGGAAACTCTTTTAATGTCCATCAATAGAGGATTGGTTGGATAAACAATGGTATATTCATGCAACAGAATATGTTATAATAATTAAGGATGCTGTTATGGAGAAATATGTATATATTATGTTGGAATAATTCACACAGCGTGTGATCGAGTGCAAATAGCAAGTTAACAAAATATTATCTACAGTATGCTTCTACTGTTATAAGAAAAACATCAGAAACTGGCACATAAAAAGTTAGCGACAATACTCCTGTATAACCAGTGAGTCAAAGAAGAAATAAAAAAATCTTGAAACAAATGAAAGTGAAAATATAACATGCCAGAATGTGTAGAATATAGCAAAAGCAGTTCTAAGCAGGAAGTTCACAGTGATTAACACTTATATTAAGAAAAATGAGAGATCTCAAATAAACAACCTAACTTGACATCTCAAGGGACTAGAGAAAGAACAAGCTAAACCCTAAGTTATCAGAAGGAAGGGGATAATAAAGATCATAGCAGAAATAAATGAAATCAGGAAATAAAACAATAGAAAAGATCAGTGAGACTAATAATTTATTTTTTGAAAAGATAAACCATATGGACAGAATTAGCTAGACTTACCAAGAAAAAAGAGAGAGGACTCAAACGAAACTATAAATCAAAGAGGAAACATTACAACTGACACCACAGAAATAGAAAGAGTGCATGGGAGCTCTTCAGATTTAGGGGAGTCAGTGCAAACGCGGAAGTGGAAACCCAGCTCCAGAGGCTCACCGGTAACGTCGTGCCAGGACACAGGTCCAGCGGCTTTCATTAGCACTTGCCATTTCCTTTCTACCTTCGTGTAGCAGGCTGATCCGGTCACATTGTCTTCACCCCATCACTGCATCACTGTATCACCTGGGATGGCCCCAGAGTCAACCCATCCAGGTTACTCTCTCTATAAACCACAAGTAAGGCAACCGAGGGGGGGGAAATCAACTGTGAAACAGCAGACGTTTCTACAATTCAGACTCAATTTTTGTTAAGAAGCCAGGCAGAGGAATCCATAAAAGTTGGGGAGAAAATTGAAGCATATGCGATGAATACTGTTTTTGTGTGTGTTCTTAAGTAAGGTAATTTAAGAGATGGCAATCGGCAAAGGAGAAATATACATTTTCAATGGATTCTCCAATAAGCAAAAGCAAATTGAGATAAACACCAGTGTGTGTTTGTTCCTCTGCTTTCCTGCCTGGTATCTTCCCAATCTACTGTTTGCAAAAAGCCCTTGGGAGATACTTTATTTAATAAAACATCCAAATCTGACATTGACACATTTTTTTTGGAAAGGCAGCTTCCTTTATGCTTCTCCTAGCTGTGACCCCAGGATTCTCTTGGCCTTTGACCTTCCTTTCATTTCTCCCTTTACACTGTATTTCTTCAATTTCTTTTCCTCCCACTCAAGTGTTATAAGATCCTGTGTCTAATCATGCCCAGCTTTTCTACAATAAAAATGAGGACACAGTCTGGAAAGTGTAAATGGAAGCCACAGAACTTGAGTGGTGGCTTCTTTAGGAAGTAGAGGGCCTGATGGAGTTAGAGTGCAAGAGATTTATCTGGGTCACAGCTCAAAAGATAAAGGGGAGGAGGGGGGACAGGAGCAAGTAGGGAGAGCCTTCAGATAGATTACAGGTCTGATGCTTGTGAAAGAAGAGTCAGGACTCTCCAGAGAAACAGAACCAAAAGAAGAGCTATACATGTATGTCTCCTTGGGCTTCCCAGGTGGCTCAGTGGTAAAGAATCTGCCTGCCAATGCAGGAGATGTGGGGTCCATCCTTGGGTTGGTAATATCCCCTGAAGAAAGAAATGGCAACTCGCTCCAGTATTCTTGCCTGGGAAAATCCCATGGACAGAGGAGCCTGGCAGACTGCAGTCCATGGGGTTGCAAAGGAGTTGGACATGACTTAGCTACTAAACAATTACAACAATAATATATCTCCTTTATATATACATATATAAAGAGAGAGAGAGAGAGAGAGAGATTTATTTTTAAGGCATTGACTCATGTGATTTGGGGTAGGGGGCGCTGACAAGTCTGAAATCTGTAGGACAGGCTGGCAAGTGGGAAACTCTAGGAGGAGTCGATGCTACAGCCTTGAGACAGAATTCCTTCTTTTCCAGGAAACCTCAGTTTTATTTATTTATTTTTTTTGAAGGTGCTCAACCAATTGGATGAGGCCCCAACCATGTTGTGGAAGGCCATCTCTTTCACTGAAAATCAGCTCATTAGAGATTGTTAGCCACATGTACCAAGTACCTTCACAGCACCACCGAGATCAGTGGGCTAACACAACTGGGGTCTATAGTCCGGCCAAGCTGACGTATAAAACAAACCACCACGAAGGGGAAGGAAGGGAGATTGGGTAGGAAGAGTCTCCATGTAAAGGCAGCTCTGAGAAAGCCTTAGCGGCCCAGTGGGGAGCTCTGGGGCAGGGTTCACGTTAGGCAAAAACCCCAGACCCTCGCCCCTGGTTGGGAGCTGCCAGGAAGAGCCTCAGGCCCAACACTGTGGCAGGTGCAACATTTCTGCAGCTGGAGGTGTCTCCTGACTGCATCCTTGACCGGGGAAGCGAAAGGGATCTGGACCGCACGGTCCTTGGACATCAACATCTTCCATTCTCTTCTCGTACCTTATTCTGACACCCAATTTTCCCCTTTCGTGCCATCCCCGAATGTCAAACAGCACTGACAATCATGGCCTTCTCGCCTTCCTCCCTTAATCCTATTCCCATGTTTCTTCCAGTTCCCCCCCCCTTTTCCATGCTCTTCATTTTTCACCGGTTCTCCCCCAGCTTCCCTTTGTCATATATAAGGTCTGTTCTGCCACCTCCCTTTCCTGAACCTTCAAGAGAAGTGGGTTTACAGGAGCCCTGAACCCGCCGGTGTGTGATGTGGGAGGCTTCTCAGGACCCCTCCCTTGCTGTGGGGAAGGCGGGCAGGCTGGCACCAACCCAAATTCATGCTTAAATAATGGGCACGCCAGTGCCAGAAAATTAAAACCCAGCATGGAAGTGCTGAATTCACAATTTTATTGTCACTGATTGCCTGGTGGCTCTGCATATTGAGAAAATCTTCACAGCTTCTTCCATTTTCCATGGCTTGGTTAATGTGTGGATAATGTTAGTGGTAAACTTTTTATTCCCCCTTTCAACCTATTTATCCCCTCCTCCCCACCGAACCAGGCAGAACAGAGAAAAATTAACTCTCAGTCGTCACTAACGCGCTCTGTATTTCATCTCATTTCAGGATTCATCTTTAATGCGATGATGATATGTCATAACTGAAAGGTCATATGAATGGTCTGCCCACTTCCCAGAGAGAGAAAGTTAGAGGTCAGCTGGGGAAGTTGTGGGGAGGGCAGAGCAGAGGCGAGTTCCTCAGCTCAGGGCGTGCTCACTGACTCCCTCTGGGCTCAGTGGAGACAGAGGCAAGACAGAGCCGTTGTGCACCATTCACAGATAAGGAAGCTGCGTCTCGGCCCTTTGCAGGGATGAAGGGGCAGATCCAGGTCTCCTGAGCCATTTATTACTATTTTTGACACACGATGCTGGCTTTTGCTAAGAACCAGGGTAGTCTGCTTCCTTGATTAGAATTAGAGGTGGAGCCTGACAACTCACACTCAGAAATATAGTGCCCGTGGAAGCTTTCTATCATAGAATAATGATAGATACGAAATAACATCTATTCGTGTGTCTAGTGCCTCACTATTTTCAGGATCGCCTCTTGTTCATTATCTCAGTGGGTCAGCACAATTGCTCCGGGAGGTAGCAAGTTCATATTTCAATAGCCGCATTTTTATGGCTCAGAAGGTAAATGACTTGCCCAAATCACATATTAAGTGAGGAAACCAGGACTTGACGCCTGGATCTTCTGACATCGGTGCTCTTTATACTCCTGATCTGTCAGCTCGCTTGTAGGTGCTGAGGTTTCTGATGGAACAGTCACCCACGCAAGCCTGAAGTGACATTATTGCCGGCTTCACACCTAGCCACTTCCTTCCATCCTCAGCGCCATTGTCATTCCTACTTCAATCGGCACAACAGCTTCCCAACTAGTTTCTGTGCCTCCACCCTTGCTGCCCTCCAGCCCACATCCCACGCCGTCATCTGTCGGGCGACCTTTCTAAAGCAACTGTCCACGAATTCTCAAATATGCATTTATTTCCAAATGACAGGCACGTACCATGGCTACCACATTAAAGTGAATGTGTAAACCACATAGAGAAAGAGAAATTTCAAGTGTGCAATCTTAAACACTATGATTAAAGAATCTAAAATTTTCTTATTATTCCTCTGAGAAATCACTCAAAAGTGCAAGCCTGATCCTTCTCTTGCTAAAAACTGACATGGACCCAAGATGAAATCACAACTAAATATGGTTTCTGAGGGGCTTCCCAGGTGGTTCAGTGGTAAAGAACCCACCTGCCAATACAGGAGACACAGGTTCGATCTTTGCGTTGGAAAGATCCCCTGGAGGAGGGCATGGAAACACACTCCAGTATTCTTGCCTGGAGAATCCCATGGACAGAGGAGCCTGCTGGGCTAGAGTCCATGGGGTTGCCGAGTCAGACATGACTTCGCAACTGAGTGCACACACACAGAAGCCTGCATCCAGTTTTTCAATCCCACAGTCCTCAAGGGGTGTAATACTTTTGACAGCCTTGCTCTTTTAAACCACCCAGTGGGGAAACTTTGCCTTGTCTGAGGATAAAAGTGTGGATACTCCATACCCCATGGCTTTTCTATTTACTCTCAGGCAACAGAAAAATCACACTGTCCTTTTACGTCTCAGCCACGTCTCAGCTAATTCCGTAACAGATTGTGTGCAGCTTGGTATACCAAACAACTTCAGTACTCACAGGAAGATTGCAGGAGAGGAGAAAGTTTTCCTCAGCCCTCTTAGGATCCCTGTCTGAGTCTGAACGTGAAACTAACGAAGACAGAGCAACAGGAGAAAGGCATACACATTTATTTACTGTTAAGTTTCATGTGACCCAGAGCCTGCATGAGGAAATGAAAACCTGAAGAAGCAGTCCCGAGTCATGTCTCAGTTTTTCTTTTTTTTGGCGCATGGGCTTAGTTGCTCCACGGCATAAGCATGTGGAAACTTCCCAGATCAGGGATCGAACCCGTGTCCCCTGCATTGGCAGGTGGATTCTTTACTACTGAGCTACCAGGGAAACCACCTGTCTTAGTGGCGATGAACAGTAGATAGTTGTGGAGAAATAAGACAGGTTAAAGAATTGAAAAAAAAATGGTCAGGGGAGTGAACTGGAGGAGACTTGGCCAGGAAACCCTTTGTCTTCAGAGATGAGGGCGCTCCTCTCCTCCAGGTATGGGAGGTCACTCCTCACCTGAGAGCTTTATGACCTGTCTCATGGGAGAAGGGTGGGGAAAGATCAGAGTGACCTTCCTGCTACTGCTGTCTTCTCAAACCCCTTCAGCTTAAAATATTCACTCTGCCAAGGCTCCATATTGGGGGTGGTGTGGCGTGAACCCCATGGAGATACTGCGCCTCCTTCTCCAGCAACTGTGCTGCCTTTCTTTCAGGAGAGGATATGGTTGAATTTTCCCCTTTTCTGGTCCACCTTCTCCCCATCCACTGGCTTCAATTTCTACCCTTTGGGGCAGAAAAGAAAGAAAACAGAGATAATAAAGTTCTTAGTTGAATGACACTGCCGTACGATGGCATCGTGACCTCTGGACCATAGATGTTTCATAGTGACTTTCTTAAGGGCACTCATGCATTTTCTGCTCTTGACTCTTCAGTGCTTGTGGATACTGTCTACAACAGCCCAGGCCAACAGTACCAAACTGGGCTGCATCTCCGGTCCCCAGGATACAGGCGGCTTCGCCCTGCCATCGCGGGCAATGTCATGACACAACCGTCCTTCTGGTGACCGTGGCTCACTGACGCTCCCCCCAGGGATGAATCTGGCATAAATCCTCTGTGAGTTCCCAGCTGCAGAGGATACGTGTCCAGCTCGCTGGTGGTTTGTTGAAGCCCCTCTCTCAAATGTGAAGGAAGAACCAGATGTCTAGTTAGAAGCTCTGGTCAGAGTCAGGTGGTCCCCAGAGGGAGGCGCCCATCTAAGGTTGCAGCTTTGACTCTCAAGCTGCTCCACAGAGAGCAGACACATTGAGTCCTGGGCTTGCCCGTGTGCTGGGGACAGAGAGATGAAACCCAAGATGCCCGGCCCCAGGGCTTCCCTTACAGGGCATGGCACGGGTATCTTTAGCCCCTCTTTCTGCCCAGTGATTGTATGCAGCTCCATGAGAAGGAAGAGATTACAACAGGACAGCCTAAGTCTGAACTAAAAAAAGAGAAAATTTGTATTTTGTTTAGTTAGTTTTGGCCGTGCTGGGTCTTCACTGCTGCGCAGGCTTTTCTCTAGCTGTGACCAGTGCAGGCTACTCTGTGGTTGCAGCGCTCCGGCTTCTCATTGCAGTGGCTTCTCCCGTTGAGGAGCACAGGCTGTAGGCGCTCGGGCTTCAGTAGCTGTGGCCCTGGGCTCAGTAGTTTGGACCCCCGGGCTCTAGAGCACAGGCTCCATAGTTGTGGCGCACAGACTTAGTGGCTCTGTGGCATGTGGGATCTTCCTGGATCCGGGGTCAAACCTATGTCTCCTGCATTGGCAGGCAGATTCTTTACCACTGCAGACCACCAGGGAAGACCTGAACCTCTTTTCTTGATTGTTGAAGACACTGAGTTAAAAATTTTAGAAAGGCAAATGGAGCCTTGACTACCAAGTCATCTCTGCAATGATCTTTCCAAACTGCAGGTATTTCCAACTCAAGGACTGAGGTTCTAAACTTCCAGCTCAAGAACCACCATAAACAGGCTGTGGGCCTGGGTAATCCACGTCCCATTCCTCAACCAAATCTACATCTCTTATTTATTTAAAAGGTGAAATTGTCCTTGGTGATCAGCTTGACTTTTAAAAATTCAGTTACTGAATTTTCAAAATACACTAGCATCTTAAACTGTCTGATCTGTCCCCTGAAATGCCAGCATTTATTACCCCATTCCTCAGAATGTGTTGCAAGATAGCAATTTTTTGTGGACCCCTTCTAAGGCACTGATAGCAAGATGAGATTTCCTGCAGCCTTTTAGAGGAGAAAAAAAAAATTTAGGGGTATTGCTTAATCGGCAGTTTTAAAAAGACCCAAGTGAAGTCATAAAATGCACACATCTCTGAAAGAATGTTCATGAGACTATCGTAAAAAGACCTGACTAAAGAAATACTTGCAGTCTAGAAGAGGGGGAAATGAAGGCATTTTCTTCCTGAGTGTAGCAGAGGATTCTTTGTTTCTCAATTTAATGGAATTCTAATCGAAAAACACTCAATGATCCATTTAAATAACAATGCCAGGTCTGACACAAAAATTCACAAAAACAAGGAAATCAATACCAACAGCTGAAAACTTAGCACAACCCGGCTGCCCTCAGCTCAGACTATTGAGTCAACAAATTAAAAGAAAGCCTGAGGTACAAGGTACAAGATGCCTCACTACGCCTTCTAGACACAAGTGTAAAAGTCCTGGCTTTGACAGCAATTTGACTTTTTACTCTTTAAGGAAAGTTGTGGAGCTTGAAAAGCAATTCTTTTGTTTTCTTTGCAGGGAAAAGGTGTGTGTGTGTGTGTAAAACTAAACGGCATTTGAGGGCTTAAGTGTTTGAGCCCATGAAAGTGAACAGACCATATGGTCTATTGTAGAATAAGTAATTACAGACTTATTAAAAATACATGTTAATTTTACTCACTGACACTCCATGATAATGGCTTCCTCAGGATCTAATCCATTCTGCCGATTATACTTATCTATTTCTAGTTCAGGAACCTCTGGTCCTGAACAAATGGCTTGAGCAAGATGCGAGCTGATCCAGTCCTACCACAGAAGATGAAATCACTACTTTTCAGAGATGTCGATAATTTAAGATGACTTTCTCTGTTGAAGTAAATATGAGAAACATATTTATATTATGTTATTTATATCATATTATGTTATTATGTTATTTACATCATATTTACTTTGCATATATGTTTCTCATATTTACTTCAAGCCAGAGGCAGATAAAACAGAAAACAGGCTTCTACTCCCCTCAACCCCTCAATCTGAAGGGAAAAAAAATACAAAAATATGCTAATTTTATAGGAGGCAAGACAGAAATTTCCTTGAGTTGCCTCCTTAAAGAATATAGTACTCATTTACGTTAACAGCTCCAGAGTAAATCATCGATAGTTGAAAATGGGTTATAAATTGTATCCCCATCTGGTTTGGGGAAACTAGCTTTGACATTTCTCCCAGCTGTTAATGACCAAGTTACTTATCAATAGTTCTCAAATTTTAATATGCTTATGAACCACCAGGGAATCTTGTGAAATACAGATTCTGATACAGTAGGTGTGGATGGGGACCGAGAGCCTGCATTTCTAACAAACTCCCTGGCAATGCTGATGCTACTGGTCTGGGGACCATTCTCAAGTCCCCAGCAAGGACTTGGCTGACTGACAAGATGCTCTGGTGCAAGTCCATGCAGACTCAAGCTTGAGAATAGACCAAGTATCTCTATTAGCAGGCTATCAGTTGAATATAGATTATAACCCAGGCCTTAATTCAGAATATTAAACTTTATTTTCTTAGACTTTCTTTCTTTAACCACTGAAGTTTCTTTAGAGCTTGTAAATCTGACCAGAAGACCCTGCCCTTCCATGGGGTACCATTCTAAAATATAATTACAGGATACATTTCTCTCTCATAATCTACGCCTGCTAGTTGTTAATATGAGGTTAATAAATTCCCAAAGCTTTGTTGCTTATGAGTCTATGTAACTCAAATCAGTCATGTGTCTTTTTAAATGGAAATATATTTATTATTTTGGGGGATTATAGATGAAATATATTCCCCATAATAAAAAATCAAACAAAGAATAATCTAATGTGTATTCATCCCAATTTAAATTGGTACCCCAGCAAAATATGACACACCACGGACATCTGAATAGATGAAGCATCAAATATGAAATCCTGGAATGCCAAATATAGTAATGTGCCATTAAGGTAATTATAGCAATAGGTACCAGGTACTGAGGGTCTGCTTTGCAGCACACCCGCCTGTGTGCTCTGGCTATATTATACGCTTCAAGTTTGTAATGGTCAGCATTCCTGGATTCAAGCAAAAAGACACAAGCTGATTAATTCTGAGCAGAAAAGTATTGAACCAGTGTCAGAATGGAAGAAGGAAATGGCAACCCACTCCAGTATTCTTGCCTGGAGAATCCCAGGGACAGAGGAGCCTGGTGGGCTGCCATCTATGGGGTCGCACAGAGTCGGACACGACTGAAGTGACTCAGCAGCAGCAGCAGAATGGAAGACTAGAAAACTGAGCTCTGAAAATGAGCAGGAATCCAGGCAGGCTGAGCAGTGGGGACACAGCCTGGATCTTGTCACAGGGTCACTCTGGCCAGGAGCTTGCCACTGTCAGACTCTGGGCCCCTGATGCAGCCTCCAGGAGGGACTTTGCTGCTGTCCCCAGAAGAGTGAAAGGCTCAGTTTCCCCTTGGGGCCAGAATCCTGCTTCCCCGATGGGACCGACACCGTGGATTCCCCCAGGGTTGTCATAAAACAAAACAGTTCACTGCTTTTCATTGTCTTGTTTGATCCTCACAACTCGGTGACCAGTTTCCTCAAAATATGGTACCTCGGCGTACTGAATACTTGAAGGATTTGGGAAGCGGCACTTGCGGGGGGACTTTCTGACTCTCCCCTGAAGTAGGCTGTAAAGCCCTCGTGTGAGAAGTGCCCTCTCTAACCTGGAGGAGAGAAGCATCCTTGTTTCCTAAGACAACGGAACACAGAGAGGGACACATAGGCTTGGCTAAGTCTCCACCCGTCCACTAGGCTTACCTTGTACCCTTCGTCCTATCATAGCTGTCTACTCTTCATCAAGCTTAGCATAAAGCACCCAGTTCAACAGCTTCTTCCAGTCTTCATTTTCTGGTGAAGCCCCCCCTGTGGTGTAAAACTTACATTGAATAAACGTGAGTTGTTGATATTACAGGGATCCTAACCAAGAGCCTAGAAAGTCAGAGGGAAAAGATATCCACCCTTCCCTACACGGCCGAAGCTCCTAGGATTGTTGCCATTTTTGAGAGGAGGATCCTGGATCCTAGAGGTGAAGCAATTTACCCAAGAAGCAAAAGTTCTGCCACTTAAGCCCAGCACTCTCTTACCCTCAAACCATGCTCCCTGCCCCCTGCCCTTTGACTTCGTGCCTCACCCTAAGGTGGAGGAAGTTGTATACCTTTCATCTGTTTATCTTTTGGATCAGAATCTTACCAGTGTTCTAAGGAGCAGGAAGAGAAACAAGAGCAAAACAAAAATAAATTAAGGAGTTGATTTTTTTTCTCTCCAGTGGTTGTCAGTCTCTTTATCTCTAAGAGAAGCTGGAGCAGAGAATCAAGGCTACAACAGAACCAGTTCACTTCTTCCTTTGTTTCTTCCTCTGATGCCTCTTAGCACAATATGACCCTGCTCATTTCATGCTGAGAATTTAGGCTACGGTGTTCTCCTTCTCAGACTCATCTCCAGTAGAGATCTTCCTTCCTTCCCCGCCTGTGGATGTTCACCACCAGTTTCCCCTGATGACATATATTCACAAATGAAAGTTCTCACGACCTCAAAAACTGCCATGTGGGGCTACAGAATGGTCATGAAAACCTTTGGGCAGAGGCTACAGCTCTGGAGAAAGAGGCTTAGTGTTCTAAAGGGACTTCTGGCCCAGATGTTACCTGGAGGTTTGGCTTTGTCTTAAGAAGGTCACAAAACAAAGATAGAGGATGATTGTTATAATCTGAAGACCTTTGGCTTAAACTGAAGACTGTGGCTCTGGGCCAGCCAGGGCGCTCCATCAAGATGCCTTAGTGAAGTTAGAAAAAGAGAAATAGTGTATTTCCTGAAGTCTGGAAATTAAATTTTACCCCCATTACTTTCAGAATGGTCTAGATTTCACTTCCTCCCCCAGCCGTATCCCCACTTTGGTAGGGGAGAAAAAAAAAAATAAGTGCTTAGATCAGCAGAAAAGATTAATACATCAGCAATTCTGTTACTGTGTGTATTGATTCTCAAGGGGCCGGAGCAGAACTCAAAGGTGAGCGTAAGTGGAAAATACACATAGGCAATATTCTACTAGCTGTATTTATGAGCCATTTGGAGCATCCCAGGAGGGCTGCAGTTTAAAATCTATCAAAGCTTTGGCTTTTTTCTCTTCTTCCCAAGGAGATGCCAACAATTGTTCATTCTGCAAGTTTCTGTAAGATCTCAATGCTCTGGGTTCCATGAGTGGTACCCAGAAGGAAAATGGTGATCGTCCTGTTGATAAATGAGAGGTGCTGGGGGTTGAGGTGGAGAAAAAAACCAGCCGTGTTCCAGTGTTTCATTTTACTCCCACCATTTGAAAGCACAAAATGTGCACATTCTAGCCTGTGACACGGCCAGTTGCCTCTTGATCTCATATACTGAGCTGTATAATGACCCACAGGCGCGCTCCATCTTAAGAACCAAAGTACTGAATCCAGTTTCTTTACTTTGTTCTTTTCCTTTTTACTGATTTCCTCATTGTTTAGAATAAATAGTCTCATCTCCAACATGTGTGTTTATGCTCAGCCGGTCAGTTGTGTCTGACTCCTGGTGGTCTTACGGACTGTAGCCTGCCAGGCTCCTCTGCCCATGGAATTTTCCAGACAAGAATACTGAAGCAAGTTGCCATTTCCTAATCCCAGGGATCTTCCTGACCCAGGAATTGAACCCTCGTCTCTTGCATCTCCTGCATTGGCAGGCAGATTCTTTATCAATGTGTTTCAAGAAATAAGTTTGCTCCACGATGGATGAACCAAATCAGGCTATTAAAGATGTATCCAGGTATTCTCATGGACTCATTGATTCACTCATCCAAAACACATTCAACCCCTCCATGCCAGATTTTGTTCCAGCGTCTAGGGATAGAGAAATATCCTCTAGAAAAGCTCACAGTCCTGAGGAGACGCCAGATAGGTAACCATGATCAGAGAACAGTGTGGGAAGTGTCGTCAAAATAAAAAGAGTTACCATTTTTGAGTATTATCTATCCTGGTACTGTGTATGTTACAGCAAGTGATCTCTAAGCCTCCTACTACCCTCCGATAGGGCTTCCCAGGTGGCACAGCGGTAAAGAATCCGCCTACAATGCAGAAGATGCAAGTGATGCAGGCTCAATCCTTGTGTTGTGAAGATCCCCCTGAGAGGGAAATGGCAACCCACTCCAGTAGTCTTGCCTGGAGAATCCCATGGTCAGAGGAGCTTGGTGAGCTACAGTCCATGGAGTGGCAAAGAGTTGAAGACAACTAAACATCTAAAAAACAAGAACAAAACCCTCCAGTAAGTTTTATTATCCCCTTTGTTTAAGGAAAGAGACTGAAAGAAACTCAGAGACTTTGCCTAAGGTTACACTACTACAAATATTAGCCCTGGGATCCCAGCTTGGGCTGTGAGGCTCTAAAACTCCTGTTCTTTGCATGTTGCTCCTAAGTGCACTAAGAGGGCAAAAACAATTCGTCCAGGCCTGGTAAGGGTCCCAGGAAGCCCTCCCAGAGCAGGTGAGCCAAAGGGGAGATTCTGGTGGTGGGAGAGGCTTTCCATTATGACATCTCCTTATGCCCATACCCACTCCATTAGATAAAACCTCATCAAAATGTGTCCAGACTCCTGAGCTGTGGGAAAAGGAAAGTGACAATCCCACTTTTTTTGGTTGCTGTAGGAAAACCAGGCCAGGAAATGAACACATGTAATGATCAAGGGGCAGCTGTAGTCAGTAGCAAAGATGACGTGACTCTTGGCCATAGTATGTCCAGAGGAAGAAATGGCATCTAGCAAACAGCACCTAGAAACACGGAACTTCAGCTTTGTCACTCTGAATCACCACGTCTCCTCCCCAAGGCTTCACTAACTTTCTTCTCTCATGGATAAAGAAAGCTGCCAAGGAACTGGAACTAAATGGAGTAAAATCTCATATTATTTTGAGAAATGAGAGAGTGTGAGCCTCATTTGAATTAATTTTTAAAAAACATTCTTCCTCTAGGATTTGTTTAAAGAAATACTAATAATTATGTTACAGTATTTCTTTCTTCTTTTTTCTTTTTTGCTATAAATTCAGAAATGAATGGGGTACTAATAAGGAAAATTAGCTAAATGAATCTAGGATTTCATTTGTACAAACATTGTGTAATAAGTGTAGATCTCATAAACTTACAGATTTCTAAATTACAGCCCTTCATTCAAACTTCTTACCCAATACAATCACGTGCCTTAATTAATACAAATTCCAAAATGCTGGGCCCAATTAAGGTAATTTTACTGTACAGCAAATCAGGAGGCAGGATGTTATAATTCTGTGCTTATATGAAGAAACAGCTCTGAGTAGCAATATTAAAAAATGTTTGAAGCCACTCAAAACACAGGGAGAGATTTCGTATGTATATGTTGTGTTGTGTCAGAAGCCCTGTGATTGCCCTAGAACTGTTGAGCTTTCTGTATACTGGTCACTGAGTACCTCCCACGTGACCAGGTCCCCATAAGTATGAACATGACGCAGTCACTAGGGTGCGCACATGCTGGAGGGGAGAACATGGCTGTCACACTCATAAATATGGGTGTGATAAATCCAACACACTCACCATTCCTGGCCTCCTCTGGCCTTAATTCCCTGCAGAACGAGTTGAGTCCTTTGGTAGATGAATAAACTTTCTACGGAAAGAAAGTTTAACAGAGTGGCTCAGAATTGTCATCCTATCTCTTCGAAGAGAAATGCCAAGGATGGGAAAATCAGGGTTTTGTAAGCAGATGATCTTGCCCTTGGCTTACAGGATCTTGGCTTGTGGATCCAAAACCAATTTTTGAATTTTCAACTTCACAAAGATGAAATGTGCCTAATTTAATGGAATTTGCTGGCAAACCTAATTTGCTTGTTTTCCAGAAGTGACAGGAGGGGCCGTGAGTATAATGAGAGATGTGGCAGGACCTAGTTCTCTGTTTATTTTCCCCAGGCTGTTATTGAAGGGTGTCATGGAGAGTGATCTGGAAGTCAGTTGAAATTCACATGGTGATGTTTACTTTATTCCCATCTAATCTGTCCCTCTCAGAGCCCTCCTGCGGGTGGTTCACCCCATCCCTGCCACCAACATGGCCAGGCGTGGTGCTCCTCAGAGCCGCTGTCCTGTCCCAGACGCCCAGGGGCAGACCTCTCTTCCCCTCTGGTCTGGAACCAGGTCGCCCCTGAGGGCCTGCCCACTTCCTTCCTGACGGGAGAGGTCCACAGCTCCTGCCTTCACTTTCTGGGGTGCTGGTCCCTTGGCACCTCCTCCTACTGCTCCTTCCACCTGAAGCCTCCTTTTGTGAAGCTCATCTTCCAGTTAAGCCTCAGTCATGACAGATGGGGTCATGGGGCTGATTAATCCACTCACTGGGTGTGCCCTACAGCAGGGTCCCCAGCCTCCAGGACCTAATGCCTGATGATCTGAGGTGGAGTTGATGTGATAATAATAGAAATAAAGGGCACAATAAATGCACCGTGCTTCTCTCTTTCTTTAGTCACTAAGTCGTGTCCGACTCTTGTGACCCCATGGACTGTAGCCCGCCAGGCTCCTCTGTCCATGGGATTCTCCAGGCAAGAATACTGGAATGGGTTGCTATTTCCTTCTCCAGGGGATCTTCCCAGACCCAGGAATCGAACCCAGGTCTCCTGCATTGCAGGCAGATTCTTTAGCAACTGAGCTATGACATCATCCCCAAACCATCCTCGGCCTCACTGGTTCATGGAAAAATGGTCTCCCATGAAACCAGTCCCTGGTGCCGAAAAGGTTGGGAACCTCTGCCCTGCAGCACCCGAGGTACACATTCAGGAAGAAGGGCTCCAGCTTCATCACAAACAGCTCACCTGGACCACAGATGAATTGGAATAAAAGGAATACATGACATGCATAGGGGCATAGGGAGGCGAGAGAAAGAGAGAAGGGAGGAGATGGCAGAGAGAGAGCGAGCGAGCCAATACGCCAATACTCCATATGCTGGCATTTGCTTTTTTAAAGTATCTTATTTTAATTGTTATACGAATTTTTAAAACCACTCTCAATCCACAGCTTAACGACAAGGAAAGCTGGAAGATGGAGAAAGAAGGCTTTCACATCCCCACACCCCTGACTACCACCTCTGGCCCAGGTTATTTCTCTGATGATCTTGGACCCAGAGAAGTAGGCAAGAGCTTTTGTTAGCAGGGAAGGGAAGGAATAAATTGATGAGCTCCCTCTAAAACTGGGGGGTGGGTTTTTCTTGCAGTGGACAAAGCTATGCCCCCATCTCAGCTACCCTTCTCACTGAGTGACTTTGAGGTTTTCCCCACATCCCAATTTGATGGCAAAAGTCACCAATGATCTTCCTGACCCAGGGATGGAACTCAGGTCTCCCCAGTTGCAGGCAGATTCTTTACCATCTGAGCCACCTGGGAGCCAGAAAGGAGTACCTTTTACTAATTCATATAAAGGTGTACTGGGCTGAGATTAGCCTGCTCTTCCTTCTTATTTTGTGGAGAAAGCCTTACAGAAGCCATTTTCTCTTGCTAAATTCTGGTTGTGTTTGAAACCATCTGGACTTTTGTCCACTTTTCTCTGGTTTCCATGCAGTGACTGTGTATGGATACTCTCCGTTCCATGCAGAGAAAGTGTAACCATTTGGGTTTACACTGAACTGAACTTGAACCCTACATCTCCCACTCCTCATCCAAATGAACTTGCATAGATGACATACCCTCCCTGAACCCCAGTGTCCCCATCCACAACACGGGCACAGCAATAGCTGTTCTGGAAGGATTGGTGAAGGATTATATCTGTACAATATGTAGAGTTGGCGTAGAACATATTGCCACTGATAGTCAGCAAATCACCAGGAAGAGAGAAATGAGTTTTTTAAAGTTTCTAGGAAAAAAAAGAAATTGCATCTGGCCCCTGTCTTAAACAAACTGTACCAACTTGAGTAGACTTTTTAAATTCTGTTGTTGCATCTCACGTGAAAGTAATCTGATTATATAAAAATGCAGATCGGGCAAACAAAAATATGTTGCCTCTACTTTTTATTCTGTCTTTATAATAATGCAAGTGGTTCGGCTACATTGAAAGAAGGATTCCATTAGCAGTTTCTCGACTTGTAGGTTGTTTTTCGAGGAAAGCATATAGCTCATAATTAAGTATACTGCTAGATTTAGAGTATGTGCCTCTCTCTTACGGAAGTGAACGTTGGTAACCATGACAAAGATAAAGCGTCTGCAAATGATGAATGACTCAGCGGTGCAGAAACAGAAGCAACTGATGAAGCCGTGTGTCACCAGAACCTAAAACCTAGGGGTAAGAAAAACTTGCCAGCAGCTCACATTTTCAAAATGGGTCTCAGGATTCATTCGCCTGGACAGTGGATTGAAGTGGAGAACTTGGTTAAGTTGATGAAATGTTAGAGCTGAGAAGCACATAGTGATCATGTGGCCCAAGCCCCAGTTGGACAAATGGGGAAACTGAGGCCCAGGGAGTCACACAGCTTCCCTGGGTATAGTGATGCTAGTACCAAGACCCAGCTTTCCGGCCACCAAAGAAATCTATATTTCATCTATAGGTTATTTTTCTAAAAAACCCACATGATTCTGATGTATAGGAAAGGAATTTCAGCTGTGAATTTTCTGGCCTGCAGTTGTTCAGATTACATCCTGAAGCCCTACTAGGAGCAGTGATGCAGTACATCAGGAGAAGACATTACCTGCAGAGAAGGGCTTTTTCTGGGGTTCTTGTGTGGCTCACATGTCTTCATGCCAGTGTGCTGCTTGGCATACGTGCATTCTCAGTCGCTAAATCATGTCCACTCTGCGACCCCATGGACTGTAGCCCACCAGGTTCCTCTGTCCATGGTATTCTCCAGGCAAGAATATTGGAATGGGTTGCCATTTCCTTCTCCAGGGAATCTTCTCCACCCAGGGATCGAACTTGTGACTTCTGCTTGGCAGGCAGATTCTTTACCACTGAGCCACCAGGGAAGCCATGTTGCTTGGCACACAGTAGGAATTCAATTAAGTCTTTACTGAATGAACAAATTCTGAGTGTTCACTTGCAAATCTTAGTTTAAGAAAGACAGTGATGGCCCAGTGGCTAAGACTCTGTGCTCCCAATGCAGGGGGCCCAGGTTCAATCTTTGGTCAGAGAACTAGATTCCACATGATGCAATTAAGAGCTCCCAAGCCACAACCAAAGATCCCGCATGCCGCAAGGAAGATCGAAGATCCTGTGTGACCAAAGACCCAGCGCAGCCAAATGAACGCATATTATTTTAAAGAATCCTTAAAAAGAAAGAGAAAGTGATGATCATCATGACCTTTTGCCAATTAGCAGGGAAAGAGAGCAAAGAAAGAGGGACAATACACTTAAGTAGAAGGATCAAGAACTCCGGAAAAAGAGTCTCCAATTCCAGCTGTCCCCACTGCCTGCCCAAGACAATTACCCTTCCTGACCTTGGTTTTTCTCACCTTTAAAATGGGATAAAAATGTCTATCTCACAAGGTTTTATGAAGGTTTTGGAGAAGCAAATGGCAACCCACTCCACTTTTCTTGCCTGGAGAATTTCATTGGCAGAGGAGCCTGGTGGGCTACATTCAGTCCATGGGGTCGCAGAGTCGGAAATGACTGAGTGACTAACTTTTTGAAGGTTTACTCTGATAATATTAACTGTTTGGCATTGTATCTGGCACCCACTAGGAGCTCCCTGAATAATCAGTGAGACTAGGAGAGAAGACACTGTAGAAACACATGTCCTGTTGGGTTTAAAAGAACGGTGTTCCTAGAAGCATGCTGTCTGACAGCATCACATTCTGACAAAGAGGGCTATGTCCCCACACCAAAGCAAGTCATGCCCGTCTGTGCTCAGGCTTCTTTAATATGAACCACCCTGCTCTTCCTAGCTTCTGCGCTTGGCATTCTTTCCCTTCCTCCTGCTCATTTCTTTTTCCCTCTCACTGTTGTCATGATTTCACTTGTGGTTTCAAGGGCTCCATCTGCCTAGGTCTCAGGAACATACACCTTGCTCACCACCAATCTCAAGGGAGCTGAGATAAGGCCCTGGGGTTCCAGGGCTGGCTCCAGTCGTGGGGGGCATGCCTGGCTCCAGGCACGGTCCTATTCAGTCCTGGTCCAGGAGAGACTCCCCCCGCAGGCTCTCATGGTCTTGTGTCTCCTCTAGGGCCCTGAGCCAGAAGAGGATCAGGGGAAAGACTGCCATGCGGGGCCCTGCTCCGCGGGCAGGAACCCCGAGCAGCTCGGTTCCCTTTCCCAGTGCGACCAGAGTCACGCCCGAGCCACCAGCCCCAGCTCAACCCATCCCTCCCACACCCCCAAGTTGCCACCTTCTGCAACTGCTTAAATCATTCCCCTGTTCGGGAACGTGGGTTTGAAAAGAAAAACCATTTAGAAACAGAGCAGAGGGAGCACTTAGTGGCAGAGAGGGAAGGCACGGTGAGCGCTGGTCGGAGAGGGCATACTCACATAACGGCGAGTGGGCAGAAGCCGGGCACCCCGATGAACACGCTCAGGGACGATGCGACAGGATGCGGAAATCCACACACCTTATTCGAGAACCCGTGATGCCTCCGTGTTCCCTCCTCTGCTGGGCCTTTCACAGTTTACAAAGCACATCCAGAGACCTAGACTCACTCACAGCTTAACAAAGTATGAAATGGAATTGCAGTGCAAGGTGATGAGACAGAAGGCCCCAGGTCTCATCTCCTCCCATGGACACACCATATCTATAGCTACACATGGAAAATTCCCAGTGAAGAAACCCAGATACAGCTGAGTGACCCCTACACATGAGGTGAATGAGAAAATCCCCACGTCAAAACAGGTGGAAAGGCTCAGACACACTCTTGCCTTAAACCCCACCTTTGGCACAGCAGCATACAATCGATGGGAGTGAGGGGACTCACAACTCCTAGATTCTTTCCAAGGAGCAAAAGACCCAACATCTAGTGCCCCCACTTGAAGGTGTGCATGCTAAGTTGCTTCAGTCATGTCCAACTCTTTGTGACCCTATGGACTGTAGCCCCCCAGGCTCCTCTGTCCATGGGATTCTCCAGGCAAGAATACTAAAGTGGGTTGCCATTCCTCTTTCAGGGGATCTTCCCAACCCAGGGAATTGAACCTGGGGCTCCTGCATTGCAGGCAAATTCTTTATTATCTGAGCTACCAGGGAAACCCATTTGAGGGATGGGCCCCCAAAGAACCTGGCTCTGAAAGTCAATGAGGCTTTGTGTCCATGAGACTCACAAAATTATAGTAGACAAAGAAATAGTTCAGCACCACTATCTTGGTCTTACTTGAAATGTTAAAGGGGAGTCTTCAAGCTGAAACAGGTGGATGCTAATTAGTAACAGGAAAACATATGAAAGTATAAATCCCACTGGTAAAAAAAATATGGTTAAATTTGGAATACTCTCATGTTATAATGGTGATGGCTAAATCACTTATAAATCTAGTATGAAGGTTAAAAGACAAAATTGTTAAAAACAACTGTACAATAATTTGTTAATGGTTACACAACAGCTATTTATTAAAAATAACTATGAAAATGTGTTATGAATAGTGATATCAGAAACATAAAATTGGGAGGGAAGGGTAAAAATGTAGAGCTTTAGTATGTATTTGAAGTTAGGTTATCATCGGCCTAAAAGAGACTGTAATAAACACAAGTTGTTTTATGTAAGCTTCATGGTAACCAACTACAAAGCAAAACTTATAGTAGATACACAAAAGATAAGGAGAAAGGAATATAAGAAAACCACTACAGAAAGTCCTCAATCACAAAAATAGAGAGCAAGAGAAGAAAGGAATGAGGGATTACAAAGCAACCCAAAAACGATTACCAAAACGGCAACTAGTACATGTCTATCAATAATTACTCCAAGTGTCATTGACATTTTCATTAAAATGAAAATGAAAAAGCCAGGACAGCCAGGCGGATCAGCCAAAGTAGACCTGAAGCCAAGACCGTTACAGAGTGATAAAGAAGTCAATCCAACAAGGGGATATAAATATTTGTAAATATTTATGCACCCAACGGGCTTCCCCGGTGGCTCAGTAGTAGAGAATCTGCCTGCAGTGCAGGAACCAGAGAAGATGCAGGTTCGATCCCTTGTCAGGAAGATCCCCTTTAGGAAGGCATGGCAACCCACTCCAGTATTCTCGCCTGGAGAGTTCTATGGACAGAGGAGCCTGGCGGGCTGCACACACACACGCATGCCTCCAACATTGCTGTTGTTGTTGTTTAGTCGCTAAGTTGTGTCTGACCCTTTTGTGACTTCATGGACTGTAGCCCGCCCGGCTCCTCTGTCCATGGGATTTTCCAGGCAAGAATACTGGAGGGGGTTGCCATTTCCTTCTCCAATGCACCCAACATAAGGGCAGCTAGGTGTATAAAGAAAATATTAATAGATCTGAATAGTGAAACAGACAATAATACAGTAACTGAAAAGTGGGAGCAAGGGTGTTTAATGCTCTTCTCTGAGCATCTGGGGGATAGAACCCCCGCTTTCAACAGAACAGCCACAGCAGGACTTCTCACAGTGGCTCCTATGGAGAAGGTGCAGGGGCGGGGTCTAGGGGTTTCTGCAGGCGCACAATCAGAGTTCTCAAGGCTGGAAAAAGTCTTAGATGTCAGCGGGCTCAGCTCTCTCATCTTATGGTTGTGGTACCTGGAGAGATGAAAGGACTTACCCAAGGTCACAGCAAATGCTCACATTTCCCCTAATTTAAGGGGAGCCTCCTTATACACATGCCGTAAGGGGCTAATACGGGCTGCAATGCAGGGACCACCGGAGGGCTCTCTTTGTATAGAAAAATGGAAGAGACAGAGGAGGAAAAGGCACAAAGATGGGCAGAGAGTAGGAGACAAATGGTCCAGGCACCTAAGGCTGCAGAGACCTGTCTCCGTCAGGGAAGGCTTGGGGTTGTCACCGATGACGCTGCCTGGAGATGAGGCTCTCTCTGCACTAGGGCTGGCAAGTGCAGGGTGACCCATCCACAGACGGGGCCCAGGGCGGCTCTGTGTGGCTGAGACCAGACAGACCTGCACCATCCACAGTCGCACAGGCTCCTCGGGGCACGCTGACCAGAGGAAATGAGAAGCAGAGAGCATAGGAGTGTGAGCAAAACCCTTCTGGGTCCTTCTCAGGGATCACAGAGCTCTTCCCCTTCTGGGGTTGGCACCCCAGGTGGGCCCTCACCTCTGTTGCGTGGCAGGGAGTTCACAGCAGCAAAGTGGAATTCTTCCTCTGGCAGGACAACATCTCTAGAACCAGGGGGTGCTGCCTGGGGTACTGATGGCATCCTTGCTGGGAGGATCCACAGCTCCGGACAGAGAAGCAGTGTGGGAAGGTGGTCCCTTAAAGACACACAAGGCAGCCCACAAAGGAACCCCATTTCTAGTCGTGGGGCTCAAGTGTGGGATGCAGCCTAGCGAGACCCAGTTCCTCTCCGTCATGTGAGCGTCCTACACGACTGTTCGTCCTAAGCTTTCCTGTGCATTGATGAGCAGAAGCACCCCCTCCTGTGTCTGGGCTCATCTTTCCTTTTTAAAACTCTCCCCTTAGCCTTGCGTGCTCCTCATTCAGCCTCACAATAGGCCTGGCAATAACAAGATGCCAGCGGGGAAGAGCTACGGTTTAATAAAGCCGGGGCCCAGCGGCTTCCGCTACCCACACTTAGTGCTCTAATAAAGCCCTTTCACCATTCCAGGCTGCAGTTGCTACCCCGGCATCTGAAACAGAAAGGGTGCTTTCTTTACAATCAGGACGCGGTTGAGAGCAGGCATGGATTTCAACCACCCTGGGTGGGGAAGGGAATCAGGTGTGGGTAGCCCCCAACCTAATCAGGTGACAGGACTTTCCGGGAGTTGTGAAGCTTCTAGAAGTTTCTAGCGTGGCTCCTATCCACTCTAGATGCAGTGGGATGCATCACTACCTTTACACACGCAGCTAACTTGTTTCCTTGACTTTCTTTTTGCTTAGAGAAACGATCTTTTCACTCTCACCTGTGAAATCATGTAGTGGACTAGAAAAGAGCCCCCTCAGAGGCAGTTCTTTCTGCAAATCCCACCCTTTCATGGCACTTTATAGAACGCGAGCCAAGGGCTTTCATCACCCTTGCATATTTACTCAGTGAGTCGCTTGTGCTATTACTGGGTGTTTTTATAAAGTGTTTTTGTGCTGTTTTTATAAAGTGTTACTTTTTTTAATTACAAAGTCATTCAAGACATTGGCTAAAAATGCAAGCATTCATGAAACATGTGAGTTAGAGACCGAAAGACCTCTATTAATTGTACCCTCTGGAGATCTGGGTGATGTGAAGGGATTTTTATTTGAATTTTCCACCTTCCTTATGGGGAAAACAAAAGGATGGCTAGTCAGATGGGAAACCAGCTTGGAGCTCACAACAGAATCAGGAAAGTCTCCTTAGCATGCCAGGCTGAGCCTCTTTCCCTGCAGGTGGGGGTGCTCTGACTTCTGTAACTACTTTCTCCCCCCAGATCATACCTGCCTTCAGCTGGCAGGGCTCCTTGAGTCTTGGCTAGTGTGAAGGAAGACAGATGATCAGTGTAGGGTCAGGTATGTGCTGAAATGGGAGTGCTACGGGCTGGACTGGGCTGTGCAGAGGGCTGGGCTCAGTCATTCAGTTGTGTCCGACTCTTTGTGGCACCCACTCCAGTATTCTTGCTGCGAAAATCCCATGAATGGAGGAGCCTGGTAGGCTACAGTTCACGGGGTTGCAAAGAGTTGGAACATGACTCAGCACGCACGCACAGGTTAGCATGTGCAAGGATGCAGAGAAGAATCGGTGTTTACATTTTAGGGACATACTTTGGTTAGAGGGAACACAGCAGTGTACTTCAGACCCATGTCTTTTGAGTCAGAGGCGCCTCTGAGTTCAAGTCTCAGCTTTGCCCTTTGAGCAGCTGCACAGGCTCGGATGGGTTCTCTAACATCTGTGTGCCACGTGGACAGTGAGACTTGGCTCACAAGGTTCTCATGAGAGTTTTGAAAGATGAAGGGCTTAGCCCAGTTCCCCCAAGACAGTCTACTCCCAATGAAAGAAGTATTGTTATTAATGGGCAAGCACACTGTCATGTGCTTACCCTGGAGGCTCTGAGCCCTGCTCCTCCTGCTTCTGCTGGAAGCCAGTCAGCCCTGGATCGGGCTGGGCAGTCAAGTCTGCCTCTGGGATTGTGGGCAGGGGGATGTTATTAACAATAGTAAATGAAGCATCATTCATCTCAGCTGCTAAGCATGGCCATCCAAAACGCTCGTTTGCAACGTAGGTCTTAAACCCCAACTGCTGCTCTGCCATCTCATGTCACTTCCAGCAATACGATCATGTATATAATCATAGAATGGCCATCGGGCGGCTGAAATCTAATCTTTCTCAGATGCTGATGTATTATATCAACGTATGCCAGGCATTCCGTCTTTCTGAATCGGTTCTTATAATAATGGGAATGATAATACCTGTGCACCATATCTCACATGCAGGTTGAGAGGCGTGAGTACATTTAAAAATGCAGGAAGAGGCTTTGAACCCCTCGCAGACAGGCATATTATCAATACAAAGTTTTACTATTTATTACGACTATCTTTCCTGGGTATACCATTGTGAAAATTTGTTGATGGCACTTCATCTTTTTTTTTTCTTCTTCTTCCTTTTTAAAGGATAAAATTCATTTCTAACTACCTTTTGAAAGCCAATTTATGCTATGGCCATTTGATTAATAGGAGTGAGGAAAACCAGCTCCCCTATCAGAGCGCTTTTGAATAATTCAATGTTCGATATTAAAAGAGGATGGCGCTGCCTGACACGGTTTACTTTCTACTTTGTGGGGGAAATATGAGCTGCGCCTCCACCCAGATGCATGCCTGGACCCGGGTCTCTCCCTGGTCTACATAAACATCAGAGCCCAGCCCTGGGTACCCCGAGCCCTGTTTCCTGCCTGGGGTCCCAGTCACAAGCCCCAAGGAAGGGATATCTTTCTCTAACTAGTCCACCCAGGGGGGTGACTTTTTCAAATCTGCACAAGGGTCACTGTATAGACTAGCTGAGGCCTTGCCCCTAAGTGAAAGCCTTTGGGAAGATACAAGGCCAGGCACTGTGCCCACACAGACACGACCACAAGTCCCTGGTAGACACCCAGCTAGAGCTGACCCTTCGGACCACAGAGCTCCTGCCCACAGGTGCCGCAGCCCCCAGGAAAAGAGGGCTAAGCCACTGTTCTCTTTGCCTTAGGTAGGGCAGAGCCGGCAGTGGTTGCAGCTGTGGCCGCAGGTATGCAGCCCACCTGCGGTGTGAGTCCCAGGGCACTGGGAAGCTCAGCCTTCGGTGTTCTAGCTCAACGCCTGTTGCGCAGATTAAGTGAGAGATGTGTGTATATTACTGGCCACATGACTGCAGTGCTCGAAAGGCGCTAACCATCACCCCCTCCCCTCTGCTACTCCAGTTCCTCTTTCACCCTTTGCACGCCAGCCCCTGCACCCCTAGTCTGCCTTCCTCCTCCTGTTCTTCCTCCCCTCCTCTCCTTCCCACACCACCAGGCTTCTGGAAGGTTCACATAGACTCCAGCTGCATCCCACGTCTGTGATGATCTCCTTGCTTCCGTATTCTAATTCGCTTCATCCTCCCTCAGTTTTCTGGCTTTCTTTCTAGTTTATCAACTTCCTCTGGTTTCAAGGGCATGAGGAATGAAAGTTCACATGGTGGGAGGTTTTTTTTTTCTCCTTTTATTCTAAGTGCTTTAAAGGCAAAGGGCCCTGTGTACTCAGTGTCTTTTTCCCAAATGATGCTGGCGGTCTCCAAAGCCATACATATGATGATGGAGGTGACGGTGCCGCCAGGCACTGTCTGGCCTGGGGGACCCCGAGTCCAGCTGGGCCATCCTCGAAGCCAGTGGTGAGATTCTGACAGCACTAACCCAACTCAGAAACAGGACAGTTAGCGCTGGTATTCAGAACAGTTGAAATCTTCATCTTCAAGATGTAATGTTTTGAGGAATATCTGAAAGTCTACTCTTGTAATTGAGTCTGTCTGTGTTAAACATTGTCATGAAAGTGTCTTATTTTCCAGTTGAAATAATTTATCAGCTTTACTGTGACTTCATTGATCAGACTGTAGCGACTGAGGGAGGGACAATTCAGTCCAACTAGCAGTCACTTGTTTCATTAAGGACAAAGCTGTCATCTTTTTCTCAGCTGTCTTACCAGCATCTAGAAGGATGCTGAGCACACGATAGTGTCTCAACAAACGCTGGTAGGATAAGTGAATGAGTGAAGGAGTGAGTAATAACATGCTCAATATGGTGCCAAATACCCTTGCCTACCAAGAGGGGGTGGCCACGTAACACACACCGACCATCTGTTATAAGAGCAGTTGTGATTGTGTTTGTGTAGAGTCTTAAGAGAACAAGAACTTGGAACAGTAAATTGAGTGGCTGAGTGGAGAGGTGGAGGCGGGCTAAATAGGCCATATTTTCAGGTCACGCATAAAAATTTTAACTGGAAGGAAAAACATTTTAATTGGGAAGATCAATTATTTATAACATTATTCTCAAAATACAGTTAAAAGCCACAGAACTAACCATGTGCCGAGCTGTGTGATGAGAAAGCAGAGGCAGCTCCTTGTATGTTGGCGGCCCACACAGAGGGCAGTCTCCTGGCTGGGAAAAAGCTCCCCTCCTGAACCGGCCACCCCAGAGTGGACACAGGGGCCACACCACCCCTCTGCCTTCCTAACTCCTCAATCCAAACTGTGAAAAGACTTCAGGCACCAGCTTTGTTAACCCAATGCATATGGCTGGATTTTCTTTGATTTTTTTTTTTCCTTGCCCACAGTAATGCAAAGGGTCAGAACCCCCTCAGAATAATAATAAGATAATTATTGGACTTCTCCCCATACCTGCTGAATTAGAATCTCTAGAGGTGGGGACTGGGAATCCACATGAGAAAACCCAAGTGCCCTTGATGAGTTTGTTTTTTTTTTTCCTAGAACTGACCTTATATTTTAGATTTTACAAAAAAGTGAACAGAGACTACTAAGTTTCCATAGCACCCTCTGCCCACAGCTTCCTTAGTGCTAACACCTTACATTTGTTGTTGTTACTGTTCAGTCGTTAAGTCAGATCTGACGTTTTGACTCCATGGACTGCAGCATGCCAGGTTCCCTGTCCTTCACTGTCTCCCAGAGTTTGCTCAAATTCACGTCCATTGAGTCAATGATGCCATCCAACCATCCCATCCTCTCCCGCCCCCTTCTCCTTTTGCCTTCAATCTTCCCCAGCAGTAGGGTCTTTTTCAGTGAGTCGGCTCTTCACATCAGGTGGCTGAAGTCTTGGAGCTTTAGCTTCAGCCTCAGTCCTTCCAATGAATATTCAGGGTTGATTTCCTTTAGGATTGACTGGTTTGATCTCCTTGAAGTCCAAGGGGCTCTTAAGAGTCTTCTCCAGTGAGTTTTTTTTAGAATTGACCTTATATTTTAGATTTTACAGAAAAAGTGAGCAGAGAGTACTATTTCCATAGCATTCTCTGCCCACAGCTTCTCTTAGTACTAACACCTTACATTACTACGGTGCATTTATTATAATTAATGAACCAATACAGAGACATTATTATTAATTCAAACTAATAGTTTATTCGGATTTCCGTAGTTTCTACCTAATGTCCTGTTTCTGTTCTAGGATGCCATATTACATTCCCTCAATGATTTTTTGTTTTTATTAATTTTTTAATTACAAAGAAAATTTGTGAATATATTCTCTTATTGAAAGTTAACTATTACTGATGAAAAATCCCTTTAGCCACCCCCAGAGGCAAACAGTGTCAAACGTTTAGAGTCTACCCCTCTGGTCATTGTTCTGTGTGTTCATATCCACAGACGAATGTATCAACGGATGGAGTATTCCTTTGCATTTCTCAAACATCAGTTAAATGTTTTTGTTCTGCACATGTCATTCAGCTTCTCCCTTTGTTAACTCAGTAATAGTGAGGACTGATGGCTTCATGCAATGAAACCTACCAGGTGCTTTTACAGTGAGGTTAAATATCCATAGCTCAGATACGCTATATTTTATTCGTGAGGACTTACTGATAAGGGCATTACCCCTTCTGTCTCGGTGCATCCACGCTCGGACTCTGGCCTGACACCATGGGGAGCTCTTTGTGTCCTTGGGCCCTTTAAATACACACAACAAACCTGATGGCTTCATGCAATGAAACCTACCAGATGCTTTTAACTGAGGTTAAATATCCATAGCCTGAATATGCTGTAGTTTATTTGTGAGGACTTACTGGTAAGCCTTTACATTGTTTAGACTATTCTTTGTCTGCTTCACTACTGTGAATTTGCAAAGAATACATCCCTGTGCATATTTGGGGCTGTTTCTCTCAAACCCTGTATTCGTTCTCAGGGGCTGCTGTAACAACAACAACAAAAAAAACCCAGAAACTGAGTGGCTGAAAAAACTGAACCTTATTGTCCCTGGAGGTTCAAAGTCCAAGATGAAGTTGTTGGCCGTGTTCCCTCTGCCAGTGCCAGGAAAGGCCCTTTCCCAGGCCTCTCTCCTAGACTCCACGTGGCCTTCCCCCGTGTGTGTCTGTGTCTACGCTTCTCTTTTATAAGGACACCAGTCATGTTGGACTGGGGTGTGACCTCATCTTAACTAATCACGTCCACAATCACCCTATTTTCAAAAAAGGTTACATCTGAGGGACTGGGCAGGGGGGTGAGGACTCCACATAAGAATATTAAGTGGACACGCCAACTCTGTTGGTAAAGCATGTCTTTGAGCATGTGCTAAAATATACGTGCATTTAAATATTAGTAAATGATATGCATGTGCTGTTGTACACCTGTGTGCCTTATAGAACCTCCTTAGGCCGGCTCCCCAGGAAACAGACACCCAGGCTCTGAGCTGTGCATGCTGGGATGTTAGTGGGGAGAGGAGATGAGCTCCACGCAGCTGCCAGCAAGGGCTCAGCGGGTCCCTGGAGTTCAGGGTTGGATGACCCCTCAGTGCTGCCTAGAACTGAGGCAAGGGGCTGGGCTCTCTACCTCCAGGTTGACCAGTCACTGGACACAGGCTGCCCAGGATGGGCAAGGCAGCTCCCCTGGGCCAAGAGCAATCCCCTAGGTGTTGCTCAGCCATGAGTCTTTGGCAGTCACTCTTCCTGCCAGCTGGGGAACCAGCTATAAAGGGCATCTAGGCTGTGCTCCACAGCACCCTCCTCAAACACAGACTCTCAACAAGATATGTAAAAGGATGGTGTACAGTCGAACTCAAACAGAAGTTATATTTTCCCTGATACTGAATGAGGCTGGCAGCTTCCCCAAGGTACACGGAATCCACCTTCTAGACCACGGCTGGGTCATAGAGAATATGCATTTTATTTATTTATTTATTGTTTAATGTGGACCATTTTTAAAGTCTTCATTGAACTTGTTACAACATTGTTTCTGTTTTATATTTTGGGTTTTTTTGGCCGCAAAGCCTGTAGGATCTTAACTTCCCAACCAGGGATCAAACCCACACCTCCTGCACTCAAAGGTGAAGTCTTAACCATTGGACTGCCATGGAAGTCCAGAGAATATGCATTTTAAATTTTAGTAGAAACTGCCAACGGTCTTTGGCTACACAACGTTATACTCCCATCAGGAGTATTTCATTATCTCACATTCTTATGAGATGAGATGGTACCCATTTCATTATCTCATATTCTTACCAACCCTTGAAATTATCAAACTTCTCAAGTTTTTCACCAATATTGAGTGTAAGAACATCTCATCCCTCTAATTTCCATTTCCCTGATTCCTTAGAAAGGTTGAGAGTCTTTATTGTGAATTACATCTTCCTATCTTCTTTGCTCATTTTTTGAGTTCTGTCTTTTCCTTACTGACTCATAGACATTACTTAGATCTTTGAATATTGAACCATCATTCGTTCTTCGGCACAGTAAAATCTGATAACCACACTCCCGTTCTTTCCCTGAAAGCTCGCTTCTCATCTTCCCTGATGAGTTTGTCCACGAGACTAACTAGACGGCTCTGGTATTGACTACTTGGACCCGGAAGACTTGGGGTCTCAGTCCCAGTCATCACTTACTAGTGACAACACATGCATGTGCACTTAGGTGATTGACACAGTCTCTCCGATCCTCAGTTTTCTCATAAGAAAACATGGAGATCATTCCCCCTGCCAAGACTGTTTTGAGGATTTACCCACATTGTGTGTGTGAAATCTTTATGGTTACAGCTTATTTTTTGGCCTTTATAATAAAAGTATAGAAGTCTATGTAGGTACATTCTCTCCCCACTGCCTGGGATTCATTCATCACTCCTTTCTTCATTTGTTTATGATTCACTAAAGGGAAATTTATTATTGCTCACCACCTGCTGTGTTAAGGATTCATGGATAATGTGGTTCCCACCCTGAAGGAGGCCAATGGGGAGAGTGGATTTAAAAAAACTAGAGTCCACTTACTAAAGATAATGGAGAAACTTTGCATTCTTTCTTGTCATGTTTCAGAGGACTTTTATAAATGAAAGTGGGGTCCGGCTGCTCACTGCTCAAAAGCCAATAAAGAGGCCAGGTTGGTGGAAAAGGAAGTTTGCTTTATTTTGGATGCTGGCAACCAGAGAGGGAGGGCAGATGTCTGTCCAAAGGCCGACTCTCTCCCCCCACCCTGCAATTAGTGGGCAAGAGCTTTTATAGGCTGAGGAAGGGGCTACATGCAGAAACAGCACAGTCAGTTCTGACAGTCTTCGTGGAATTAGTCATCAGTGGTCTGACCAGCATCATCTTGATTAAGCACAGTTAGTGGTCGGTTCCAGGGTCAGTGTGTTCCCATCTCCTTGAGGCTACTTCTTGGAATTGTGACATCTGCCATGGCTACCGTCTAGTCAGCATGTAGTTAGCTTCTCTACCGGGTGGGGGTTCCAGTATCCAGAAGACAGCTCACAGGATATGACTCAGGTATTATCTATAGCCCTTGGGAAAGAGCTAAAGGTCCTTGACTGTGCTTGATGACTAAACTATTACCTTTTGGTCTCCTCTGACTGTTTTCCTTTGTTTCTCCTTGTTCTCACTTCCCTGATTAAACTTACTCTTTTGGTAAGATTTTTGCACAGACAAAAGGCAGGCAGAGGACGTGGGGGCAAGGACCTGTCCATTAAGGTCCTGTTCCATTTTACTTTCACCCCGTCCAGACTTGGCCTGGAGGAAGAGACCCATACATGCAAATGCCTCCTGCTTTGTGAAGAATCAGAACCGGACATTCCCTGAGCCAGGCCTTAGCCCTGGGCAGGGTGGCTGGGCTAGGAGAGACATGCGGGAATTTCCTAACTCCTCTCGCACATCCAGCCTCCCTGCTCACAGACAGTTTAGGCAGCCTGGCCATCTTCTTAGATCCCTCTTCTCTGCTGTGCCAGCGAGGAGGTAAAGAAGGCCACTAGCTGTGCCCAGGCGGCTGGCTATCGCAGGGGGATCTGACGTCTGCCCTGCAGGTCTGGCCACATCCTTCTGTCTCTCAAGTGCCCCTGAGCATTTAAGCCATCCGTCAGCTATTTGTGATGAAAGGGAGGACAGATTCAATCCTGAAAGGAAACCATGTTTTCCAACCACGCTGTTATCAGAGAACCTTGCCTTTCTAGTAAGCAGGGTTTTGTCCATCTTAATAAAGGATTACTTTCCCATTTTCCTATCGGTCTTGAGTTAGCGCTCCGCTGGTTATAAAAGCATGGTCTGTTCAAGAAGCGGTGAGAAATTCTATGACACTGCAGATTCAATAAGCTTCGCTGGGTGAAAGTGCTAGAAAGGTAGGTTCCAACTCAGTCATGAATGCATTTATACACCCAACATTGTAGTGGTGGAAATCTGAGTGTTTAAAGTAGGAGAATAGGACTTCCCTGGTGGAGGAGTGGATAAGGATCTGCCTGCCAATGCAGGGGACACAGGTTTGATCCCTGCTCTGGAAAGATCCCACATGCCAAGGAGCAGCTAAGCCTGTGCACCACAACTACTTAGCCCGCCTGTGGTCTGCAAGAAGAGAAGCCACCGCAATGAGAAGCCTGCACACCCCAACAATGAGGAGCCCCCACCTGCCGCAACAAGAGAAAAACCCTCGAAGCAACAAAGACCACAGACCCAGCACAGCCAAAAGTCAACTAAAATAAATAATTTATTAAAAAAAAAAAAAAAACAGGAGAGAGCATGCTTAGATTTAATTTTTCAGACGATGAGAATAACATGAGTGTAATGAAGTGACAGACAGCCGGAAGCCTCCGGCATCAGCAGCATCTTCTCTCCTCCGCTGGGGTCCCCTCTCTAGCCCACCACCACCCTCGCTTTATCCTAGAAATCTCAGGATATCTGAGGTACAGTGCAAATATGCCTTCCAACTCTCCTGCCAGCATTCTGACTGCAAAGTGAGGAGACAGAAATGTACTTAACAGGAAATCTCACAGAACAAACTAGAAAGCAGGAAAACCAGCATAAAAGCTGACTTTGCCTCTGAGCCTAAGCCGCATGTTTCCAATGTCTTTCCCCTCCCTGACCGCGGCTGACACAAGGCAGCGTGTCCTCCAGGCGTGTCCCGCTGGCCTGTGTCCCACACTTCTCCAGCTGCACGTTTACACTCTCTTCTCTTCTGAGATTCTAGCGTTTTGTGTTTTCTTCTCCTGGTGGCCTTTTACAATCTTCCACTGACATATAACTCATAGTTCTAAAATGTAGTTTTAATTATTACTGAGGTGTACCTAAGCCAACAGATCAGGAGATGACTGCCATTGAAAAGGCAGCTTGGGCACTTCCCCGGCGGTCCAGTGGATAAGACCCCGCGCTTCCAATATGGGGGGAGGTGCGGGTTCAATCCCTGCTTGGGGAACTAGGATCCCACATGCCCTGTGGCATGACCAAAAAAATCAAAAAGAAAAGACAGGTTGTTATTCACAGTTCCCAAGGGACAGGGTCTGTCAGGAGGCAAAGAGAGCAAAAGGAAATGCGGGCAAAGATTTTGCGGTGGTTTGTGTGGGAAGGAATGTGGGAGGCAGGGTAAGCAGGCTTGCTTCTGCTGCTGCTGCTGCTGTTTAGTTGCTAAGTCGTGTCCGACTCTTTGTGACCCCATGGACTGTAGCCCGCCAGGGTCTTCTGTCTGTGGAATTCTCCAGGCAAGAATACTGGAGTGGGTTGCCATTCCCCTCTCCATGGAATTGTCCCAAGCCAGGGATCGACCCCAGGTCTCCTGCTTGGCAGGCGGATTCTTTTCCGCTGAACCAACTGGGAAGCCTGTAAACAGGCTTAGGACTGGCTAGTTCCAGTGATTTCAGCAGGCTCTGGGGCGCAGGCGCGGGGCTGACCCTAGCTGCCTGGTACCTGGCTGCCTTAGTTCAGACGGCTGTAACAGAATTCCGTTGACTGCCTGGCTTAAACAATGGACATTTTTTTTTTTTTCCTCTCAAAAGGATGATCATTATGATAGTTTACTGGGGTATGTTGATAGTGTTTGGGCCAGAAATTTTTAGAATATGCAGATTTCATCCTTGAGTAGTCTTACCCCTCCCACAGAATAAATACATGCATAGAAAAGTGACATGCAAAGTTAAACAACACTTTGTTTTTAACTGGGATTTCAACGCCTAAACTACAATGTACTTTAATGGCTGGACAGATCCTGTCTCAGGGAGCTCTGCCTAGGATCACAGCAGAGAGAGGCCTGATGTCATCTGTCCTTTTCCCCCAAACATAAGCCTTCACACTGTATCACTCCAAAGAGAAGAAAGGGAAATGCACATTTCCAGAGAGCCAGAAAGTAAGCAAGAACCCCAGCCAAAATTTGAACAATGCTGGCCTAGGTCTTCAGCCTCAGGCTTTCTTAAGCCGGTCAGGGGTTCACTCCGTAGGGGGAGAAAGAACATCTGAAATTGATAGCAAGAGAGGGATTGCTTCAGAGGAGCTGAACAGAGGACAACCCCATCTTTTAACACAGCCATTACACCCGCCACCACATCGGCCAAGGAAAGATCACAAAATGTGACCAAAGACAGCAACAACTCCTTTGGGAGGGTGAAGTTCTCTCCCCGCCATCCCCAACCCAAGGAAATTAAAGAGAGAGCCTTGACTTCTTTTTTATAGAAGCCAAGGATCCAGGGCTCCTTCTAGCTCACTGCACCCAGCCCCACCACATGGCCTCAGATTACGAGTTTCCATTTCATTTCTGCCATAACTTTACCCTGCACTTGGATCACCATTCTTTGTAATCAGTTCCTTCTGTTGATCAAAACAGGTGACAGAGTTAAGGTTTCCATCTCCACAAAGAATGGAAAAGTGTGTGCAGAAAAGCTGATTGTAAAATTAACCGTAATGCATACAACATGGTATTGAAATTCTTACGCAACTACTCATTCTGTTAGGCAGAAAATGGTCTTAGATCTTGAAAAGTAAAGTCTACTCTAGTCTATGTATATGGATCCACACTTTATGTAAAAACACATCTGTCCTTAATTCCTAAAGGCATTGGAAAGATAGATTTGTTTTAATGTAGAGCATCTACTGGTCTTATTTTTCTACACAGCTTTCAGTCATTTCCTTTTACTTTAAAATGCCCTAACCTTCTTCCTGGTGCTCACCCTACTAGCTGCTGTTGGGCTTCCCTGGTGGCTCAGAGGTAAAGAATCTGCCTGCAATGTAGGAACCACAGGAGATGTGAGTTCGATCCCTGGGTCGGGAAGATTCCCCTTGAGGAGGGCATGGCAACCCACTCCAGTATTCTTGCCTGGAGAACCCCATGGTCAGAGGAGTGTGATGGGCTACAGTCCATAGGGTCACAATTTCCTTTCACTTTAAAGACCCCTACCCTTCTTCCTGGTACTTACTCTGCTAGAATTCCCCAGAAAAAGTTTTTTACTAGCTCCATCAGACTCCATTCACAGAGCTATGATGACTTTCTTTCTTTGTTTTCTCTTTTCTTTTTCTGATTCTTGAGTTTTAACCCTAATGTATATGAATACTTAAATCCCAGTGTAAAAAGGTGAATAGCTGATTCAAACGATCAGTCCTTTGTATTTATGCCTCCACATAATTTGGGTCTTTTCTTTCTTTTTAGAGTAGACGCCTTTTTTTTGGCTATGCCCAGCAACATGTTGCATCTTAGTTACCCAACTAGGGATTGAACTTGTACCCCGAAACTCAGAGTCGTAACCGCTAGACCACCAGAGAAGTCCCTAGAGTAGATATTTCTTGAGACAGGGGTAATTTCTGGGGCTTTGGTTGGAATCATCTCATCAAGAGCAGTTCTCTGCATGGAATGAGGATTCAACAAATATTAACTGACTCATGGTGACAAAGTAAACAAAGATGCACTCACAGGTGATAGAAAACACCAACATTTTGTTCTCTTCTCTACTTTTTCTAGATATTGTAACCCTAGTTCTTTAGTTTTTCCAGATTATAACGGTTGTTTTCTAGGAATCCTCCCTTAGGCGATGTATTTCACAGCTTAGATCCTTTCTTCAGATGCAGGAGATTAGTGGACATGTGAAAACACATATGACCCCGATCTGGTTTAAAAGCCTATTATAATAAGAAACCATTTATTCTGCCCAATACAACTGCATATTAATTTTGTATTATGTGCAAATATTTAGGTATTGGGTCCATGTACACATACATCCATTAAGCAGTCAAATACCTAAATTAAAAATGGCAAGCTGAAAAAAAAATTTCAGAGTGCAAAGGTTTGATTGCTTTGAAAATAGCCAATTTAGAAAAGAGTTCAGTCTTTAATTGGCCAAGTTAAATAAGGCACAATTACTACTAACTTGGTCCCCAAAGATTGACTCTAATCGTGTCATGTTTAACTTGGCTGGTTAAATTGCAAACAGTGTTCTCCTATTCCGATTTGGTTCATTTACCTAATATAATGCCTTTCTATGGCTGACTTTTTCTTTCCTGACTTAGCTCTTTCTGTGAATGGAAACTCCATGGATTAGGAAATACTGTACCTATTTTTTTCCCAGAAGAATAGCAAAAGGTATGTGGTATGGTTGTTTTTTAAAGAGTTTCTGGTACAACTTTATGAGATGTATGTAGTTTTACAAATGTCAAAGGTTCATCATATGTGTATGTGTATGTCAAAGCTCTTCATATACCTGCTATCTCAAAATACTCTTGCAGATTTTTGTTTTGCTTTATGTTAACAGGTGAGGAAGAAGAATGTTCTTTTATACTCGCTTTATGCTCCTCTGTTACTGAGAGATGAGTAGTTTAACTTAGACATTTAATGTTCAATTAGCTGGCTCAAGGAATCCACATAGATCCACGAGGGCACAGAGTAGGATGGTTAAATATTTATCTCAATTTCTAAGAGCATCAGAATTCAGAGAAGGCCAATTTCTTTGTTCAGAATGGTGAGTGTCATGCATAGTGGATTAAAAGGGCATCTCATTTCATATGTAACACCATGGAATGCATCAACCTGAAAAAACAAGGGAAATCTTTTTCTCTGGTAGAAAAAAAATATATATGTGCACGTTAAACATTAATTCATTCATTTACTTAAAAAAAATAAACATTTAAGGAGTGATAACAATGTGCTCAGTTCTATATTAAGCACTACGTGCATGCTAAGTCACTTCAGTTGTGTCCGACTCTTTGGGACCCCATGGACTGTAGCCCACCATGCTCCTCTGTCCATGGGATTCTCCAGGCAAGAATACTGGAGTGGGCTGCCATGTCCTCCTCCAGGGGATCTTCCCGACCCAGGAATGGAACCCAGGTCTCCCACATTGCAGACGAATTCTTTACCATCTGAGCCACCAGAGACAACAAAACCATATGCTTATGAAAAAGAGATAATTTTCAGATACCTTCAGGTATATTATTTACCAAAGAATAAACTACACACACCAAGGCATTTTTATCTGAGTTTGCAGCTTCAATCCTAACACTTTCCACATTCTCTATTCTGCCAAGTCAGGGCGTGCTTCCAGGCCAAAAAGTGTGTTGGGGGTGTGGAAGGATGGAGGGAGGGTGCTCACAATCCAGGTCTACAGATGGGCAGAGGGATGGTCCAGTTTCTACATTTGTTATCAAAAGTAATATCCTGACGTGGCTTTATCTGATGTGCTCTTTCTGAAAGATCCAGGCTTATAGCCTCAACTAATAAATTCTCTGCATCAACATATCGCTCAGTTGTAAAGTTTGGATTTTCAGTAACACATAAACGATGACATGAATCTGTACATAAAATGTCTGTTAGCCTTGTTGATCATTCAACACACAGGCAAGTGAACGAGCAAATAAAAACTCCCCACTACATAGTGTAATGGATTCTGTGAACTAAAAAGCCCAGCGTTACGGAAGTCTCAGTAATATACACCTTATATCATAAAGGACAATTTAGAATCAAAATAGAATATTTTCTTCTGGGATTCAAGAGAAGGTGTCTATTGGTTATGCTGATATGTGTGACAGGAACACCTGACACCACGGACATTGTTGTTGTTTAAACAAAGTCCTACCCATAGGTGAGTAGGCAAAGAAGTAACGGATCTTGTCAAAGTTAGAGGATGTCCCACCCCCATCCACACATGTGTGCATGAGCAATACACGTGCACAGACGCACATGGACACACATCTGCAATGTGACCCTTGAAGAGTCTTCACAGAGCATAGTCAGAACATCTCTGCTTACATTTACTCTGACAGAGCCTGAAGCACTAATAGCTGGGCTTGGCTTGGTGCCTAAACTGTAAATTTGTAATTAGTTCCAGGAAAAAAAAAATGACACTCAAATCAAGAATGAGCTTGGGAGAGAGAGAGGAATCTGATTTGGAATGTCTGCATATACTTATGAAATCATCTGTGAAACACAGGGAACCTTGAGTCCCAGGTTTTAGCTGTGGCTACTAACTAATCTGATTACCTTGAATAAGTTACTTAAGCTCTCTGTCCTCCAGTTTTCTCCTATTTGTAATGAAGAATTGTAGTAAAATAATTTGTCTACCATCCATCATGCAGATGCTCTGTACTCCCATATGTAGAAAAATACATTCCAAAGACAAATACTAGGGTGCCTAAAAATTCTTTCCCATGAACATTCAGTTTATTGGGCAATAAATAAAAGAAGAAAACAAGATTATTCTGCTAAACACAGCCTGTCATTTCGAATGACCCTGACCCATCCTTCATCAAGCAGTCCCTTCTGATGGTGGAACTAATTCTTGGATTTACAAAGAACAGACAACATGATGCTTCAATACCATCAAATGTCTTAAGTCGCCATGTAGAAGAGGGAGCCAGGAGTGGAACTAACCGCAGTCCAATGCTGCAAGGTTTGGCCCATCTTTCTATGCGTGGGAACTGATCCTATCCCTTTTCTGGATTTCCAAGTGAGCCAACCATACAGCATGAGCTAAGGTATCGTTGGACAAGAGGAGCATACCACTAGGGGGGCCAAAGCCAGGTGGCGATAATTTAGGTCTCCCTGTACGTGCTCAAACATTCATAACACAGTGCTGTACAGCACTGGGAAGCGCAGACTCCTCAGAAAGGCCACAAAACATACTTAGTTACCTTCTATCTGAACTGATTTTGCCTGACTCCTTTTGGAACTCGCCGTCTTTCATGCTCCTCTTTGTTTGGCTCCCACCTTTCTTCCCTTTTTTTCCTCCCCCTCCTCTGTTTTTGGCCATGCAGCATGCTGGATATTAGTGCATCCAGCCAGCGACTAAACCTGCACCTCCTGCGGTGGAAGCAGGGAATCCTAACCACTGCATCACCAGGGAAATCCCAGCTGCTGCCTTTTCACTCACCCTTTATTTTCCCCTAGTAGAAACAAAAAGTTCAAAAATTATAATTCTGTCATCCCAGAAAATATCGACTCTATATTGCAAATGAAAATGAAGTCCATATTAAAAACACAGTCAACAGCCATGTTGAAACATGCTTCGAGGCGATTTCGAGTTTGTTTATATACAATTGGACTCATTCTCAACTAGACCATCCCTTCTGGGAAAGATCTATTATAACAATTCTGGTCCTATTAACTTCTGGAATTATTTGGAAATCAGCCCTTCTTAGTTAGCTTGGCTAGTTGAAAATTTTATATATGAGATTAAGACTATTTCACCTTGACATTAGTCTTTATAGGTTGTGTGGTTTCAAGTGAATAATCAGGACAGTTCACACAATTCAAGATCATGTTTAATATGAAGAAAGAAGGAAAACATAGGGCTTTCTTTCCTTAAAACAATACTGAGATCAATCATTCATTTATTCAACATTTTATCTAGCAACTATGTGTCAGACAGAGATATCACTTTGCTAATAAAGGTCCACACAATCAAAGCTATGGTTTTTCCAGTAGTCATGTATGAATGTGACAGGTGGATCATAAAGAAGGCTGAGTGCTCAAGCATTGATGGTTTTGAATTGTGGTGCTGGAAAAGACTCTTGAGAGTTCCTTGGACTATAACAGATCAAACCAGTCAATCAATCCTAAAGGAAATCAACCCTGAATGTTCATTGGAAGGACTGATGCTGAAGCTGATGCTCCAATACTTTGGCCACCTGATGCGAGGAGCCGACTCATTAGAAAAGACCCTGATCCTGGGAACAATTGAAGGCAAAAGGAGAAGGGGGTGGCAGAGGTTGAAATGGTTAGGAAGAATCACCGAATCGATGGACACGAATTTGAGGAAACTCTGGGAGATAGTGGAGGACAGGGGAGCCTGGCGTTCTGTCCATGGGGTCACGAAGATTCAGGCGTGGCTCAGTGACTGAACAACAATGTGTCGGCATCATTCTAGGCGCCAAGCAGGCAGAAGGGAGCACAGCAATCTTACTCCTGTGAACCTTCTTCATAAGGATGCTTTGGGGACAGTTAACATATTGTTGAGAAATATAGATTTGTGAAGTTATATTTAGTCATGCTTTCTGTAGGTTTTAGTGCTACTGCAATTGTATGTAATGGAAGCAAGAACTCTTGATACTTTATCAGAAATTAGTAATACAACAAAAACAAGCCAAAAATATTGGAGGTGGAAAAAATTGTCTAGATTTAATAAATTCCTATACTAGTAGTTATTTTTACACTGCAAATTTGCTTCTGAACTTACCTTTGTGTGACAAAGAAATGTTATGTAAGCCTCCATTTTTCCTTCGGTAAGACTGAAGAAAGATATTGCTATTCTACCTTGGAATTAAGTAGCATTTATAACTATTGTCTTTTCTTTGTGCTAAGTTGCCTCATTTGTGTCCATCTCTTTGTGACCCTATGGACTGTAGCCCACCAGGCTCCTCTGTCCATGGGATTCTCCAGGCAAGAATACTGGAGTGAGTTGCCATACCTTCCTCCAGGGGATCTTCCTGACCCAGAGATTGAAGCCAGGTCTCTTATATCTCCTGCACTGGCAGGCAGGTTCTTTATCCCTAGTGCCACCTGGGAAGCCCATCTTCTTCTTTAGGCTAAATTCGTGAGAGCAGAGACCATGTCTGTCTGTTCCCCCATCTTATCCCAAGTTACAAAGCCTACGAGGCATTCAGAAACATCCACTGAAAGACAGTACACAGTTGCTAAAGATTATTGTGAGGGTGACATGAGAAGACACACAACAGATTATTTGAACACTGTGAAATATTTTTAAGTTAAACTCACTCTGTTCCCTACTTTCTTGATATTCTTTTGATATTGATATTATTGCAGTTTGGATAAAAGCCTAACCTCTCTTTGCGGATAACCAAGATGCTTACCAGGAAAACCGTGGCCCCAAACTTTGAGAACAAAATCAAGTTCACTAGCTAGCTACATTAGCAGTTTTCCAGTTTTGCTGAGATGAGATGACCTGTCATTCCCCAGGCATTTTAAAACAAGGTTTCAAAGTGAGACTTCATCCCAGTCTCTGAAAGCATCTTCTTCCATTGGGACGAGATAGGATTCTACAACGTCCAGTGGTTAAGATGCACACCCCAGGAGTTTTCTGAGTCAGGCTCTGAAACAACCTGTCTTTCTGTAATGAATGTCCAGGATGGAGAACCACACCCACACAAATCAAGAAGCGACCTGGACAATGTCCTGAGAACACATCGCACTAAGTCATGTAACGTTAATCATCCATCAGTCACACCCTGCTACTCCTTAGGAGGAACCAAGTTCTCTCCCAGCATTTCGTCACCCAAGTCCATTGCAGTTAGCTTCCTCCAAGCGGGAAGTCTGTCATCAACCCCCGCCCCCCCATCCTCAGGGCAGAGGACCCCGCTAGGTATACACTCACAGCTCTGCGTGAGCTCAGCATCTCAAAGAAAAGCATTTTCTTGAAAGATACCTTCAAAACAGCAGTCCTCATAAATTCCCTGTGTCATCGCTGGCCCCTTGGTGTCTCTGTCTACTTTCTGACATAGATGGCACATTACGCGTGTGGTATGTGAGCCTCTCACGGCTGTTATTGACCAAGCCGCTACCAGCCATAGGCTTCGCCTCGTGACTTAACCGGTTCCCCAACTCCACCAGCCCTCCAGTTCCCTTCGGTGCCTCCCAATTCCATCTCCAGTCAAACCTCGTCCAGACAGTGACTCGCTGAAGCTGCCATCATGGGTATCCGAGGGCGGGCTCCTGACAGCTCCGCATCGCTGCCCAAATCAGTCCATGCAGAACAGCAGCGTGACGACCACGCTGTCTGGCATCACGTCTGAAGTGTTCCATTTATTTCCCTTCAGGGACATCAATGTATTTTTCTTGCCTTCAATGAATGCCCTATTGAAAACCCTAAGGAGAGGCAGCTGACTGTAGAAGACATTTACCATCGGCACATAAGTTCCAAGGTTTTACGACGTGTCTGACAGAACCAGACACAGGTTCCTTACACTGGGTACTCATAATTTCCAGGAAAACCCCCATTGTTCTGCTCACACCTGGAGCCCTGCTAAGTGGCCTGACTGGTGCCTGTACCCAGATGTACACTGAAGTGTTGCTGTGTAGTTTCTTTCTCTCTTGCTGGAGGTGAGGGATTTGCTGAAAGAGTCAACCCACCCCAGTATTCTCGTCTGGAGAATTCCATGGACAGAGGAGCCTGGCAGGGGGGTCACAAGAGTTGGACACTTTCGCTTTCTTTCACTTTTCATGATTCCCCAGAGGAGCAACACCAAAGCTACAGAATCTGGGTGCTAAGTCACATAAGGCCGAGATGGGCTCCCAGAGAAGTTGTGTGTAGGGAGCCATTCTCAGTGTGTGTGTGTGTGTGTGTGTGTGTGTGTGTATGCACACGCACGTGCGTAGAGGGCAGTGGTGGCTTAGTAGCTAAGTTATGTCTGACTCTTGTGACCCTATGGACTGTAGCCCACCAGGCTTCTCTGTCCATGGGATTTTCCAGGCAAGAATATTTGAGTGGGGTGCCATTTCCATCTTCAGGGGATTTTCCTGACCAGGGATTGAACCTGAGTCTCCTGTGTCTCCTGCATTGTAGGCAGATTCTTTACCATTGAGCCACCATGGAAGCCCTGTGTAAGGGGCAGGGGATATGGTAAATTCTAGTAGAGGAGGATGAATTCTTTTGAAGTGTCAGGAAACCCAAGAGAATATGTATCTGACAGTAATGATGAGGACAAGCTCTTTAAGACATTCCTGGAAAGGAAGGAAAAGCTAAGATGTTCCCCCCACTTTCCTCTCACCTCCTTCCCTCACCGTTATATTCAGGTCTAAGTGGATGGAAGCAGAGTTTCTCCTCCCATCCACCTGCCCAGGGCAGCTCCAGGTTGCCACGGGGCCCGGAAGATGCCAAGACCACACCTCGCTTCCAGATGGGCACCGAGGGGAGAAACACTGGGTCCTTCACAGCCTGGGACAAGGCCAGGGCTGACAAATGCCAAGCAGCTACAAGAGGAACCTGGGAAAGGAATGGAGTAAACTTCAGGAGAAAGTCAAAACTGACACTTTGCTGGCACAAAAGGACATTTTATCAGCTATTGGGAAAATGGGCCACAACAGCTTGATCCTAAGGGAGTTGAGTGGTATTTATTTTTATTTTTAAATAATTCCAGACTTAGAAAAAAGTTGAAATAGAACAAAAAATTCCCATGACAGCTTCACCCAGATTCCCTAAATGATAATAGTTTGCCTTTACCACATTTGCTGTGGCATCCTCTCTGTGTGGATGGATACGTAGATGTATAGGTATAGATATACAGATATATGTGTACATACACACATCATTTTCTTTCTGAACTAAGTGGTGGTTATTATGTCCTTTTGCCCCCATCATTCAGATAATATTATCTAGTTGATAGAATTTATCCTAATAATGTCCTTCGCAGCAGAATAATTTCTTTTTTCTGGTTCAAGGTTCAGTCCAGGATCATGGGCTATATTTAATTATCTTGTCTCTTTTGTCTCCTTTAAACTAGAATTTGTCATTGTTCAGTTGCTAAGTCATGTCCAACTCTTTGTGACCCCATGGACTGCAGCACACCAGCTTCCCTGTCCATCACCATCTCCCACAGTTTGCTCAAACTCATGTCCATCGAGTCGGTGCTGCCATCCAACCCTCGTCCTCTGTCTCCCCTTTCTCCTCCTGCCTTCAATCTTTCCCAGCATCAGGGTCTTTTCCAATGAGTCAGCTCTTTGAATCAGGCAGGCCCACAACTGCCCAGTCTGAAGTTTTTCATTATATTGATAGTGGTGTTAAGAAATAACAATCTCTCCCAGAGATCCAATATGGTTCAGATGGTTGCTGTGATCAGTGGAAGGAACTTGGACACACAGGAGTCGGATGGTATGCTGGCCGACTTGAAAGCCACAAAGATCAACTCGACTAATTTTGGTACTTACCTACCTTTCATAAAAGGCAAGCTGACTGTGACTTGATCACCAAAGGTCAGCGATGGGGGACCTTCTGCATCCTAGATTCTAGAACTCTCATCACGTGGCTTCCTTATCCTCCCCTGCCTCTCTCTTTGATCTGCCTTCTGCTCAGTCCCTTCCTTCGCATCAACCTCTTATATTTCATTACTTTTCTCTTACTCATCTGCTTGGGCCTTCAGCACCCAAGGGCATAACTTCATCCAAGAGAACAATTTTCAGATCTGAAGCTTTTACTCACTGAATTCTTCCAAGAACTGAGTGTATGAGGCCATGGTCACTTGTGGGTTATGATTCGGAAAGATCTTGTATTGGTCAAAACTCTTTGCAAGCAACAGAAATCAACTCAAGCTAGTTTAAATACAAAAAGACATTTACTATAAATATAAAGAAGCATCAGAACAAACCCAAGAGCAGAAATGCCAACACATCTTGGGGAGGGTTTAATTCAGACTGAAGTGCAGCCCAGATCCTGTTTTCATTTCTGTCCCTGTTCCAACATCAGCCCCATTATCATCTCTCCTCTCTGCAGACTGACTTGTCCTGCATTCCTGGTCCAAGCTGGAGAATCCTGCTACTCCTTTAGAGCCGGAGTTCATAGTAATGGTGGCAGCTAAAGTCCAGAAAAAGAGGAATCTTTGTGTGTTAGGCAAATATTCCAATAGATATCCACAGGCTTGTTACTTCAAATTTTCCCTTATTTTGTAAGTTCCACTGTTAGCAATTCTTTACTTTTTTTGTTAGAAATCCTCCTTTAGGCATATTAGTAATTAAACAATTTAACACTAAATTGTGGGGAAAAAAAGAAAAAAATTCCAGTATAATCTATCATCTAGTGACAGTGTTGTAAATATTTGGTGTACATTCTTCTGTCCTCACTTCTCTGTGTGTGTCTGTATGTGTTTATTAACCACATGGGTACAATATTATACACGTATTGTTTCATAACTTGTTTTTCTCACCTAACTATCAGCACATTATCTTGCCATTAGCATTTATTCTAAAATACAATTTTGGATGGTCATACGGTCTTCCTTCCTAAGGCTGGGCTATAATTTAATCAATTCTTTATTTATTAGACACTGAATGTCCCTTCAGTCCATAAGCCAACCCGGAAATTAACTGCCTTTGTTCCGTAGCATTGATGTGGCTTTGGCTCTATTCCTCAGGTCAACATTTATCAGCCTGGAGGGGACCCAGGATCCAACCTCAGCCAGGAAGAGTCTCTCTCCCAGGAATGTGGAATTGGGACCCATATATTCCCAGTTTTTTGTGTTGTAATGCACATTTTTTTTGGGTAGCTGAGGGGTGGCCATAACTTCCCGGGGGGAAGGAGAGGCAGAAGTAAACAGTTGACTAAGGCACAGATGAAAAAGCAGGGATGGGAGATGGAAGGAGAGTAATTTCACAGGTTCTCTGTAACTTTTCATTCCCAGGCTCCTACAGTGGATTGATTAGTGCTGTCTCTTTAAAATTCATATCCACTTGGAACCTCAAAATACAGGCTTACAAGAAAGTCTTTGCGAATGTAAGGATCTCTAGATGAAATTATTTTTGATTTAAGGTGGGCACTCAATCCAAAAGTTCGTATAAGAGGAGGTGGAGCCCAGGGACAGAGGAGAAAGCCATGTGAAGACAGAGGACAGATTAGAGTTATGCTACCATAAGCCAAGGGACACCTACCCCTTGGGGCCACCAAGCTGGAAAGGCAAGAATGATTCTGCACTAGAGCCTCTGAAAGGAGTGAGGCCTGGCTTACACCTTGGTTTCAGACTCTGGGTCCCAGAGCTCTGAGAGTTTTAAGCCTTCTGGTTTGTGGGTACTTTGCTGTGAAAGCCAGAAGAAACTAATACCAGACCCTTCCTGAGGACCAACTGAATTACTGGTCTTTGACTCAGGCAAGTGGGGGTCCCTGTCTTGAATCCCTTTTTAAATTTTTATTTATTTATTTATCTTGGCTGCACTGGATCTTCATTGCTGTGTGGGCTTTTCTCTAATTGTGGCGAGCAGGGGCTCCTCTCTAGTTGCAGTGCACGGGCATCTCATTGTAGCGACTTCTGTTGCGGAACATGGGCTCTACAGCATGCGGGCTTCTGTAGTTGCAGCAGGCAGGATATTCCCAGATCAGAGTTCGAACCCGAGTCTCCTGCACTGGCATGTGGATTCTTTACCACTGAGACACTTCTAGCTACAACCCCCCCCCCCCAGCTTCTTTCTAGGGAAGCCCAGGAAGCCCCTGTCTTGAGCCCCTTGCCTTGGAGCCCCCATGTGAGGATCGCTGCTGCACCCTCCTTCTAGTCAAGCCCTCCCCATGGGGCCTAAAGGATGTTTCCATTTGAAACTCAAACTTCCTTCTTTGAACCAAACTCCAGAAAAGCAGGTTCCCTAAACTCCCAGCCCAAATGGCCCAAGCCCACTTGTGGGCCGATGTGAAGCTGAAACTCCAATACTTTGGCCACCTGATGTGAAGAACTGACTCACTGGAAAAGACCCAGATGCTGGGAAAGATTGAAGGCTGGAGGAAAAGGGGACAACAGAGGATGAGATGGTTGGATGGCACCACCGACTTAATGGACATGAGTTTAGTCAACTCTGGGAGTTGGTGATGGACAAGGAGGCCTGGCGTGCTGCAGTCCATGAGGTTGCAGAGTCAGGCACGACTGAGCGACTGAACTGACTCACTGACTGTGGACCCCACCCTGGGTCCATCCTTTAAAGCCATTTCACCTTGCTGGTACACACAGTTCTAGATCAAAAGACAAGGCTAGGGGAGTTCTTTGTGGGGAGGAGGGTGGACCTGAATGGGTGGGCTGGTGAGTCCACACGTGTGATGGTCAGCAAGGTCCCTCAAGACTTAGAGCAGACCAGGAGGTGAACAGAGGTCAGGGCCAGGGGCAAGGGGGCCTGGGATAAGAGTCTGGCTCTCCATGTGCTGAATATTCTGGCATAAAACTCTGAGAAGTCTGGTTCCCCAGATTGTTGTGAAGGTATATTTGTCAAAGTAGGAAAACAGAACATTATATTTAACAGTGTAAACATTATATGTACAGCTTGGTTATAACTTTTAAATACTGAGAGAACTGGAATGGGGACCTGCATTTTTCCTCTTGCCCTAAGCTACAGATGTCAAAGATAGGGCTGCCCAGATGTGTTCCTAAGCTCACTCCCATGAGACATGTTTATCTTTATATCATCAAACTTCCTCCTTTGCTTAAGCTGGCTGGTCTTGGCTTCTGCCTCTTGCCTCTGTAGAATCAGTGCACTCTATTTTTTCAAAATTTAGATTACTTTCAGTTTGTGGCCATTATAAATTATACTGCAGTGAATCCAAATACATACCTTTTTTGTGCCTTTCCCCAATTCGTTCATTAAGGTAAAGTTCCAGAAAAGGAATGACTAAATCAAGAGGTGTAGAGATTAAGACTTTAATACACAAAATTCTTCCCTACAGGCAGCCTAAAAAGAGGACGCCGCTTCCTCCCTCTCCCAGCCTGCCAGTGATTAAAAGATATCTTCCAAGGATTTTTCTTTTCTTTTAACTTCAAATGTATTGAATTCTTAGTGAAAATGAGTTCATTCACTCTTCTGCTCCACAGAACATTCTAGGAAATATTAGACCCTAAATTTGGAGCTATGTAAGACTTGCTAAAAGGGTTTAAAAGGTACATTGTTGTTGTAGTAGTCCAGTCATTAAGTCGTGTCCGACTCTGTGAACCCACGGACTGCAGCACATCAGGCTCCTCTGTCCTCCACTGTCTCCCAGAGTTTGCTCAAATTCATGTCCAGTGAGTCAGTGATGCTATCTAACTATCTCATCCTCTGCTTCCCCCTTATTCTGCCTTCAATCTTTCCCAGCATCAAGGTCTTTCCCAATGAGTTGGCTCTTCATCAGGTGGCCAAAGTATTGGAACTGCAGCTTTAGCATCAGTCCTCCCAATGAATATTCAGTGTTGATTTCCTTTAGGACTGACTGGTTTGAAAGGAACTCTCAAAAGGTGTAGACAGGTGGTAACACCTAGGGCAGTGAAGTCAAACATCCCTCCTCTCTCGGCTTTGCTCAGCACGTCAGAGTCCAAACTCTCTTTTTAGGTTGTTACTGAAGATGTTTTTCAAACAGCATTTTGGAAGAAGAACCCTGGGGTCCCCGCTATGTGATCTTGTACCTTTTATTTTTTTTTTTGGAAACACGGAAGGGATGCTGGCGGCAAGATGATGGAAGGGTACCAATATCTCCCTGCTTCTGAAGGTCGAGAGTGGTGGGTCTGGTCGTTCCGTGTAGAGGAAAAGGGTGAGACCATGAGAGTGAAGCAGCCAAATGTCTTGCTGGTCGGTGATGTCACCCTCACCAGCGTGCGGAGAGTGGAGGGACTTTTTTTAAAAGAGTTGACAAAGGTTCTACAAGCATACAGGTCAAATGGGGGAAGAGTCATTATTTCCAGGCCAACAAGAGTTGAAAACCAAAGATATTAATCATTAAGTTCTTCCTGGGCAGTTAGGTTAAATTAAAACGCCTACTTACATACATCCTAAATTGTCACACACACACACAGACTGCACACAATTCTTCAGCCTCTGCCTGTGGAAGCAAAATCAATATTGTGTTGCCCACAAAGCACCTATTTAATTTAAAATTGCATTTTATAGTCCATTTACCCCACCGGAGTAGCCCAAAGTCAGTCCCTTCTTTCTGTTCATTTCCAACCTCCAGCTCACTTTCCATTGTTCGCCTTGTCAGTGTTAAGCTTGTGAAGGGGGCTTTGAAACAGACAAGAAAAGCTCCAAGCAGGAAACCAGCTCTGAGACCCCTGGTGAAAAAAGGAACACACACACACACACACACACACACACACGCGTGCGCGCATGCGTGGCTCTAAGCTAGCATGTATTCTTTAGCTTTTTTGTTCTTCCAATTCACTGTAGCATGAATAAGGACGAAAGAGAAAGAAATAACAGGCTCATAAGAAGTGTATGTGTGTGTGTGTGCTCACACAGTGCTGTGTTGGGCACATGGGTTATGATATCAAAACTGCAGACAAATACAGCATTGTCCATAGAGTTACACTCTCTCCCTTGGGGCCCTGGGTTTCACTTGCGTCATCCTGTATCCCTCCATCACTTGATTCAGTCCTCGCTGACAGCGTAATTCCTTCTTCATGTAAGGAGAGGAACCCATCAACAAAACAGTAATTACGGTGAGCTAAAATGGGCGTTACAAGCACCTGTAGTCTGAAGCATCCACACACTATATCATTTAGAGGTTTCTAAGAGACCTTGTTCATCGTTACATGTGGCAGCAACAAACTGCCCATAAATGCATGTAGATATTTAACTTTTTTCGTTTCCTTTAAATCTATTTCTATTGCAAGTCTCTAAATGTCCAGGTACTTGGGACATAGTTTCGGTCAGTTCAGGGTTTCCCTTTCTCCATGTAAACTCTAGAGTGACAATGTTCTACCAAGACGCCAGGCAGGGCATGGGTTCCCTGTTGCCGTCTTCACACTGGCATCCTCTGAGACGCCCAGTGCTGGCCTGGTCCCCAGAGAGCCGTCCACACAGTTGGCCACAGCCTCCGTGTTATTCCATTATTCTGTCTTCTCTTATTCACTGGCTATTTTACTCCTATTCACACAGGGATGCTGAAAACGAGGAAACTCCAACCACCCCCCTGCCTCTTCCAGGTCCATGAGGTTCTTTGCTGCCACTCTAGAGGCTGCAGACCCCACCTAGATCTCCGTATTCAGCCATCTCTACTTCAGAGGCCGCCTTCCCTGCCAGGCTCCCCCGAGGGTGAAACAGATTCCATCTCCCAACCCTCAGACCCCTGAGGCTCAGGGTTCTCCTGGCAAATGCAGGGCCTCTACCTAGTGACCCCATCTCTCTTCTGACTTCCTGCCCTCCTCTGGCCTGAGAAATCCCTTCAGACCATCAGAAGCCGCAGCGGACAGAGTGGGTGTCTGGGCCAGTCCACAGGGATCCTTCAATGTCCCTTGGCGCCCATCTCCTGGCTCCGTGTCCATTTTCTTTAATGTCCTGCACCTGTGACTCTCTTCTGAGTCCTCCGGGGGGCTATTGGGACTGCTTTCCATGAGCTCAGGCTCATACACACACGCAGAGAGCCTGAAGGGTCCAAGAGTTTAAATCCAAACCTCCCTTTCCCGGGAGAGCCTTCAGCCAAAGATGGATGGGGGAGGAAATATGGAAGCCCAGCTCTCTTATCTTGAGTTGACACAAACTCTAAGGCATAATTTATCCGTGGGATCAGGCAGAGGTCGGCAATCATGCTCTCTCTGGCCGTCTTTCTTTCTGTAGTGGACACTGTAGTATGCCGCCCAGACCCCCTCCAGGACTGAAGGACTTACCCCCAGCACCGGGAGTGCTGTCCCTGACAGCCCTGGCTGGAAGCCCTCGAGAGAGCTCAGGGCAGCCATCATCCAACGATCAGCTGATGCAGGCGTATACACACAAATGCCTTGCCACAACCTGGGACAAGGCTGAAGGGTCCCTCCACCTCCAAGCCCTTTCTGGGGTCAACCGAAGCCCTCACCGAGTCTGCCTCCCAACTCAGCTATATTTGGTAAGAGGTGGGGGTGTGGGGAGGGGACAGCAGGAGTTAGATCTCTGTTCATTTCTATGTGATGATGACTCTTCCCCAAAACAAGGTAGTTTCTGGTTGGAGAGCTATCTGTCTTAGACTCCACAGATAACAATAAGGAAGACTTTTCCTCTCATGCTTCCCTGGTGGCTCAGCTGGTAAAGAATCCGCCTGCAATGCGGGAGACCTGGGTTCGATCCCTGGGTTGGGAAGATCCCCTGGAGAAGGGAAAGGCTACCCACTCCAGTATTCTGGCCTGGAGAATTCCCTGGACTATATAGTCCATGAGGTCACAAAGAGTCAGACACAACTGAGCGAATGTCACTTTCCTCCCATGGAGGTGTGCAGACCATGCTTAGACTCACAAGAAACCCTTCCTCTCGGGCATAAAACAACAGCTATGGGAATTCTCTGCTGATGGAAAAACGGTTCTAAGACACTCACCCCCGGTAACCTTCTTAGCTGTGAGAATCATTCAATTGTAAAGCCAGCAACTTTCAGGGGGCAGGGGACATCTTATTGACAATAGCGCCAGGAGAAGGGCAGCTCAGATTTGGAATGAAATATTTATAATCCCTCTCCGGGGGCAGTGAGCTTAGCCCAAGGAATCCACGGGCGTTGGCTCTCCTGAGGTATTTTTCTCATTCTCCCTGGCATGGATAAAATCTAAACTGTACTTAAGAAATGGTGTTAAATGTGTTAGTTGACTGAATCTGGCATTTATAATGCAATTTAGCCAAGTTTTATATTGACAGCATGACATTTTTAAAGGGCCCTTTCTGATTAACAAGGTTCAGAATCACTCCCCTGATTATGCCCGCGGAGTGAGCATAAAACGCTCCAGGCTCTCGAAGCGATGAATTGGGTCTCTGTTAGTGGTCCACGTATTCTGCTTTCTTAGTGACCGTTTGGAAGGAGGATCAGGCCAGGGCTATGTTTTTTTCGGGCAGAAGAAAATGTTTTCTTGCTTTTAGTGGACTTTCTGCAGGAAAATGTCCTCCGTGGGCAGAGGGGCATCTGCAGGTTCCGAGCCAAGAATGAGCAGGTGGTCTGGATGTTACCTGTCGCTTTTGGTTTCTGGGTAAAGTGAAGGTCTCCGGCTGGGGGCGGGCGGGAGTGCACATACAGCACTCTTTCCAAAAAGCAAACTGAGAAAGTGCTTAATGTATTTTAGCTCCATTTCCATTCTTGTTCCTATTACACTAAATATTTCCCGAATATCCCCTAAATTTCCTTTGGGTCTCACAGAGGAAAAGAAGGGAGACATGGAAGTGATCTTTTACAAATGGAGCAAATGCCACACAAAGAGGGACATAAATTATCCCAGCTGGTTCCCGGTGGAGCCAGATGTAAGCGTCCACTCCCCTGAAGATGATGGCCATCTGCTGAGCATCAGCCCATGTGCCAAGCAACACGCTAAGAGCGCTACATGTCTTTTTAAAAAAATTGTGGTCAAATATACATCCCCCCCAATTTTTCATTGTGTGTACATTTTTTCTGTGGCATTTACTATATTCACACTGTGCATCCCTCACCATCCATCTCCAGAACTCTTTTCATCTTGCAAAACTGAAACTTCATACTCACTAAATAATAAGTCCCCTTTCTCCTGCCCTCAGCCCCGGCAAGCACCGTTTAGCTTTCTGTCTCTGTAATCTGACTACTGTAAGGGCTTCATGTAATTGGAATCATACAGCATGTGTCCTTTGGCGACTGGCTTGCTGCACTCGGCATAATGTCCTCAAGGTTTTTCCATGCTGTACTGTGTGTCAGAATGACCTTCTCTACTAAGGCTGGATGATATTCCTTTGTATATACCATGTTTTGTTATCCATTCACCCACTGATGGATATTTGGGTCGCCTCTACCTTTTGACTACTGCAAATATGCTGCTGTGAACATGGATGTGCCAGTGTGCACCCTCTATCTTCTGATGCCTGTGATGATGCTGGAGCAGAGGTATTGGCCCCATTTTACAGGTGGTAAAACTGATGCTCAGAGAAGTGACCTGCCTGCGTGGCGATGCTGCAATGTGAAGCCGTATCTGTCACCCTTCCCACCTCCATCCTCGGGTTCAGTTCAGCCCGTGTGTAGTGTCCACCCAGGATCAGACTTCTGTTAGTCCAGCAAGTGTCCTTCAGGACAATCTCTCTTCTTCATCATCACTTGTGACATGTTTTCCTATCCGTGGGTTGATCGGAACCTGGTGAGAATCCAATCATAGATCTTCAGAGAGCAGGGATTTCAGATGCCCCCTCCTCCGCATGCAGGGAGGAATGGTGCAGTCAGGGGATGTAGAAGATGTGCGCAGGTATGCGGAGAGGCATCACCACAGAGGGTCGAGAGATTCCACTCTCCAAGCCACGTGTCAGTCAACCTGAGATCCGGAGGAGAGAGCAGACCCTGGAAAAGCCATAGGTTCTGAATTCCCATCCACCACACCGCACACCCTTGGGGTAAGGGATAGGGAGATCCAGCCAAAAACAAACAAAAAAATGCTAATGTTCCTGATACCAAAGATCACTTAAGATCATAGTTCAATCTCTTCGAACCTTGGACTCCTTACTGATATTCCCAGGAAGGCTCTTTTTAACCTAAATGAAGAGTTTAACAGGTCTAACTCTGTGTGGGAGCATCCAAAACAATCAGATTTGCAGAATCTGACTTGGTTAAGTTTTGCTTGGAGCTAAGGAGGAGGAAGGCGGTTAGCAGGTGCCCGTGGGCTGGGGAGGCAGACGGGGTGTGGCTGCGGTGTGTCAGTGAAGCCGGAGTTAAACAGAAGGGGCCGCCCCGCAGCAGTGGCAGCAGGCACAGGCCCTGCACACACGTTCCTAGATGACAGGAGGGGGAGGGGCGTGAGGCACCCCCTCCAGCAGCCCAGCTCCCATCCCCCTGGGGGCACTGGGCGACGGGGGCCATTTCCTGGGAGGCTTGGCAATAGCAGTGGGGTGGGGCCCTCAGGGCAGAGACCGTCACCAATGGGGGTCCCCGGAGCGGAAGAAAACGACAGATACTGGTTGGGGAGCAGCTGACAGACGGGGCCTTCGGATGTGATGAGGGTGAGAATACATGCCCTTTCGTGAGTGCGAACGAGAGTGAGTGTGAGCTCAGGGCTGCTGCACTGTCCCCTCGGACCCCCGGGCCCCGCTGTGGCCAGGCTCTTAGAAATGAGATGGCCTTTCATATCTGACCCACACCTAACCTCCTATGACTCTACGCGACAGTAACAGTGCTCCACGGACTAAGCAAAGAGTAAGAACCCACCTGGGAGGCACACAGTGTGAGCACATGCCATAAACACCATGACAATGTCCGCTCACATTTTTACAACATGTTGTTTGCAGCAAGCCTGGGACGCCCAGCTTCATGCTGCTGATTCCTGCACTAACATGACACCCCTGGGCCCAAGCACCACATCTGAGCTGAGCAACCCCTTCCCACCCCGTCATCCTCACGCGGGGCACCGGCTCCCCCTGGGACTGGCACCTGGCAGCACATCACTGTGAGAGGACCCATCAGTATTTCCATTTCCAACACCCCCTTTGGAAGGATTTACTGTTTGTGCATTAAAATAAATTAAGCCTTACTGGAATCCAGGACCTCAGCATATAAGCAATTTGTGGGAGGGATTTTATTTTGGAGTGTGTATAAAATATAAAACAAGGTTCAAATTTATTCTGACTTGTTTGTAAACTAACAGAAAATGCTGTCAAATATTTCACCATTAGTATAATTTTTTCCCCCTAGAAACAACTGCAAATGACAGTCAAGGAGCACAAATCTAACCTGGAAAGAAACTGCTGGGCACCCTTCCTCTTTGATATTAAAGCCGAGCTCTCCCTGCGGCTCAGCTCTAATGAATTGACCAGTGATGAGCTAAAAGACAAAGCTGCAGGCAGATAGGGCTTGTCCCAACACTTCCTCTGGGAGTTTTCTGGAGGTGGGCTAGTGTCCCCCAGCTTTGCTAACAGGGTAGCACCCTCATCTCAAGGCCACCGTTAGCAGAAACTTCTTCCTCTGACACTCCAGCCAGCCATCACCCCTTTCCTTCTGTATTATTATTGGAGGGAGGAGGGCCCAGATCCCAATGATAAATCACCCCAACACCAGAGGATGTGCTCCCAATGTCTGTATTTCCCCATGTTTTCAGTGGGGTGAGGTTTGGACTGACCAGTTTTTGTCTGTGGTTGAAACTGAAAACTATGACTTCTGGGAAGGTACTTTGGCTAGGAACTTCCAGAGATGGTTGTCAGTACATTTCTAAGCCTAAGTTGGCAGGACCGAGAGCTGAGACAAGAAGGGAAGAAATCCCAGCAGAAATGAAGCCAGAGGTTTACCCGAAGATGGCTTGATGAGGGGCTAACAGTAGCTCTTTCTAGGGGCAGACACCAAGCCCCGCTCTGGGGGCTTCATCTGTATTAACACAGTGACTCCCAACCAAAGCCCTTGAGCCAGGAAGCACAGCCAGCCCCACTTTCACTGAGAAGGAGCCTGAGGCCCCAAGAGGTGGAGCGGCTGGGCCCCAAACACAGACAGCAGGGGTGGCTCTGACACCACACTCCACGCCAGCAAGCCCCAGCCTCCGGCCCTTTCACTGCCGCAGAGATGGCCAAGGGTGGCCAGAGCAGATCTTAAGGGAAGGATAGTCTGACCTTTTGCCTTTTACCTTGAAAATAAAACTGTCACTGACCTGGGCACTAAAAAGAAGTGTGTGCATGTTGGCGTGGGTGAGTGTGATGGCACAGGGCAGACCCGTGTGCCTGCTTGTACCTTGTACTTAACATTGCGGCTGAGACATCCCTGGTGGTCCAGGGGTTAAGAATCCAGCTTCCAACGCAGGGGATGCAGGTTTGATCCCTGGTTGAGGAACTAAGATCCCACATGCAGCGGAGCAACTAAGCCCTCACGCCACAACAAAGACCCAGCACAATAATCATCAACAAAATAAATCCAACCAACAGCCAAGAAACAAAACACTGTAGCCGTTAGAACTGCAGAGAAAGGACTTTGGAGAGAACTCTTCTGGTTTCCAGAAGCACGAGGTGGCCTGTCCACAGCCCACCCCACCCTGCCTATTGGTGGCACAGCAGGGCCTGGGACCCGGTGCCCCCTTTCAGCCCAAGCTCTTGTGACCACACAGGAGAAGCACATCTCTCTTTGATCAAAGAGACAGAGCTTGTCAACGTGTTCAGGACGACCAGACGAGACCAGCCCAGGAGGGAATTAGCAGTAGCTGACAGTCTCAGGAGTTGGGGTGTCCACAGTCTTCCAGCAGTTTCTAATCCTCCTGTAGGAAACACAGGTGTTACTCTTGGCAGATGGAAGAACACAAAGCGGGTGGCATGCCTCACTGGACTTGAAACCCCCCGCCCCGTCATTCCCCAGGACGACCACCCACTCTCCTAGAGAGATCCTTGTTATTCACTTACAAACAGTCTTGTTTTTAAGAGAAGTCTAATTAGGAGAAAATGACATCAACAAATATTGCCTGGGCAGTGCTCCAGTGGGGCCTGGAAGACCTCCTTCTTCCCAGATCCATGGAGGCCATGAATGAACAGACTCTCCCGCCCCCACCCCGGGGATCGCCCTGGAGAGGGAGCAGAGAAGTTTCTCGGCCTCAACACCGAAACCTCCAACATTGAAGCCCTCCTGCAGACATTGCTGGTTTGGCCAAACCTCAAAACACGAAAAGTAAACATCTCCCCCCAGTCAATTTTCTTAGTTATTCTTGAACACCCGAGATGGCTTTTTAACTCCCTCTGTCTTGGTGGGGGGACCTTTTCCATATAATTTTAGGGGCCACCAGTCCCCCTACAGGACTTCCCTGGTGGCTCAGTGGTAAAGAATCCACCTGCAATGTAGGAGATTTAGGTTCAATCCCTAGGTCGGGAAGATCCCCTGGAGGAGGGCATGGCAACCCACTCCAGTATTCTTGCCTGGAGAATCCCATGGACAGAGGAGCCTAGCAGGCTATAGTTCATGGGGTCCCAAAGAGTTGGGTACGACGTAGTGACTAAACAACAAAAACAAGCCTCCAACAGCTTTTTAAAAGCACAAAAAGGAAATCTTCCTGCAGGTTTCATCTCTCCAGTCTCTGCCTCCTGTGGAAAGTCTGTCACCTGTGTCCCTTTGAGAGGAGCTGCCTTGATGGCAGGAGTTCCCTCCTGTATCCCAAGGGAACTCAGTGGGGATGGAGCTTGGAGGGGAGGGTGCTCCGTGGGGAGGGTGTTCCATGGGGAGGAAGCTCTGTGAGGAGGGAGCTCGGTGGGGAGGGAGCTCTTTGGGGAGGGAGCTCAGTGGGGAGGGAGCTCAGTGGGGAGGGAGCTCGGTGGGGAGAGTGCTCCGTGGGGAGGGTGCTCCGTGGGGAGGGAGCTCTATAGACAGGGAGCTCGGTGAGGAGGGAGCTCCGTGGGGAGGGTGCTCCATGGGGAGGGAGCTCGGTGGGGAGGGTACTCAGAGGAGGGGGCCAGGCAGCTGCTCACCCCTCTTCCCCTGGGAGCCCACCAGAGCAAGGAGGGTTAACAGGCAGCCTGCTTGGGTGTGAGACAGGCCAGGGTCTGGATCCCAGCCCAGCAGCTAGAATCGGTGTGGACAGGTTCATTAGCTGCTCCTCAGCTTCCTCGTTGAGAAAACTAGAAACATAACGTCCACTGCACAGGGTCTGCTGTGAGGACGGAATAAGATGCTGTATAAAAGTCACCTGGCACGCAAGAGGTTGTCAGGAGATGCTGGTTCTAGGGGTCACCTAAGCATACGGAGGGAACAAGACTGCATTCAGGTGTGAGGACACCCAGCATCTCTCTCTCTCCACCAGAGGCACAACAAAAAACAAACAACTTTTATTGCCTGGAGAGGAGATCGAAACTAGTGGCCACCACTATTTCTTGCTTCCCTCAATTTGCAAAAGCCACCAACTGCCTGCCTCTCTTTTAGGACTCAAAGTGCTGAGTAACCAGCACCTCCATCCAGCTTTTTCAGGCAAAGAGATACACCTTGAGAGAGTATGTCACCCCAGCAGACCGATGGGCGAGGGCTCTGAGCAAGCTGGTGCTGGATTTTCCAGGATTCCTCATAGACCACGCACTTCCCAAGAGAGACCTGAAATACAGGCTTTCATGGGTCAGAGGGCTTTACCTGGTCAGGTCACTGATGTACATACAGATCCCAGAAAAGTGCCCAGCAGATGAAAGTCCTCAAAAATATGTGTTGAATAAACAAATAGTTGCTGAGCAGATGAATACTTCAGGGGCTTCAAAGGTAGCCAGCCTCAGATTGCTTTCCATCTGACCGTTTACTAGCAGTGAGGATTTGAAAGTCACTGACCCTTCACTCTGTTGCCTTATTTCTAAAGTAGAGACAACCCCATCAATATTGGGGAGAGTCTGATGGATTAGAGACAGTACCTGTAAAATATGTGCAGAGAAGAAACCAGGGTGGTCTGGAGCCCTTAGGTAGTGCACCTGAGGGCCTGGAGTCAGGAGCATCTGGCCTTATCATCCTGATGCTGGTGACCTTCAGATCTCGGATCCACCAAGACAGAGCAGGGAGTCGACATGACCATGACCCTTGGCCCCAGCCAGACTTTCTCAAGGAAGACCATATTCTTATAAGGAAACAACTCCTCCTTCTCTCTGGTAGACCTTGGGACATCTGATCCCAAGGATACTGGCAAGACCCTGTCATCGTCATTACTCACCTCATACCTGGGTATCACCTCCCCTCTCAGCAGGCTTCCTCTCTCCCTCTTTCCGGCTTGGGTGGTTCAAGGCCAGAGCTACCAAGGTGAGCTGTATTTCCCCTCAGCTGGGATCATTTGGCCAAGAGAGTTACAGCCCCTAAAACTGCAGAGCAGTTTGGTCAACTATAAACCAACAGGATACCTCACTTGCAAAAACACCCTGCCTTCCGAGATCAACGTATTCCCGCCGTATCAACATTTGCAGTCTGTTTGCACTAGTATGGCTTTGATAGAACTTGTATCAGTATAAATATTACTTTAGCTTTTAACTGCTAATTATATCAACATAAACTTAATTTATAGTGATAATCACAGCCATAATGTGCGGCTGCCAGACACCACCACTCATGCTTTGAGGCTTCATGTAAACTCCGCCATTAGCAATCACGTAAATGCCCCCATTACTCATTACGATACTGGCTAAAGGACTTCTCTAATTGACTCCTTCCCAAAGTCCATAGTAGGCAAGAAAAAACAGAAGACTAGGCAATGTGGATCAATTCATTACCGCAAACTCGTTTCTTACAATAGCCCATGATGTTAATATGAGATTGCAAAGGGGGACCTCAATCTGGCAGGAGCATAGTCTCAGTTTTGAACTTAGTTTAGGTCACATTATATCAATTGAATCATGATGCTCTCACTCAGACAAATGCCAAATAACACTGGGTTCATACAGCGCACTACTTCTATCTCCCCGTGTCAGGATATAAAACAGAAAATTGGCTGCAACTTGTGAATTCGTACTGCTTTTTGAATTCAAGAGATTCGAAGTGCTTTGCTAATTTCAACTAGTGGTCCTTTTTTGGTGACAATTTAGTGAATGTTTGTTTATCCTACCCAGTATTTATTGAATACTTTCCCATCTTGAGGCAAGAGCACCCAGATTTTGCTTAGGGAAATTCGACTCCCCAAGACTCTTAGTTCATACTGCTTTCGTAAAGAAGGCTCTACCTCCGGCTCCAAGAGTGAAGCACGTGATGACCTAGAATCATCCAATCAGCGTATTCTGCCCACATTCTGTCCACAGTGACTGGTTCGGGGTCGGGAGCACATGACCCACGTCTGGCCAGTGAAGGTCAATGAGACTCAAGTGTAGGAAGCCCAATTTCTCTTCTCTCCCTCGGGTATGAGGAAAAGAGAAATGAGCTGGGGGTTACAGCCTCAGTTTGCTGACCCCATGAGAGATGCTGAGTAAGAATGAAGGTGATAACTAAGAGTAGGAGAGAAACAAGGGCCTGTGACATTTAAGCTCCCGATTCACTGTCTGAAACCAGCCCTTTCCCTGGACTTCTCAATTATGCAAGTCAAGAATCCCTTTTCAGCGTAATCCAGTTGGGCTGTTGACTATCACTTGCAGCCAAAGTAATCCTAATTGATACAAGCAGCAGACGGACATTGGGTAGGATTAGAAACATTTTGAAGATGAAGAAATGGGTGTATAAAGAAATAATTCCCAGTCAGTAATGAGGCTGTATAAATTAAATACAGAAGGGTAAACAGATCCTAAATATTCCAGAGCCAAAGGACCTTTTGCAGATACAAAAGGATTTTAACAAAATTCAAAAATCAGAAGCTTAAAATCACAGATGCAAAAACCTGTGTCTTTCTCTTTTCACATATTTCTGATTCTCCAGTTGTTTCAGTGCTAAAGAAAGTAAAATCTCTGGAGAGAGAAAGAGGCTTCAGGAGAGCTGTTTGGAATTTACAGGGAAGGGGGGTTACCCAGAGTCAGTGAAATGATCATTTCCAAAATCAGAAAAGTTGGTGAGAGACTAAAGTTAAATTCAAGAAGCTAGACGTGTCAGATCCTCTCATACTTGGCAAATCTGGTTCCATGTGCAAGGCTGAGCTGGGGAGAGGAAAAGCAAATCCTCGGGGCTTTTGAAGATGAGGTTTTTCATCTCAGAATCCGTATTCCCAGCGCCCCACCTACTGCTCTCTGCCGTGCCTTTGCCGGGCATGTTATCTGTCAGGGTTCCTCCCCCCCCAATTAGCACTTTGAATGCAGTCACAACATTGGAGAGTGTGCCCTCCTCTGCCAGGGGCGGGTTGGTCTCTGCAATTAAGCTAAAGTTCAGGTTTTGGAGAGGAATGTGACAGTGAAGGGAAGCCTTAGTCATTAACTCATGCTAATGGTGCTGTAACCACCCAGCCACCAGCCCGTCACTATGAGAGCCACTTAGGCAGTGTCACTCTGATCGCAGGGTGTTTGCAGGTTTATTTCACAATATTACCCAAGTCTGGCAGTTATCTAAGTGGGAGCAGTTTTGAGGGAAGGGAAATGGATGGTCGTGTTTTAAGTGCTGGTCTTAGGTCTCAATATTTTATGAAATAGTCATTAATTTTCAATACAGGGCTGATGGTGATATTACAAGGCCTGCATGTTTATGCAGAAAATGTTCCCTGGATATCCCTGAGAGTTTGGTGAATGTAGGGGAAACAATACTCTCTGATTTATGGAAGGGAGATGGGAATCATCTCACTAGCCCAAGTTATCTAAGAAGATGCATTATTGCGTGCTAAGTCACTTCAGTTGTGTCTGACTTTTTGTGACCCTATGAACTGGAGCCCGCCAGGCTCCTCTGTCCATGGGATTCCCCCAGCAAGAATACTGGATTGGGTTGCCGTGCGCTCCTCCAGGGGAATCTTCCCAACCCAGTGGTCGACACTGTATCTTCTGAGGCTCCTGCATTGTAGGTGGGTTCTTTACCACTGAGCCACCAGGGAAGCCCTTATCTAAGAGGATAGATCACTGCAAAGAAGGGGACAGACAGTAAGACGCTGGGTGATAAAGAAAATGCAGAGAAGGAAGACATTCTGCTCATTGCAGAAGCCCTAGAATCCACTCCTTCGATCACTTCTTGAACACAAATGTATCCAGTAGGTACCGCTAAGTGCCAGCCACTCCAATCAGCACTGCGTGTTCAGAAGCCCAGAAAGCAGAAACTGCTCTGCCTGCTGGCAGTTTACTTGGGATCCAAGATATTATTTTGATCCTCAGCTCTGGCGTTCTGCCAGATGCCCTCACTTGGAGAACAGGCTTCTGGTGGCAGAGAGAAGAAGGGCTTCGTGGCCTCTTTTGGCTCCTGGGTGCCCGCTCAGGGTTGTACTTAGAGGACAGTATGTGAGTAGAGGGGGGCTCAGTTCTGGCCCAGTGATGGTCAGGTGCCCTGTGGGATCTTAGTTTCCTGGACCAGGGATTGAACCAGCACCCCCTGCAGTGGAAGTGTGGAATTCTAACCATGGAACAGCCAGGGAAGTTCCTGGGAGTTTACCTTCCTTTGGCCAAATGAATTAGGTCTCAGGAGACCCTGTGAGGTCTTGCACACAGGACACGATGTCACGGAGCCATCACAAGCACCCACCAAGCCTTTTAACTACTTCTGGCTCTTGATCACCCAATTTTAGCCACTGGTGACCTAGAAAAGGGTCGACTTTCGTGTAATCGTTATATTTGAACATTTGGGATTGTAGGGATTAACCCACAGGCCCTGAGGCAGACGTGGGTCTTTCTAGGTCAGTCGGATAAAGCAGGCACGTGGACCCGATCCTCTTTATGCCAGTTAAAGCTTCCTATCACGTTCTCACACTCCACTGGCTGCTTTGCACGCCGGCAATAGGAAACACACACAAACAAGGCGCGTGGACAAGACTGTTGTGGTTGGTGCGACTATAGGATCAACAGCTTAAAACATGTACTCTGAACACAGAAGGTCATTTGTCCAAAATGACCACATCCGTGAAAACACATCGCACGGCCTGAAGGGCTCCAGAGCTCGCAGTGCGATCAGGGTCATTTGTCGGGGGGTCAGTGTGGTTGGACTCTTATTTCAACAGCTGCAGATCTCCTCCTAAATGGATACTTCCATTTTTAACTATTAATGACATGCAGGCACATCCCAGCTTCCCTCTAGAGCACCATCTATTCAAAATTAATTTATTAAAAATGCATCCTAGTCATTAGTGCTAAGCAGATTTATGAAAAGCAGATCAACCAGGATACATAAATGTGCGGGCCCTGAGGTTTAGATGTGTGCCATGTTTATGTATTAATAGAATCCTGGCGATGTGTGTCAATATTTGTAGATGATCATTTTGAAGGTCATTTATTTCTCCCGGTCCATTTCTCATAGTGACATGGCTTTCTAGCATCTTCTGACCGGTAGTAGTTGACGCCAATCTACGTTAACTTAAGTTTATGCTGAAAATATCCCACTAAGTGAGGGCAACGTTCAGAGGATGGTCTAGGTAGATGTTGCATGCTAGGGAGACTTAAAATTTCTCATTTTAAAATGCTGGGCGTTTTGGCTTTTAATTTTTTGACTTGTGTTTTTACTATTTCCTTTGTCTTTTTTTTAGATTGTCAGCTGACTTAGTGACAACTGGCAATATGGGTGACAAAATCTATTTTTAAAAAAAAAGATTTTTAGTAAGAACTCAGGTAAAGTCTTGGGTAGGATTTCTCTGTTAACCACCTCATCAGTGGGGGACCAGACTGTGCTAGTGGAAAGAGAGGGGAAGAAAACCCTAAACCTTTAAAATAGGGGCTTTCCTGGTGGCTCAGACAGTAAAGAACTCACCTGCAATGGGAGAGACCTGAGTTTGATCCCTGGCTCGGGAAGATTCCCTGGAGTAGGAAATGGCAACATATGCCAGTATTCTGGCCTGGAGAACCCCATGGACAGAGGAGCCTGGTGGGCTACAGTCCATGGGGTCGCAAAGAGTCGAACACGACTGAGTGACTAAGCACACACACTCACAGTAATCATAAAGGGTTAAATTTGGGGCCAGCTCTTTAGGCTAGAATGGTACATTCCCTGACGTTGTAGAATTCCATATTAAGACGTATTTTAGTACTTAAGATACTTAAGAGGTATCTTTCATACTTAAAAGTATTAAGTAACATGTAAGCCAGTTTCTCATTTTCTAAAGAAAAGTATGTTCATCTATTTATCATTGAATTCTAGGGCTGAAAAGGGATCACAGAAATCACGTGGTCTTGACAGAACGCTTGACAACCGAGCCTTCCGAGGCTCAGGAATTAAGCGTGTGGCTCATGGTCCTGTCACTGCAGTGGTAGAGGCTGTACACACACCCAGATCTTTCCGTGACACCAGGCCTCCTACCTCCCCGCTTATCATTCTCTGTGCGTCTAAACTTTCTGTTACCTTATCTGACCGCTTATCAGCGGGAAAGAGAGAAATGCAGAATTTTAGAGTTGGAAAGGACTTACTGACTGATAGACATCACATAAATATTTATGTTGCTAGCCCCTATTTTGTGCCCGGCGTGACTTTAGATGTTGTGGAAGCTAACAGAAGTAAGTCACTTCCCAGCCCAAAGTGTTCATAATGGGGTGGGAGGGGATGGCATACACGTGCGGGTGTGCATGTGTGTGTGTGTGCGTGTGTGTGCGTGTGTGTGTGTGTTGGTGCTGATGCCAGGGTGGACCTGGGGGTTGGAAAGGACAGTTATTAGAGGAGAAACGCCATCTCATACTTGCTCTGTGTTAAAAGGGACAAGACATCGAGTCTGTCTGGGATGGGAGACGGCCCAGGAGGGAGTGAGCCCTCCACCTGTGGTCTGAAAACTGGGCTTCAAAAGCATGCAGGGAGTCTTATTTTTTAAAACTGCAGGTTCCTGAGACCTCCCTGGTGGTTCAGTGGTTAAGACTTCGTCTTCCAAAGCAGGGATTGCTGATTCAATCCCTGGTCGGGGAGGTAAGATTTAAGATACCACATTCCTCAAGGGGGGCTTTCCAGGTGGCGCTAGTGGTAAAGCACCCACCTGCCAACACAGGAGATGTAAGAGACGTGGGTTCAATCCCTGGGTCAGGAAGATCTCTGGAGGAGGGCATGTCAGCCCACTCCACTATTCTTGCCTGGAGAATCCCCTGGACAGAGGCGTCTGGCGGGCTACAGCCCATAGGGTCGTAAAGAGTTGGCATGACTGAAGTGACCTAGCACACACCCACACACACACAGGGGGACTTAGCTTAGTCCAGAGCTCCTCAGCTGACCATTATTTCTGACCAGGCCACTTCTGACCTCCCTGGTGAAACAAAAGCTGATGTGTCAGTGTACCCTACGCCCATCAGTGGTAAAGAATCTGCCAGTTCAGGAGATGCAAGAGATGAGGGTTCAGTCCCTGGGTTGGTGGGGAAGACCCCCTGGAGGAGGAAATGGCAACCCGCTCCAGTGTTCTTGCCTGGGAAATCCCATGGACAGAGGAGCCTGGTGGGTTACAGTCCACAGGGTGGTGCAAAGAGTTGGACACAACTTACTGACTGAGCGTGCACACACCCTACACCCAGGCCTTCAAGCTGCACTTTCCTTTGACTGGGGAACCGAGCAGTCAGCAGGCTCAGGAGACCAAAATGCAGGGGTGGGCAGCATCTCCCTCCAATACTGAGATCTCACTGGGATGAGAAACAGGTCTCCCTGGAACCGGCAGCAATTTCAAAATAGTTTTTCAAATTTCACTGCTAATTCATGGTAAAATGAGACAATAAAGCTAGAGCTAAACTTACCCAATTTTTAAAACTCTTAGTAAAAAAAAAAAAGGATCCCTACTATCCAGAGTATGCAAAATAATAGTAATATTTTAAATTTTCTTACTTGGAAAAAATAAAACGTTGTCAATCTCATGTCAGTCCCTGAAATTTACAAAAGGTTTTACTGGTCTCTGAAGCCCACAAGTCTGAGAACACTCTATGTCTTCTAAACAGAAGCCTTTTCCCCGCTCCATCCTTTGTCCTCATCATTGTTCAGTCGCTAAGTTGTGTCCGACTCTTGTCGACCCCATCAACTGCAGCTCGCCAGGATTCCCTGTCCTTTGTCTTCTCCTTGGTGATGAAGGGCTTCCCTTTCTCCTTCACAGTGTTTAGTATTTCACTCAGTCATGTCCGACTCTTTGCAACCCTATGGACTGTAGCCCATCAGGCTCCTCTGGCCACAAGATTCTCCAGGCAAAAATACTTGTGTAGGCTGCCATGCCCTCCTCCAGCGGATCTTCCTGACCAAAGAATCAAAACTTCATCTCTTAGAGTTTCCTGCAGTGCCAGGTGGGTTCTTGACCACTAGCACCACCCTTACACACCCTTAAGTTACACAGCAGACAACACTCAACCTTTTAAATCTGCTCTTTTTGGGGGAGAGGGGGGTACTATCTTAACAAGTTTCTTTTTTTTCTGTTCAACTTAATTCACTATATTGTCCTTTCTGAAATCAACCTGAATGCAGGCTTATTTAAAACAACTTATTTTAACTCAAGTTAGCAACATGACCATTTATTCTAACTCCTAAAATCACTAAACAGACTTTTAGAGATATGACAGTTTTTCTCCCCAGTGGAGGCAGAAGGTTGTTATTCTTTCTCCCCAAGCTAGTTTGCTCTGGAGAACTCCTTTCTTTCAGTCATAATATTTGATGTCATCCACTGCTGTAGGATTTCAGAATCAGCCAGTAGAAGGGCTTGTCTCCCTTGTGGCTGGGGGGCTTGATTTATGTGGATATGAATAAGATTTATGGTGTGTAATAAACATTGCTAAAACGTGACAAAAGAGTGAAGATTTAAAGACACTTACTAATTTAAGATGACATTTTAAACATTCGCAGTCTTTAGAGCAATACATATTTCAGGTCTTTGTACAGGTTTTCAGGCAGAACGCCTATTAGGAAATGAAAATCATCTGTGTACTTTTCTCTCTTTGCAGGGGGGGCCCCCACCCCTACTTAGCGCTCCCCAGTAGCTCCCCAATCCCTCAGTGTTTAGTGCTGGCTTCATGCTCAGCACCTAGATGTTAAACAAATTAGCATCTTAATATATGAGGTGTGACTATGAGGTCTAAAGGGAAGTGGGGAAGAAAAACATGTGAAAAAAAGAAAAAAGGCTGGCCAGGACTTCAGCTCTGGATGCCCTGTTAGAAGTCCAAGTTTTAAAGGACTGAAATTGACATAGTGCCAGTCTTTTGGAAAATGCTGCCAGGGCTATTTTTCCTCTTACATGGGAAATTATACAAGGAAGTCTGCTGAGAAAACATGTCATGGATTTGGAAAGTTGGTGCCTGGCCAACTTTCACACATCTGGTTTGCCGGGCAGTCTCTGCTCATCAGCTAATAAGGACTTACGTGAACCCAGCTCAGTCCAGAGCCAGCCCCTCGATCCCTATTTGATCTCACCTGGATGCCGGCCCTCAGCTCTGGCCTGGCCCCCTCCATTCAGGGCCTCTTTTATTTCCAACACAAAATGGTCTCGTGTTGTTAAATGGTCTCTAATTTTTCTAATAGCAGACAGTAGAGTTTCTTGCTGGTTTTCAGTAACTCGCTTTATTTTGCCGCCCTAATTTGCTCCCAGTCGAATCTGATTGCATTTTACTTGGGCAACTGGGAGGGGCTGTGGCTACCCAGAAAGCCATGGACTTGAAGGAGTCCTAATGATCTCATGGGGTGTTGTGTGTAATGCAAACCCCAGGCCCCCTCCACTGTGCACATGCCAGTCTCGGTGACTGACACGTACTTAAGCACTCAGGGCTGGTTTCCAGCCTGTGATTTACTCTCTCCCTTTAATTACCCAGGAGATGGCAAGCCAAGAATAATCAAGGCTTGGTTTTTTTAGGATAAAGAGTATTGCCTGGAACAGGTCACCAGCAGCACCTTTGGCCCTTGGGGACGTGAGTTCATTCAGGGAGGAGCTCCGTGACAGATTCCAGGATGGCCCATCTCTGCATTTCTAGTAATTTCAAAACTAGACACCTCGGAGAGAAGTTGCAGGAGTGAATTATGGTCAGTCACAGAAGAGAATTTAACTCATTCCGAGGTAGCCCATAATGTTCAACAACCATATTATAGGGAGCCATTTTCCTCTCTTCTGCAATGTGGCATCTAATACCCACGTGTGGAGGAGCAGAGGGTGGTTCCCTTTCTTGTATCTGCTTCAGGGACCATCCAGGGCCCCCCATACCTATACGGATAAATGAAAGTTAATTCTTGACGATAACCACTAGTTCCTGTCATCAACACAAGCGCTGTTCAAACATGAAAGCACAAGAAATGAGTCAGGGCTGCAGAGCTTGCAAAGATGATTTCTTAAAGCTGAGGGCTTTCACACACCCATATCCTTGGATTTTTTTATGCTACGTGAGTCTATTTTTTTTTTACCTTTCTAGATGCTACATTTTACCTACCATCAGGTAGATACATGCCTGGTATTATTTTTCTACCACCAGTGGGAGAGGAGTTGCAGTTTGCCAGTCAACTCAATGGACACAAGTTTGAGCAAACTCCAGGAGATGGTGAAGGATGGGGAAGTCTGGCATGCTGTAGTCCATGGGGTCACAAAGAATTGGACATGACTGAACCACTGAACAACAAGTCCTGCCTTCTTGGAGCAGAGAGCCTTTCAACATCATCACAGCCCCACTCTCACATCTGAGCTAACCATGCCACGGAGAGGTCTTTTTCCTTAAAAACGATGACCTCCTTATACTACAGGTAGTTCTGTGCTATGATATAGTACTGACCTGGAATGCACTGGTTACAAAGAAAGCAACTGTTTTCCTTGAAGAAAACATCAGCAGTTAAAGGTGTTAGGGTCCAGATTCCCTCTTGCCAAGCTCTCTAACGGTCTTCATCCCATGACATTGTCATCAGAATTTGGAGGTGGTGTGGGACAGTGGTTAGGTGCTCAGGTTTTTAGCTTCAGAAAGGAAGCTGTGTGACCTTAAGAAAATGACTCAATATCTCTGGATCTATGAAACGGTAAGAGTGTTAGTTCAGTCTCTCAAAGTTATTTTTGGTAATGAAAACTGGTGATTCAACACTAACAATGGTTGGCAGGCAACTCTGAACACACTGTTCAGTGAACAGTATCTGTTTATCTCAATGTTTGGGAAAGTTTCCTCTGTTTTTTAAATTGTGCCCATCTTTACTCAATGACTTTCAGTTACGTGTTTCTGACTGTTTTTTCCTTCCATTCATTCATGATGTTGACTGGCTCCTTTTGCTTTTCTCTCAAAGCAAATGAAGCTATTCAGGCTTGTCCTTAAGCGGAGGTGTAAAAAACTAGATCCTCAAAGCAAACATAGTAAGAACTATTGAGAAAGAATTGTGAAAATCAACACTCACTAATAGACGTCATTTAACTAAAGGAGTGGGACCATAATGAAAACTCCCTAGAAACAAAGTTCCTTCAAGCTCAGGCAGAATGAGACTGAGGACTCAAGAACCTTGTTCAGGCAGGGTAGGGGCTCTGTCTGGAGTCTAACTGCTGCCTGAAATGTTAACCTCCTCCAAGTATTTAGGAGAAAAATGAGATCATGTTAAGTAAACAAAAACACTGAAGTGGAGGGGGGAGAGAGACATGAAAGAGGAGTGGTGCCATATTGGTACCAAAGCGAAATTGGGTAATGGAGGACAAGGACATAGGGTAACATTATTCTCTTTTTTATTTACAAGTATATTGAAAACTTTTCTGATATAAAAAGTTAAAAAGAAATTCAGCTCTAAGGCAGGTCTTATTCTAGAACTAAGAGGTTGCAGAAAGAAGGATGGAAGGTTCTGGAAACTCATCTGGCAGAAGTCCCCAAAGACACCCACAAGAGAAGAAAAATCCCACAATGATTTTACTAATGTCACAGCTCCTCCAGAGCGATCTGTAATCACTGTCGCATCCTATCTAAAGTGAAGTCACTCAGTCGTGTCTGACTCTTTGTGACCCCATGCACTGTAGGCTACCAGGCTCTTCTGTCCATAGGATTTTCCAGGAAAGAGTACTGGAGTGGGTTGCCATTTCCTTCTCCAGGAGATCTTCCCAACCCAGGGATCGAACCCAGGTCTCCCACGTGGTAGGCAGATGCTTTACCATCTGTGGGCTATAAACCTTGATGAAATTAGATAAGGCCGAGGAAATTCTTTGCTTCTGCTTCATAAACATTTCCTTGACCTCCCACTGGGCGATAGTCTATTTCCCATGGATGTTTCTAATATGGGCTCTGAAAGTTCTTAGCAAAACTAAATTCGGTGAAGAATGAAGATGACTCATTGCTAACTACTCCTTTGAGTGCCTGTTTTCTTGAGTAGACTTGAGTTACCCAGCTCCATATTCCCTGACCTAACATAGAGCCCGTTCCCTGGTAATGACAGAAGGAATGCTGGTTGACTGGGGTTGCAGTGACACTAACAAATAAGGTCTAACAGATGTTCCAAAAGGAAATTAATTCTCAGTGCAGCATGGTGAACTAAAGAGCACACACTTTGGAGTCACACATACTGATGTTCAGATCCTGCTCCACCACTAGGGAGGCTGGTGGCACTGGGTCTCTGGTTTGGTCTCAGCATCTCAGTGATGGGGTTGGTCCCTCAGCTAACCTACATCCCAGGGACTCTGGTGTGACCATGAACCCGAAGGTAGTTCAGAAATAAAGAAACATTTAAATGCATTATGGAATTATAAACATTTGAGACAATAAATACAAGAAGGTGCAGACGCTTTAAATAATGTAAAGTGAAAGTATTAATCACTCACTCCTTCCTGACTCTTTGTGACCCCATAGACTGTAGCCCACCAGGCACCTGTGTCCTTGTAATTTTCCAGGCAAGAATACTGGAGTGGGTAGCCATTCCCTTCTCTAGGGGATCTTTCTGACCCAAGGATCGAACCCGGGTCTCCCACATTACAGGCAGATTCTTTACCATCTGAGCCACCAGAGAAGCAAGTTGTTTAAAAGCAGAAAATGTCCTAAGGTATTGTTTTAAACCAAAAGTCCTAAAGTTGTTTAAGTCCCAAAGCCTCAAAATTGCTTAAAAGTAAAGATTAACTGATAATTTCTTCCCATCTCAGTTGAACACAGAAAGGATAGAGTCTATATTGGAAAGATGCACTGGAGAAGGACATAAGGATTGCGTGGAGAGTCTGATGACAGATATATAGGCAGTTTTGGGGTCTATGACCATCATGACTATCAAAAGTAATGCTGTATTTCTTCTCTCCTTTTCTTTATATATATATATATTTTTTTTTTTTTCCAAATTTCTGATTCTAAGGGAAAGCTCCTGCTGAAGGAAGAAAAAAGAAAGCAGAGTTGATCCCGTATTCCACTCCCTCACCAGGATTCCCTAGGGTCAACATAACCTCTCTCCATGATGGGAAGAGATCCTCCAGCCCTTCAGATCGGGCTGAGCTTTGAAGCTGTGACTCTGGTCCATGCCCACTCAGAGACTCTGAGACGTCCTGGTCATTAACCAGCCACGGCTGAGGCTGGAGGTGGCCTATCGCATTCTGTAACGTCATCACTGTGCATAACAAGCCTGGGAGAGACTGAGCCTCTAGCTTCCTGTTACCATCATCGAAATGAATGAGACAGGTCTGGGGTGACGCTGGTCACAAAGTAAGGTCACTAATGTGACCTCTTCACTGGAGAAATGAGAGTGTGAAAAGAAGTGGAGGGCTGACCTCGGAGCTGTAACTTGTGGCTTGACCTTGGACACATCTCAACAACTATAACCCAAAGCTGCCACATGCCTCAGGCTGTACCCCTCTGTCTTGGAAGTGGCCTATCCCTCTTTCAGGCTTCCCCAGTGGCTCAGCAGTAAAGAATCTGCCTGTAATGCAGGAGACACAGGAGACATGGGCTTGATCCTTGGATCAGGAAGATCCCCTGGAGGAGGGCATGGAAACCCACTCCAGTATTCTTGCCTGAAGAATCCCATGGACAGAGGAGCACGATGGGTTACAGTCCATGGGGTCACAAAGAGTCAGACATGACTGAAACAACCGAGCGTGCACGCGGTGGTAAAGAACCTGCTGGCCTAGGCAGGAGACGCAGGAGACAAGGGTTCGATCCCTGGGTCAGGAAGATCCTCTGGAGAAGGAAATAGCAACCCACTCCAGTATTCTCGCTTGGGAACTTCCATGGACAGAAGAGCCTGGCGGGATGCAGTCCATGGGATCGCAAAGAGCTGAACGTGACAGAGACTGAGCATGCATCCCCCTTCCAGTCCTCTATCACTGATTCTGGAATCCTGACCCAGGCTGGCAGCTCCAAGCCATTTGGAGAGAAAAGCAGAGGGCTGTGAATGATCTTTTCCCACCTCTACCTCCCAGCCTGACCTGCAAGCCCCCATCTCTGAGTCCCGGCATGTCCTGCAGACGCAGAAGGAAGCCCTTGCCCAGTCCAGCCGTTCCTCCGCAGTCGGGAACACCTGCTCTGGAGTAGGCAATTGACCCCTGTCTCAACGTCTTCCTCTTCATTACTTTGTGGCTCATTTCTGTCCACAAGCATGTACTTATAAATAGAAGATTCATCCACTTTTTCACTCATTAATACATCAAATATCTGTTAAGCACGTCTATATGACAGGTGTATCTGGCAACACTCTGGAAGAACCACGGTGTGGGAGATGCCTCTTTTCAGTCAAGATCTTCTAAGGCCAGGAATTTTGATTGTTTGTTTCAGTGTCCACGATGGTAACTGACCCTGAGGAGCTGTGCAGAGCGTCCCTCTTATTACTGATAAAAGTGGCCAGGGCCACCAACATGGAGCAATGGACCCAGGACAAATCACAACCTAGGAAAGGACAGCTCTGCCCCCTGGCTTCTTCCAAAAGGTAACATCTAATTTAAAGGAACAACAAGAAACCCTTGGGAAAGAAACAGAAGGAAATGTCCCAGAAGGGTAACCTGCAGCCTGCGGTGGAGATGGCGAGAACGTGGGGTGGGGGTGGGGTGAGGAGACGATGTTATTGGTGGGCTCCCTGGGAAAGTCCTCAGTATGGGAACTTTTTAAAACCTTTGAACAGGTTTTCATGTGGAACCTCCCCCTCCCTCTTCCCTATTCCCCTCACCCTAAAGTAGTTCTAGTTGTCTGATTAAAAACGTCACAGGGGACCTGACAATCACTTTACCAGGGCTAAGCAAACCTGTATTCACATATTCTACTCCAAATACAACCCTGAGCAAGGACCTAGGAACCAAAGGAGACCATGAGGCTCTTCCTCTCTCTTCTACCCGAAGCCCTGTTCACCAAGTCAGGGCATCTGGCAGAAAGCCAGAGCTGAGGATTAAAATAATATCATGGAATCCCACGCCTCCCATTGGAAAAACCAGAGATGCACGACAGAATGGGGAGAAGAAAGAAAACCCACTGGGCAAGGAGGCAAGAGTGCCCTCGAGTTTCCCTTCTAACTTCAAACTCCCACCCAACAAGTGACACATGAGGACCAAGGAAATAATACATTTGAAAAGCACTGCAATAGCTCCTTCCTTAACCTTTCATCTGTAAAACGGGCATAGTAATAGCACCAGCTTATAGGGTTATTGCAAAGACTAGAGTTAATGCACACAAAGCATTTAGAATAGTGGCAAAGACAGAGTAAGCGTTTATATGTTTGCTGTTTTAAAAGTCAGATCTGGGCAGGACGCAGATGGTAAAAACGTTTAACTAGAGTTACTGAATGTTGGTACTGTTTACAGAGGTAGTGGCAGGTTTCAGGAGTCAATGAGTGATGGCGACATGACTACGGAGAGCAAGGGCCCAAGGCGAGAGCTGTCGAAGACACAGGAATTGGAGGAGACACACTAACCTTTCTCTCCCCCCACCTCTGATCTCCTGCCTGTGTCTCCGTCGCCTGAACCAATCAGAAGCAGAGGACAGACAGGACCAGGTGATGCTGCCCATGGGGTCAGCCTCTGGGGCCCCCATCTGATGGAGGGGGCAAACCAAGAATAACTAGCATAGCTGTCCTTAGCAATGATCCTGGTATTAGTATTAACCAGTGCAAATTAATACTATTGCTATTATTCATAACAGGACCTGTTTCTTTCGTTATGGTTTGAGTGTTATTCTTAAATGGCTTCCTGTTTGAAGGATGTGTTGACATCACTGTTTACATTTGGGCAGTTTTCGTTGCCCATGAATTAAAGAGCAACCAGAGCCCAAAGCACGTGGAGCTTCATCCTGATTTGGAATCTCAAGACTCCCCTGCTTGCAAACCATCTCCCGCCCTGGCGAACCTCAATTTCCCTTAACATAAAAGGGAAAGAAGAGTTCTAACTCTCACAGCAGAGTTGTGAAAAAGAATACTCTGCCAGAATTGAACAAATATAAGGAACTGGCAGATATAAAATTCTAAAATATTTCTTAATAGTATGCACGAGTTCTGACTTAACAAGCATGGCATATTGTGGCTACCCTGTTAAAAAAAATCCGCTGATCATTTTTCACAACTTATTTATTCTTGGTGCCTATTTCCTTTCCAAGGAAGGAAGGGGGATAAAAGAACTTTAACATCTTTTATTCTTTACAGAGTGCTTTTTACATTATTCCCGAAATTCACTTCCACACACAGAGTATATTTCAGGGTCTGCTTTCTGATTTGAAAAACAAAAAATCTAAATTATTTTCTATAGACTTTTAAAGCATTTTGTTCACTTAAATGTGTATATTTCTGCTCTAATTGAAATTCCTAAATAGTCACTTTCTGAACTGTCAAAATTGTAAAGCTGTTGATGGGCACAGCACTAGGGTTTCCATGGCAACTACTTTCATTGCCTAGGCGACGCTGGTCTGGTGATATCACCACTGAACTGGCTCAACTCTTGAAAGCTTGGCGGCTCCCAAAAATGTGCAAGTATGTCCTGAAAGTTTAACGGGCTTTTATTTTTAATGGCTGGCACCCAGCTTGGATCCACCAGGACTCTGGAGACGGCAGTGCTGTTCTGACGTTCAGTGTATGGGATGGGAGATTTGACAAGCATGCTCATACTACCAGATCCTACTTGGATGGTGATGTATTATGTGAATAGCTCCCAAATAATATTTCCATCAATCATTGCGGCTGGGATGTAAGTGGAGTTAAGCGACAGAATCTTAGTTCACTCATGAGATAATAAAATGTTTCTGAATATTTGGAGTTTAGACTGTCTCATAACCCTACTATTTTTTCTTCTCCTTTTTTCTGTTTCTTTGCGTTGTGTGTTTCTTTTTTTCTCTCTTTTCCTCTTTCCTTCTTTCCCCTTTTCTCTTTTTCTCTCTGTCTGAAGAGACAAGGGATACTGAAAGTGGGAAACATCATGATTTTTTCATTTTGGATGTCTATTCGAATGCAGTTGTCATTCCTAAACTACCTCCTGTTAAACTGTTTGTGGGAAAGTTACATTTAAAATAAATCATTTCTTGATAAGCAGTTTTATTGGTGCGTGGTCAGAAATTACCCAGGGAGAAGGAGCTCATTTAGCTTGTCTTTTTTTTTTTTTTTTCTGCCTATGGAACTCAAGTTTCTTCTAATTACATCCGGAGGAGCATTTAAACAGGGTGGTCCATTTTAAAGCAGTCACATTTAAATCTACTTTGCATTAAATGAGCTCGCTTTTAGATGAGTTTGGCTGGCTCAAGAATACATCACAAAATGCAAATCTGATGATAAATAAAGCTTTGGCTACATCACGGAAATGGGGAGCATTTCAAAAAATGATGTTAGCACTGACTGCTAAGTGAAATGGCATCTCTCGAACACGCCTCATATTTTAAACATTGAAATGTATGCTACTGAATCAAACATGTCCATTTGATGTGTGGCAATTCGTAAGTCACACAAAATGAGGTGCAAGCTTTCCCTCACAAGTTAACACTGGCGAAAATACGAGGTTGAGAAAGGGCTGTTAGAAGTCAAGAGAATAAGGAAATGGCTCTGCATACTTATTCGAGGAGTCATGCTGAAGGAAGTAGTGGGCAGAATGGGATTTGCTGTCTGGCAATTATTCCTCATCTCCTTGGGACCTGCTGCTGTTGAGCTGTGGCCCCCATTGGTCTGGCTCTCAGGAGAAGAGGGGGGTACTGAAAAGGGGAGGATATCAGATAGGACTAAAAATAGTGTAATGGGCTTTTTAAACAAATAGCTCAGGGCTTCCCTGGTGGCTCAGTGGTAAAGAATCCCCCTGCCAGTGCAGGAGACATGGGTTCAACCCCTGATCCGGGAAGATCAATCTCACGAGCCGAGGAGCAACTAAGCCCAAGCACCACAACTACTGAGCCTGTCCTCTAGGGCCGTGGTCCACAACAAGAGAAGCCCACCCACCGCAACTAGAGAGAAGCTCCCACTCGCTGCCTTCACAGCAGCGAAGATCCAGAAGGGTCAAAAATAAATTAATTAATTAAATTATAGATACACAAAAGACAAATAGCTCAGACTCTGTACATACAAAAGACAACTGCTCGCTTTGAAGTATTGACCAGTAACTGAACTCAATCTCCAGTTCTTCTCCCATTCCCAGAAACAGATCCATCTCTCATGGTTGGGGGCCACCTGCAGCTCCAGGGATGGGAGGTAGGTATCATTGGTGGTTCTAGTTGGAATCTACCAACACCAGACCACTGTGATATAATAAAGAATGTAGGTGGTCTTTGTCTCTGGTCTGGCACAGAGCTTCAGAAGATCTTGGGCTATCCTGAGTTATCCTTTTAAAGTATATACTTTAGGAGTATCTTTTAAATTCATGAGAACTTTTTTTTACCACACCTGTGTGTGTATGTGTGTGTGTGTCCTCAGTTGTGTCCCACTCTTTGCAACCCCAACTCCATGGACTATAGCCCACCAGGCTCATCTGTCCGTGGAATTTTTCAGGCAAGAATACTGGAGTGGGTTGCCATTCCCTTCTCCAGGGGATCTTCCCGGCCCAAGGATAAAACCCTCATCTCTTGCATCTCCTGAACTGGCAGGTGGCTTCTTTACCACTAGCCCCACCTAGGAAGCCACACCTGAGTTTATGCTAACGAGATGACTCAAGGTAGGGCCCGGAGACAATTTCAACATCCAGACTAAGGTCAGAAAAACCAACCATGAGATTACAGGGGGAATTTCAGCCCCCTCCTCTGACCTCTGGGAATGGGAGACGGACTGGAGATTGAGTTCAGTCACTGGTCAGTGATTGAATCGACCATGTCCACGTGATGAAACCTTGATTACAAAAGATATAATAATAGTAACAAACGAAGCAAGGAGGCTGGGAGAGCTTCCTGGTTGGTGAACACACATGGATTCCAGGAGGAGAAGGCATAGGAGCTGAGTCACACCCTCTCACTCCCCAGGATTTGGGCCTGTGTGTGTATTCATCTTGGATGTTTGTTTGCCTGCTTTGTAATAAAATGGTAATTGTAAGTATAGTGCTTCCCTGAGTTTGGTGAGTCATTCTAGTGAACTGCTGAATCCGAAGGGATCATAGAAACCACTGAATTTATACCAAGATGGTAGAAATGTGGGTAGCCTGGGGACCTCACTTGTGGCTGGTGTGTGGATAAGGGTGGTCTTGTTAGAGAACTTGCCCTTTCACTTGTGGGATCTGATGCAAACTCTGTTTAGTTAACATCAGCATTGAACTCAGTTTTGGACACCCAGCTGAGCAGGGAGAAATATCAATAACCTCAGATACGCAGATAACACCACTCTTATGGCAGAAAGTGAAGAAGAACTAAAGAGCCTCTTGATAAAAGTGAAAGAGGAGAGTGAAAAAGCTGGCTTAAAACTCAACATCCAGCAAACTAAGATCTTGTCATCTGGTCCCATCACTTCATGGGAAATAGATGGGGAAACAATGGAAACAGTGACAGACTTTATTTTCTTGGGCTCCAAAATCACTGCAGATGGTGACTGCAGCCATGAAATTAAAAGACACTTGCTCCTTGGAAGGAAAGCTATGACCAACCTAGACAGCATATTAAAAAGCAGAGACATTACTTTGCCAACAAAGTTCCGTCTAGTCACAGTTATGGTTTTTCCAGTAGTCATGTATGGATGTGAGAGTTGGACTATAAAGAAACCTGAGCACTGAAGAATTGATGCATTTGAACTGTGGTGTTGGAGGACTCTTGAGAGTCCCTTGGACTGCAAGATCAAACTAGTCAATCCTAAAGGATATCAGTCCTGAATATTCATTGGAAGGACTGATGTTGAAGCTGAAACTTCAATACTTTGGCCATCTGATGTGAAGAACTGACTCACTGGAAAAGACGCTGATGCTGGGAAAGATTGAAGGCAGGAGGAGAAGGGGACAAGAGAGGATGAGATGGCTGGATGGCATCACCAACTCGATGGACATGAGTTTGAATAAGCTCCAGGAGTTGGTGATGGACAGGAAAGACTGGCGTGCTGCAGTCCATGGGGTCACAAAGAATTGGACATGACTGAGCGACTGAACTGAACTGTGGGCACCCAGCTGGTGTTGCAGAATTGGCATCAGATTCCAGTATGTCACCCTGAGGCTAAAACAAAAGGTCCCAGAATGCAGAGGGCTTGGGTTAAAATGCTCATATTGTTACTGTCCACGTAACTTCTCTTAAAGATTCCATTTTTTCTCATCAGGTAATGTTGGTAAAAGAACAATGGCCATATTCAGGGCTAACATGAGGGTTAACTATATTGGAAAAGCACTTTATGAATTGAGGAACACAAAGCAAATATTAGCTACTATTGTGGCCCAGACTCTAATGTATAATCAAAAATCTTATTTATAACCCAACAAGAGCTTTGTGGCCCAATTTTCACCCTTTTTCAAATCAAGTGAGAAAATAATGAATGTAGATTCCCAAAGCTAAAGATATAAATTTGGTTCTATGTGTCTTTTGTGTGCATGTCTGGGATTTTTTCAACCAAGTTTTTTCCACTCCATTCCAGGCAGAAACTCGACAATTTCTTCTCATGAATCATCTTTCTATGGCACTCTTCCACACCCGGCAGAAAAATTATGTGAGGCCACGGTCTTTGCTGGCCGGTACTCAAAGAAAACATGCAAAACTGAACTCCATGTGGTCTTTGAGTCATTCCTGAGATCCTGAGTTCTCTCAACCCTTGAATCTGAGTTGGGTTAGTGGGAATGCCAGCTGGATGCTGTGGGGATGGTTGCTCTCAAGAGTCAGCAGAGAAGGATGGCGGTGAAGTGATGTGAATAAATATGTTAGCTGCACCCACTCATGAAAATGAGACTCTATCCCTGAAACAAAGGTGAAGTGAGCCTACCTGTATGATTTTTAACAAATCAAGGCTCTAGTAAGTAAGATGCTACTTTCCCGGGTCCTCTATGCCCCAGTCCAAAGATGGTCAAGGACAGGTAAGAGTTTACAAGGCAGCAAGAGCGTATTGTGGGCAGAGTGTGTACCCAGTGCTGTAGGGATCAGGAAAGAAGAGAAAAACACCCAACAACAATCCAAACATACACTGAGTACTTCGTTTTCACCAGGACTGGAGATGCATGAAATACAGCCTTGAGTTTCAAATTCTCTATGTTTGTACACACACGTCTTCGAAGAGACAAAATATAATGGGTCTATTGGTACTTTACATGATCATTATTAGGATCTTGCAAAGGAAACCCAAAAACATCCTCAATGCTCCACACACTGGCTTCTCTTCAGGGATTCTGAGACCCAGGGCGCTGGACTTAACTTGCCAAAAACTCACCAAGTCTGACTTGGCATGCACAGGAAAGCATTTCCCTCTTGTTAAATGACCTCACCTCATCATGGAACCATAAAAAGAAAGCTTTCAGATCATTTGTCTCCATCATGAAAATTTATTAAAATGAAGTTTTTTAAAAAAAAAAAAAGTTAAATTATTTTGGCCCATGAGTTTCAGATGGGGTTGTGTATTTCCCTAAAGGGTCAAAAATAGAACATTTATTAAATAGCAAGTTATTCAAAAACCAGCACAGGCCCCAGTTGTCTTTCAAAAGCTCTGATTTACTGCATATTTCTCCCTTGAGAGAGGCCTTTTTAAAATGTTCATTTCCATTTTAAGAGACCGAGGGCTTTGATCTGTTGGGAGCATTCTTTTTCTTTCCCTGAGTGGGACCTGAGGACTCCTCCAGGCAGAACTGTAGCCTTGCTCTCAGGGTCTGTATTTTTCCATGGACTTCCCGGGCGTCCAGACAGCATCTCTGGCATCGGCATTCACCCTGGTCAATCTGGAAGTCAGCACTGGTGCGTCCCTACACCGGGGGACATGTGGTCTCATGTGTTTGTCACACCTCAATCAGAACCCAGTTTCCAGGACACAAGGCAAAGGTAAAATAGCCTTGACATCCCTGGATCCAGTGGAAGCTGCCAGGCCTTCCTTTAAATTATTCAGAATTTCATAACCAATTGAGTCCTGTTACTCCAATAAAGTCGAATCACAGCCGTCGTGACATTAAGAGTGTATTTTGCTTTTGAAAGATTTTTGCCTTTTTGTTTGTCTGTGTGTCTGTTTGGCTTTGCGGAGGTGGCGCAGAGCCTGTGGGCCATGCATCTGTCAACGCTAGAGGGGTGGGAAGATAAAGCCACTCTCAGTATCAAAACTCGCACTGTGCTTTGTTTTCAAAGGACACCACACTTCCCCCTACAGGACCACCTCTGGCCCCCTGCTGCGTCTTAGTGTAAATTCAAGAGAGGACAGGCTTGAGTCCCTCCAGGGTGCCCATGTCCGTGAACGCTAGGTCGTAGCTCCCACCCATCTTATAACTGTAGGAACTGAGTGCCTGCCCTCCTAGTTGTATCACCCTGCCCACGTCAGCTCCAGACACACACGCGCAAATACACACACACACTGAAATCCCCAGGGTAGCACCAGGTGCTCCGCCCAGGGAATTCATTGCTCTTCTGCCTTTCTTCTTCCTCCTCTCCCCTTTTCTCCTTCCTCTCTCTCTTCTGCAACAGCAATCCAGTGAATGCTCCGTTTATATAAGCGTTCCATGCAGTCAACCTGAAGATTCATCTCCAGTATTTCAGGGCTGGGCCACTCTCGGAGGTAACTGTCACTCAACATTTTATCACTGCGCTGTTCCATTGAGTCTATTCCATATGTTAAGCGATTGATAGTAGACATAGGACCACGAGGGGCGGGGGGTGTTGCAGAGACAGAATGAGCAATTGATGGAGGTGGACCCGCCTGCCCTGAGCTCCCGCTGCCATCTCTCACAGGTAAATGACATGTACAAGCTGAGAAAAAACAACTCTCTCATTTTCTTGTAGCACATTTTGTTTGTTTGTGTGTCAGATTACACATTCAATCAATTGTGACAAGCCACTGGGCTATGCAAGGCATCGCGAATCCAGTGTAAACCCCAGGCTCTGCAGACAGAGAAGAAACCAATCCCAACTGTTCTCCACGGCTGTTCCCCACTGTGGAGGGAGAAAGGCAGTAACAAGGGGGTTTTTCCAACTGACTTTCTATGACAGGGAGGGAAAGAAATTGTGTTCCCCAGGAGAAAGTGGTTAATTTTATTTTATTTTTGTAGCTGCAGGCAGTCTGTGGATAAGTGGGTATTACGATCCTGGTACATCTCTAATTAATAAGATCAATTGCCACTGTATTTTCTTTTACAAACTCATTTAGATATGTCAGAGCTGCAATTATTTTGAGAATGATCTGGCTTTACGCTTATTCATCTTTCCTCTTCCTCAAGGAGAAAATAAAACTGTCAGCTTAAATGCCCTTTGAAGTCTGTTTTAGATCCTTGATTGAAAATTAAAAACAAAGTCGCTAGCCCAGTGCCACTTACAGGGTCAAAGTTCCTGTCCTCATGTTGGGGTGTGTGTGTGTGTGTATATTGTGTTAATGCCTGTTTTTAAAAGGGTCACGCGTTGGTTTTCTAATAACATACTGCATCTCTTGCTTTCATCTCTTTAGATCTACAACAACCCTGAAGTTCATATTATTTTAAAACTGAGAAGCACCAGGCATTTTGCTTAGCTGTTGTTTTTCGATTCAGAGAACGACCTTTCTCCAAATGGACGTTATAACTCTTGGTGTAAACCTACAGGCTGGCTTAGGAAGCTTCGCTCACCACCTTCCTGCCTCCTGCAGGAAATTACCGCCAACTGAATGTGCAGAAATCCGTCCCCACTCCTGGGGACCCAGATGTCACCCCCAGGTGGGAAGGGCCCGCCATCCCTTCTCTGAGTCTGTGCACTCAGCGCTGACGGCATCACCACCAGAAAACCCGAGAACCTGCCTGGTCATTCCATCCGTCTCTGGGCAGCCCCCCACAGACACAGACAAATAAACCTGATCATCCCTGTGACGCTCGAGGAATGCTTCTAGACTCTCTCTATGGGAAGGGCGAACACTAACTGTTTCAAAGGGAGACCTAAGCCTTTTCTTGGCGTGAGGCTGGGGTGAGGCTAAGAAATCAAAGAAGCTGCTCTGAACCAAAGCAGCTGTCTCTCCCAGACCATCCCCTGCCTGCTTTTCCCATCCCTCCCTTCCGTCTGATTTGTCTTTAAGGTTTTAACGTTATCCCTCTGTTGACAAATGAATAGTTTTCTGGAAGATGAGGTATTTCCAGAACCTGGCAGACACTGGAGCGCAGTGGTCTGGCTCCCTCGATTCATTATTTGAACGGGAGAGGCCTGGAGGCTTGCACTATCATCACACTCAAGGTGATGATAAATGTGGTCTGGCCAGGGTGGTAATAAGGGAATTTCTAGCCAGGTCGTGTCTAGACCACGGTTTGTTAGGGAGTGAAAACCACAAAGGAAGGGGCTCCAGTACTCTGCTCCTCAGAGGAATGGTCCCCGGGGAGCTCCAGCCACATTTCAAGTCCGAACCCTCATCCGGCCCCTCACTGGGTCTGCTGCAAATAACATTAGCCTGTCTTTCAGTGAGCTCTGGGAAGCTTACAGACTGAACACGCTTTGTGCTGTCTGTAGTTGGGCATTAAGCTCAGTACTGTCAAGTCTAATTATTCTCATTAAGGCCTGAAAGTTTTAGGGATTAATTAAGCAGAGAGCAAAAGCTTATGCAGAACAGCAATATTTTCCCCCTCAAGGATTAGCCCGTCATTCTGGTGGGGTTTTCCTTGAGCGCTGCCCATTACTTTGGGAGATAGCGAAGTGTGGAGCTCATATAATATGGATTAGAAATAGCCTACATTTCACATGTGCTACTCAGCCATGAACATAAGTCCTGGCCCTTGTGCCCATAACCCAGAAGGCTCACTAATGAGAACCAGGCAGTGGGGCTAATGAGAAATCCAACACGTGCTGTCTCTCCTTCCCTATTTCCTTTCAATTTACTTTCCACCAGATTCGATGTGTATAGGAGGAGTCCGAGTCGGTGCTAGTATTCTTCTCTTCACTTGGTAAGATGTTTAGAAATTACCTAATTCTACCCCTTCGTCCTAAGATGTGAGTTCTGGGAATAAGTGATTTGCTCAAAGAGCCATAGTTATTGACAAAACTCCTTTAAATGAAGGTGGCAGGAAACTTCTGGACTCATTGATGGTCCTCATGTCAATGAGAATGGTGAAGGTACCTACACCTGGGGTTGCTATGGACCGAAACTCAGCAGAAGGAAACAAAGTGGTCTCGCAGTAAAGAGATGATGATGGTGAGGACCTAACTTGCGTGTGAGCCCCAGGGAACTCTGGGACACCAGGAAGTGCCAGCAGGGGTCCTGTTCGATGAAAGATTTCAAGGCTTTGTGAAGAAATGGGGGCAAGAATATGGATAGTCAGGCCCTGGCATTGCCAAGGATAAAAAGGAGAGACGTACGGGTAATCATCGTTGCTCTATTCCGTGAACTTGAGTTTTCAGCAAGATGAATTTTCAGAGGGGTGTTTCAGTTGTTCACTTTTTGTATTTCACATAGAGACACGGTTCCCGTTTGAGGATTTGAAATGGAGCATTCCGGCTCCCACAGGCTCCCATGTCCATTTACTCGCTTAGCCCTTTAGATTGGCCCCTGGTGCACGCCTAGAACTTGGGCTGCAGGAGAGCCAGCATCCCTAGGGCTTCTCTGTGCTGCTGTGGCTTCCACCCAGCAGAGGTACGGGTACTGCTTCCACTCCAGACCCGGCCATACCCTGCTGCTCCCCGTTTACCCCAGCACATCTCTACCGGGCACACCCAGAGGACTGCCCAGCAACCTGAAGGTAGCCAGAGAGCCCCTCCCATAGACACCGGTTGGAATACAGCCAGGAAGAGCAAACTTGGCTGCCTTATTAGGTCAGGTACCTCAATGGAGCCTCCTTTACTGACTCTGGGAAACTGGTTTTGGCTCCTCAAAGAAGGCAACAGGAAAAGTGTAGCTTGCAGAGGCTGGATTCACTGGGTAGAACCACACCCCAAGAGGAATGATCAGTGAAGCCAGGTGTGACAGTAAAAATGCGAGTAGCAGCTGTCCAGCAGCCTTGGAGAAGGCGGTCAGAGGAGAGACGCCACCACTGTCATCATCAGCTGGAGCCCTTCTCTGAATGCAACAGATCCTTCTAGCTCCTTTGCTCATAAAGAGCCATTATTCCCTTCCCAATTCTCCAGGGCACTTTGCTTACAGCTCTTTTTGTTTCCTAAATGCTGCCTTTGCTTGTATATTTATCTGTCTATGAACCGTGAGTCCCAGAGGATCTCACTGCTTTGTTTACCTTTGGCCTGTGTCAATCCTGCAAAATTCATCTGTTGAAGCTCTAACCCGCAATGTGACAGTATCTGGAGGTGAGGTCTTTGGGAGATCACTAGGGTTAGATGAGGTCACGGGGATGGGTCCCCCATGTTGGGGTTTAGTGGCTTTATAAAAAGAAGATGAGACAAGAGGTCTCACCCTCTCTCTGTGCCTACACTCTCAGCAAGAAAAGGTCATTTGGGACCACAACCAAGAAGATTCTCACCAGGAACCTAATCGGCTGGCACCCTGACCTTAGACTTCCCAGCCTCCATAACTGCAAGAAAGAAATGTCTGTTGTTTAAACCATCGGGTCTATGGTAATTTATTATAGCAGCCTGAGCTGACTCAGAGAGCCTAGAGCCATGATTCTTACATAAGAGGTGACAGCAAACTTGCTGACTGACTGGCTGGAATCTCTCTCACCTACACATAAACAGTGGCCCAACAATTAATCGGTACATTCATTTTCAGCTTCTACTGTGGGAAACACGATGGGCTGAGCAGTGGGAAATGATAACTTCGTTTCAAAACCGAACCAAAGGTCCAAGCAGCTTAACACAGTATTAGATTTTGCCAAACGGGTATGTGTCATTATACATGCAGATATAATTAATCGTATTTCTGGTGGATGCATTGAATAACCTGAGAGAAGAAATCAATTACAGAAACTCATGTTGCTCATAATTTGAGGACTTTGTGTCTCAAGGTTTAGGTTTGAAATTAAAACTGTTTAGCATGAGGGGTGGGAAGATGGAAGTGTGCTTTTTACATTCTGAAGAAATTTAAGGGTAGGGGATATAGTATGGCTAACCTGTATGTGTTAATAGGATATTTCTGCATCTTTTAAATGTTGTGAGCATAAAAGGTGAACGAGAAATATTTTATAAGTAATACAACTAACTGACACGTCTTCTGCTGTTTCTAAATCTACAGAGAAAGTCTGCGACTTAGTACTTCTGCCCCAGCTCTTCCAAAGGCAAAACTATGCACTGAATCAGGAGTGGAAGAAGGAATATGATATAGAGGATAAATGAACACGGGGTCACAAATAAATAATGTCATTTTCTCTATTGCATGTTAATTACAGTAACTCCTTAGATACTGAAAGCTTGTGTCTTGCGGACTTACTTTTCTTTCTTTCTCTCTTACTTTAGTTCTGTTCAGTGAGCACCTGGCTGACACATGTAAGATGTGCTCAGCTGTACTTCTTCACCCCATCGCTGACACCACGAGGGCCTCCCTGGCAGGGGTTCCAGCTCAGCTCTTTGTGGCCTTTCCCAGGAGGACCCTGGCCCCAATCCCTCTGCCCACGTGCTTGATTGTCATGGAAGCTGGTCCACAGTGAACTAAGTTCAGGAGGGCCAGGGTGGGCTTTGCATCCAGCAAGGTTATCTAAAGGGCCTGGAACGCTGCCTGAACATAATATGAGCTTAATCAAAGTTGCCGCTTGGTTGAATAAAGGGACTCATCAAGGAAAGCAACAGCCCAGTCAGGCCCCAGGGCACACCCCCTCTCCAGCGTGGGCATCCCCAGGACAGGCTCGACACCACATCCCCACCTCCCACCCCCCTCGTCCCCATCTTGGAAGTTTTCTCCGGTGTCAAGGAGGATCCAGTAGAGGTGGGGAAACGGGAACGACGTGATTGGATTTGGGGAAAGGAAGCCAGATTTGGCAGAATCCAAGAGGTTAAGCCAAAGCAAGGAAAGATTAGAAGCCAGGAGAGGTGGCTTCCTTCATCAAGGTGAGGAGAGCAGTGAAGAAGGTGGACAGATGGGACCTGAATGGGAGGAAGGGAGGTGGGCCAGGGTGGCCACCTGGGTGTGGGGGGGTGGCCGGTGGTGAGAGAGAGAAGAGAGCTATGGATTGTTCCAGGTTTCTCTGGCTCGAGACTGGAGGACGGCATGATTAACCCAAATTAGAAATGAGTTAAGAACAGATGAAAGTGCACCTGATGCTTTGTTCAAGTCCCAGCCTGACTCCCTCAGAAACGTCTCAGTCATCTGGCTGAGTGGTGTGATGGAGATCTACAGGTACATTTTTGCTAACAGGCCATGAGATGTAAGACCCTACTAATATATAATTCATTATCTACACACCTCGTGTTCACCTTCCTTGTAGAAACACGCATGGCCTTTTTAAGCACACAGAATGCACTCAACAGGGACAGAAGGGCAGAGCTAGAGGTCACGGCCTTGGAGGGTTTGCCGTCTTCTGCCGGCTATCACGGCCATGCGGGCCAGAAAAGGCTCCTCTGGTCCGAAAGCAGAACTTGGCCTATTCTGAGTGGCGTGCATAGTTGCCTCGTAGCGTTCTTCCCATTTTCCACTCAGAGGCACAGCAGGAGGTATTTGGTACTGGTCAGGCTCACTCGTGCTAATCCCTTTGAGGGTGGGCCCCCATCCTGCTCCTGCAACCCCCTCACCCTCCCCTCCCACTCTTTTCATCTTCTCATTTTCTTCCCCCTTTCATTTTGGTTCCTGACTGTTTTTTACCACCTGGGCGTGGTTTTGTGTGTAAGTCATTTATTCTTTGAAACCAGCTATTTCCACAACTTGGGGGAAATGCGGAAGAGATTAGAAGGATCCCAGCAAACTCCAGGTCCTGATCCAGGAGATAAGGGCCCCTCCTGTGGTTTGAGGGAGGAATGGAAGGGAGGAAGGTGGGCCGTCTAGAAGGATCCGCTGGACAGGCGCCTACGGTGCTGGGTGAGGATGCGGCAAGAGCAAGGGAGTCCTGTCCTCCGGGAAGTTAGAGTCCTATGGGCCGTGCGTGCGCCTGACGTCACCTCCCTGAGAAGGAAGTGTGGTCCCCACTGCGTCCAGACGAGCAAGGTCAGGCATGGAGCACCCAAATCTTACTAGTGGCAATAATTCCCCGGTCTCCAGCTTTTGCCCTCTTTATCACAAATTGGCTACATGGGATGATCCTATCAAAGATTCTGAATGACCCTTCAAACCTACTAAGCTTCCCTGGTGGCTCAGACGGTAAAGAATCTGCCTCCAATGCAGGAGACCGGGGTTGGATCCTTGAGTCCGGAAGATCCCCTGGAGAAAGGAATGGTTACCCACTCCGGTATTCTTGCCTGGAGAATTCCATGGACAGAGGAGCCTGGCAGCCTGCAGTCCATAGGGTCGCAAAGAGTGAGACACGACTGAGTGACTAACACTTTCACATGTCCAACCTACTAAGCAGGTGAAAAAAAAAAAATGTGTAAGACTAGAAATCCAGTTCACTGCCAGTTTCTAGCTTTGCTTGAACTTCACAATTGAGGTGGCATGGAATAATTTGAAAATCTGACCTACGGTAAGTCCCCTACATACGAACCTTCAAGTTTTGAGCTTTCAAAGATGTGAACATGTCCCTGTAAGCCAGCTGTTGTACTGACTGCTGTACTTTTCAAGGTACTGTACTGTAAGATTAAAAAATGTTTTTTTAATTTTTTAAAATGCTTTCTGTATTTTTTTTATTTTTTTTAATGTATAAAGTATCGTGAAGCTGTTACAGTACAGTACTGTGTCGCCGATTGTGTTAGCTTGGCACCTAGGCTAACTTGGGAACAAGCTGGATGTATGGACACTCTCTCAGAATGGAACTCATCCACATGTAGAAGACTTGCTGTATTATCCAATATCCCTTGTGATAAAGGGGCTGAGGCAGTGGGCCTTTAAACATCCCATTATGCCAACGGGAAGGAGTGAGGCTCTTCAACCAGTTCAGCACCTGTTGAATCCAAGAGTTTAAAAGGTCCATAGATCCCCTGTAGAATTCGTTCCCTAGCCCCAGCCCTGCTCCACAATCTTCCTTATCCTAATCTTTGTGTGTGTTGTCACACTGTGACCTAGTAAGTGAGGGCTCAGTGGCTCAACCATGCTTGACTCGTTTGCAACCCCATGGACTCCACCAGGCTCCTCTATCCATGGAATTTTCCAGGCAAGAATCCTGGAGGGGGTTGCCATTTCCTTCTCCAGAGGATCTTCTCAACCCAGGGATCGAACTCGCATCTCTTACGTCTCCTGCACCGGCAGGCAGGTTATCAGCAGTGCCACCCAGGAAGCCCCGTGGTACACTGGCAGGTGGATTCTTCACCACTAGCACCAGCTGGGAAGCCCACTGTGATCTAACGCTATACTCCCATCTCAGGAATGGGCGGTTGGCAGGATCATCCGTAAGCTGTCCCAAAAGACCTTGCTCCACATTTGCTGGGCGAGGAGAGCGGAGGGGCAGGCAGCCCGAGGGGATCGCTATGTCCCCTTTCTTCTGCACCAGACCCGGCGGGCGGGCTGAACGGGATCCGCAGACAGCTGCCGGGAGCCGAGTGGAGTGCAGAGAGAACACATCAAGGACTTGAGCTCCAAAGGGCCCAGCACCCAGCTCGGCCTGTGTGGGTATGTCCGCACCCCTGCCTGGGGCTCTCCCCACAGGAGGAGCTGCTTTTGATCACAGGCAGCATGCCGCCCGCTGGAGGGGCAGGAGGAAAAGCCACAAGTGGTGACAGGCTCCAAAGACAGTGGAGTCACCATCAGCCGGAGTGGAATCTTCCCAAGTCTGCGGTTTGGGAAAAAAAAACCCAGGTGCCTCTCCCCTCGGCCACACCCCACTGGGGAGGCAGGGAAAGGAAAACAACATGCTGGAAAGGCAGGCCACTTCCTGGTCTGTGCGGGAAACAACCAGTGTTGGGCCAAGAGCTGACCTGCAGAAAATGTTTGATGGGTGAACGGGTCTTGAACAAAGCAGAGTCAAGTTTGAAGGTAGACCCATGATATATTTCACCATGACTTGAAAAGATTAATAATGTAATACACCAAAAATCATTGATTTGTACACTTCAAACAGATAAATTATATGATATACAAACTGTATTTCAATAAAGCCATTGTTAAAAATGCAAACAAGTAAAAAGACACATTGTGCAAAAACAAAAGCAAAAAACCTAAAGCTCCAATTAAACTGTGTCTGTGAAAACTTTTTTTAAAGATGCTGCATGTACTAGCAGAGTTTCTTGCCAGCAGCCTTGCACTGTCTTTAACTGCCTCTCCTCTCCCCATTCTTGGCTGTTTCCTGTGTGTCGCCATTGACATTTGAACTCAGCTTTGGGTGGGTGTTTCATGCAGGAGATGGTACTTAGCTGCAGGCAGAATCCCTTGGTTTTGGGAGTTCTGATTCCTCAGCCACATGATTCATCAGTCAGGCTGCCCACCTTTCAGACACTGAACTTAAAAAGTCTAATTTTCTTTCTTAGCTGTGCCCTAAAACCCTGTGTACAAGCTCTTTGCCTTTCCTCCCTGCACATCCCGCATTTCTTAAAACCATCTCTTCTATCCTTGGTTTTCCCTTAAACCTTTAGTGTTTTACTACATCACACCTTTAACTTGCTGAGAGCTGCAAGCAGGGTCATGGACTGTTTTGACTGAAGGAATCATTAAAATAGCAACAATTTACAATACACGCTGTATATATGTACACACAAAATACAGGTAGACACAAAACCAGAAACAGCTTGTCAATGTCTCTCCTCTCACCACATCGGGAAGGGTAATCTAGAATCCCTGACATTGCATTTGCTGCAAGAGGATTGGAAATATTCAACCAGCAATAATAGAAGAACTAGGTCATAAAAACATCTTATATATAAATATCTATTGTTCATGGGGAGGTGCCATGTCCAGATCAGGGCATATATTGTGATTAGATTTAACACGCATGTAAACATTTCCCAACCTGTCATTTTCTCAGCTGGATTTGTGCTTCACCCACATTAGACAGTCAGCAGAGTGCCAGAGAAGCACAGAAGACAGGAGGGAAAGCAATTAGGGTGGGGAAAAAAGGAGGAAAAAATAAAAACAGTCTTGAAATTATATCATCCTACCACCCAAAACAGGTAGTGTTCAGAGAAGACATTAAGAGATTCAGAAAAAAGAGAATGACACTGTAAGAATGGTTGTAAGCATGTTTTTATCTTACTAGAATCTTTAGAAAGTCAGCAATTTGCATACCGCACCTGTATTAATCAGATACTTGATTGAACAGAGGTTTCTCATTCCTTTCCTCCATCAAACTGTCTAGGATGACACTGGGGAAATTGACTCTGATGTTCAAATGAGTAGCAGGGAGGAGTGTCTGGAGTCACCTCTCAATGAAATAATTTAGCACTTTTATTAGGAAATCATTATATTTACCAAAGGAAAAACCTCATTTTCACTGCAAACACAGGAAAATCAAGCAGTTTCAAAGGCTGAATAAGAAAGATTAGTCAAGTACACATCTGTCCCCAAAGAAAGACAAGTTGAACAGGTAAACCCACTCTTGATTATGCAGACTTGTAGGTGGATCATACAACATCTTTGCTATTGTCTCTCTCTCTAAACGATTGCCTTCTGCCGTTGTTGGTTGGCTATGCAAGAGCTATCTGAACTACCAACTACTACTTACTTTCCAGTGTCCTTTGTATCTAAGGGTGTCACCGTGACTTGTCTTGGCTAAGGAGACACAAGGAAGTTTGCTGAGGATGAGAATGAAGTTGGGTTATGGGAAGGCTTTCAAGAGACAGGTAAGGTGTCTTATGGTCTTCCCAGGTGGCGCTAGTGGTAAAGAATTTGCCTGCCAAGGCAGGAGACATAAGAGATGCAAGTTCGATCCCTGGGTTGGGAAGATCCCCTGGAGGAAGGCATGACAACCCATTCCAGTATTCTTGCCTGGAGAATCCCATGGACATAGGAGTCTGGTGGGCTACAGTTCATAAGGTCGCACAGAGTCAGACACGACTGAAGCAACTTAGTAAGCAAGCAAGCTATCCTATCTCTTCCCCTTGTTTCTGCCCTGTACATGGTTTTGATGCTATGAGCTGCAAAAGTCATTTTACAGCCTAGATGGCAAGGACAAGGGACAAAACTCAACACCTCAGGATGTCAGAGTGAACAGAGAGAAAACACTTGGCTCCCCAAAGATTCATTTGAGTGGTTGAACCAACACCAGCCTCCAGCTCCCACCAGACTTCTTAAGTAAAAAAGCAAATACCTATGGGCCTGAGGTACCACTTTGGATTTCTATTACCTGCAGCCCAAAGCATTTATAAGTGACCCACCACGTACCAGGGATCTACACAGGCCCAAAGCAGGAGCTAGAATCTGGGTGTCTGATGAACTAGCATTGCAAATTGCCTGAAGTCATCTGTTTGCACTTTTAGAAGTCGAATTACTTTAGCTTTCACCTTTAGATCTGTAATTTTCCTGGAACTGATATCTCTTATACCATGTAAGAGAAGAATTAAGACTTTTGACATATGGCTATCTAATTGACTCAGACCATTATGAAAAAAAAAAAATCTTTTAACCAATGCACTACTGTGTTAACTTTGTCATAAATCAAGTATGGATTTTGTAAATGAGTAACTTTTAATACTTTCTTCTGATATACTGCTTGGTATTTCTATTTTGTATGAACAGTAAGCTCCCTTAACTGACTGCAGCAGCTTTATAATACTTCTTTATATAATAAAACCTCCACTTTTATTTTTTTATTAAAAGAGTAGTTGGCTATTATCCTTTGCATTTTCACACAAATTTTACAATCAACCTGTTGCTTTCCCAAAAAAGAGAAAAAGCAAAACATACATCTTAAATATCCTAGATCCTGAATATCTTGATCTGTTGGCTTCTTTATAATACCGAATCTTCTAATCCATGAATGTAGCCTATTCCTCCTTTATTTAGATCTTACTTGATTTCTCTCATAATGTTTTCTTGCACATTTTTCATTGTAGTTATTGTAGATACTTGATGATTTGGGGGTGCTGTTGTAAATAGTATGGATGCTATTTCCTTTACAATTGTTGCTTGTACCATCACCCTCCCCTTACCCAAAGTTTAACTTCTGTAGTTTCAGTGACCTGCAGCCAACCATATTCTGAAAATATTAAATGGTAAATTCTAGAAATAATTCATAAGTTTTAAATTGTGTACTATTCTGAGTAGCATGATGGAATCCTTCACTGTTCCTATCCATCCTGCTGGGGACCTAGAATCATCATTTTTTCCAGTGTATCCACGCTGTATATGCTACCTGTATTAGAAAAATATATAGTCTTCCCTGTATCAGAAAAAAATATAGTCCATATAGGGTTTGGCACTATCTAAGGTTCTGACATCCACTGGGAGTCTTGGAACATATCTTCTGCAGATAAAGAGGAAATACTGTATGTAGGAATGAACTGATTATTGTATACTGGTGTTATATTCAGTAACGTGGCTGAATTTACTTAATAATTCTATTTTTCTATAAATTCTTTTGTCTTTTTCTAAATGCACCATCATGTCATCTACAATAGTAATAATACTGTATCTTCCTTTTGAAACCTCATTGCTTTTATTTCTTTTTTCTTGCTAGTAATTCAAATACAACGCTAAAGAAGGTGACTCTGGTATCTTTTCTTATTCCTAATCTCAAGGGATGGCTTTCATTATTTTACCTTTAAGTATGATGTTTGCAGTAGATTTTTTTGAAGATGCCCTTTATCAGATTAAGAGAATGACTTCTATGTTTATTTTGATAAGTAAGAATTTTATCAAGAATGCACATTGAATTCTATCCAATGCTTCTGCATTTACTGAGATGGCCACATCTCCTTTGTTCTATTTTTATTATTCTAAATTGCCTATATTATCCTATGTCTAATTTATCATTCTCCTTTATACTATTAATGTGTTCAATTATAATTGCAGTCGTTCGATTATTAAACCATTCCTATATCTCTGGAATTAACCCAAATTGGTTCTGATTTGTACTTCTTATCCATCACTGGATTTGACTTGCAAATATTTTAATTAAGAATTTTAAATCTACATTCATGAAAGAGATTCATCTGTAATTTTTCTGACTTGTGATGTCCTTGTATTATTTCAAATTATAGTGAAAGCATTAGTAGCTTAGTAGTGTCTGACTCTTTGAGACTCCAAGGACGTAGCCTGCAAGGTTCCTCTGTCCATGGAATTCTGCAGGCAAGAAAAATGGAGTAGGTAGCCATTTCCTTACCTCTGACTTTATAAAACAAGTTTTAAAATATCTTTTGTTTTCTTATTCTCTGGAAGAGTCATACAAGATCATTTATTTATTAAAGTTTTGAAAATTTTTCCAAACTGGACCTGGAGTTGTCCTTTTAATAATGGATTCAATTTTAATAGATACTGGAATTCCTATTTCTCTCTGTATTCATTTTGATAAGATGTGTTTTTATAAATTATCAAATGCATTGGAATAAAAAAATTCATAATATCATTTCATTTGCCTTTAATGTAAGGAGAATATGTAATGATGTCCCTTTTTTCCATTCCTGTTGTTGAGAAGTCTGGGGTTAGTGTTGCGTGTTTTAAAATAATAATTTTTTTTTTTAATCTGGCTACTTTTAAGATTTCCACCTTTAGTTTTCACAGTGACGTATCAGATCATAATACATCTAGATGATACATCTATATCTTGTATTTATCCCATTGGGGTTAATAAGCTTCTGGAATCTATGGATGGTCTCTTCTTCAGTTTAGGAAAATTCTTAGCTGTCATCTCATCAAATTTTGCTTCGGTTTCATCGTCTTCTTCTGGGATTCTAATTATAAATAGGGACTAATTGGGACTCTAATTCCATGCAAGTTAGGCCTTTTCCCTCTGCCCCACAGCCTGGAAAAGACTCGGGAGATGCAGCTGCCCTAAGTGAACAGTGTCTGTAGCCTATTTGTAGCCTATTTAACCATGTACATTCCTTAGAGCTCTTCCATATAAAGTTTCTCTCTGCATCACCCAATTCTGAGCTGCCTCCTAGTGCCAAACACAGTGCCCATCCTGATCACTCTTTCCTTGCTCCTACAACTTGCTTTGAAAGCTGCATCCAGGAGGGTTTCCTGAACACTCAGGGAGGATCTTGGGTCAAGTCCGACTTTTTTAAAATTTATTTTTGGCTGCGTTGGGTCTTCGTTGCTGCCATGGGCTTTCTCTAATTGTGGTGCACAGGCTTCTGACTGGTGGCTTCTCACATTGCAGAGCATGGCTCTAGAGCATGAGCTCAGTAGTTGTGGCACACGGACTTAGATGCCCCACAGCATGTGGAGTCCTCACCGACCAGGGATTGAACTCAAGCGCCCTGCATGGGCAGGCATATTCTTAACCACTGGACCATTGGGAAAGCCCCCACATCTGTGCCTTTCTATCAGCTTTTGGCTGTCTAAGCAGCGTGCAGGAAAAACTAATATAATTGGTCAGGAGGATGAGATAATGTAACTCTGGAATTTAATACCAGAACTTTTTATCCATGGGAGGATAAGACAGCCATAATCCCTCCTGGTCTTTAAAAAGATTTCATCTTAGTCTTTATGGCTGGATGTCATCACCGATTCAATGGACGTGAGTTTGAGCAAGCTTCGGGAGATGGTGAAGGACAAGGAAGCCTGGCGTGCTGCAGTCCACGGGGCCACAAAGAGTCGGACACGACTGAGCAACTGAAAAACAACAAATAATAATTTTATGTTTTTAAACGTTACCTTAACTATCTACTTCCCCAAATAAAAGAAAAAGAAAGAGAAAAGTAGACTTGGTATATAACTCCTTGTGTTCGCCTCAGAACGACCTGATTAAGATTTATTATCGTCACTTTAGAGCTATCACAACAAGGGATTGAACTTGGTCTTGTCCATCTGTTTTCGAGTCTGGGCATCTGAGTGCAGATGTCCAACTCTGAGACCCCATGGACTGTAGCCCTCCAGGCTTCTCTGTCCATGGGATTATTTAGGCAAGAATATTGGAGTGGGTTGAAGATCCTCCAGGGGATCCTCCTGACCCAGGGATCGAACCATCGTTTCCCGCATCTCCTGCATTGGCAGGCAGATTCTTCATCACTGCACCACCTAGGAAGCCTGGGCACGTGCAGTGGTATGAGGATCCTGCTTCCCTGTCATTCTCCTTTACTTTCCTACACCCTCTTTCTACCCGTAACACAATCAATAGATCTAATGAAAAACCAGGTGACACAGAACCAGGACCCCATCGGCTGCAAGATTCCCCACTTGGCTCTGCCCCATGTGGAGCAGCACGCTAGGCCCTTCAGCTCTGCTCACCTGTAATCAAGTTGGGAAGGTTTTGCGTGGCCCCATGACACCTGCGGTGCTGGGCTTCTCCCCCAGTCCTCTCACCCTTTCTCTTCTCAGTGATTCACTAAGATTTCTGCGTCCACTATCTTCGAGGGCTTTTCTTTTTTCTCAGGCAGCAATGAACCTTCAGTGAGGGCAAGGGCGAAGACACCTATTTAATGAAAAGGCTGTGCTATGCTTAGTTGCTCAGTCGGGTCCGACTCTGAGACCCCATGCACTGTAGCCTGCTAGGCTCCTCTGTCCATGGGATTCTCCAGGCAGGAGTAGTGGAGCGGGGTGCCAGGCCTTCCTCCAGGGGATCTTCCTAACCCAGAGATCGAACCCAGGTCTGCTGCAATGCAAGCAGATTATTTACCGTCTGAGCCACCAGGAAGACACTTAAAAAAAAAAAGCAACAGGCAGGCAGATGGAGAAAGGGTCATGAGAGCGAGCTTTGCACCAGGAGGTAGCTTTTTGTGTATACTCAGAAGCCACTGCATTTGTGTAGACATGTGTCTTATGTGCATTTCATTGGCTCTGAGCATGGACAGGACCAAGGAAGGGGCTGAGCAGCTTTGATGCAGTGGGTGGGGAAGGAGAAGGGGAAGGAGAAGGGGTCCTCGGGTGGGGCGGCGGAGGCCAGGGGCATGTGGGTGGCAGCGGTGGGTGCCGTCTCGGAGATGCGACTGACATACGATTCCGAGCAGGCCGTCCCCTATGTGCTCATCATCCTGCCACTCAGCCTTAAGAGATGCTCTGTGCTTATCCGCCTGGAAGGCCCGGCTCAGGCCGGCCTCTGCCTCATTGGGCAGGCCGTCGAAGCCATCAGCCATCATCCTTCCAGAGGCCTGTCACACGGCCCGACACCCGCTGCAATTCCCGGGCACTTGAAAGGCACCAGGCCCCTTCCGAGCAAGCACAGCATCCACAGAGGCGCCTCATCTCTCCTCCCCGCTGCCCTCCAAGAGCGCCCACCAGCTGCCTGCCCCTCAACCCATTAGCCCCAGACAGAACAGACAACCCGGCAGCCCAGGGACTCTGTTTTCCACCATCATTGCCTCCAAGTCAGGTGCGAGGGTCAGGGGGGCCCGTGGGGTGAGGCTGTTAATCAGTTAGGAAACCCTGATTGCATCTTAATAACAAATGCAAAGCACCCAACAGCAGCAATTTGCAGTAATGGGAAAAATCAGCAGGTCCCTGGGGGTTGACAGGAAGTAAACACTCTCCAGGCTCAAATTGGGGGGAGGAAAAATCATTTGTGAGAGCGTCCTGGCAGGGCTTAAAGCTGCGGTGCTGTCAGTCCAGAGAGGGGAGAGGCTGGAGTAAGAGGAGACCAACAATAGATGGAGGAAGGCCCAGCTGTTGGGTGTGGCCTCATCCTCAGGCAAAGAGCCTCCACCCTACCAGCCTCCCTGCCTCCGAGGATTCCAAAACTATCATACTCTTTCTGGCCCCGGGGCTTTCCAGGTGGCTCAGATGCCCGCAGTGCGGGAGACCCAGGTTTGATCCCTGGGTCGGGAAGATCCCCTGGAGAAGGAAATGGCAACCCACCCCAGTATTCTTGCCTGGAAAATTCCATGGACGGAGGAGCCTGGTAGGCTCTAGTCCATGGGGTCGAAAAGAGTCTGACACGACTGACTGACTTCACTTTCTTTCTTTTCTTTCTCTCTGGTCCCTGTGCCAAGCGTGCATCAGAAACAAACAAAAAAATCATCACTCACAAAATCTGGCCGAACAAGGGTATCCAACTCAAAGCATTTGAGATTGAAGGGCAACCAAGCAAAGGTTCATTTCCCCTCCAGCCTCGATGACTGTACACACCTCTCTCTAGAGGGGGTTGGGAACTCATCATTAAATATTTCTACCCTGCTGGGACATTCCTTTCTTTTACAACTTCCTCAGAATGGGAAGGAGCGTTATCCCCACTAGAAGGTGAAATGTATTTTCATAGCATCAATTTTTCTTCCTCTTTGAAAACATTCCCAGCACCGAACACGTACATTTTTCTTACATATAATTTGATTTGGATGGTTTCTTGACCTGCGTCCAAATCCAGCCTGTGGGTAATTATTACTGTCACTATTGTTATTAATACTGATATTTTTCATAATCTCACAAATGCTGGGACAGCCCTTAATCTTGCTGTTTTATTTGGTTGAAAGGAAACTGGAAAGCACTGGCCCCCCTCCCAGTTTATCCTCTTGTATTCAACTTCCCTGACTCCTACCACGTGAATAATCAGCCCGGTTACCAGTGAACTCCAGTCAGCTGTAACTCTGAACTGCATTCAGGGCATAGAGACAATGCCAGCAGGTGGAAGGGTCAAAAAGTCAGAAATATCTCATTATGACTGAGGAAATATCTAATTGTTAGGACTTCTCATCAAATGCTTCATGAACCAGTGAGCTCTCTATAGCCAGAAATATCCAGGTAGAGGCCACGGAGATTATCCTTCAGTTCAGTTCAGTCGCTCAGTCGTGTGCAATCCCATGGACTGCAGCCCACCAGGATTCCTCGTCCATCACCAACTCCTGGAGCTTGCTCAAACTCATGTCCATTGAGTCGGTGATGCCATCCAACCATCTCATCCTCTGTCGTCTCCTTCTCTTCCCACCTTCAAGCTTTCCCAGCATCAGGGTCTTTTCAAATGAGTCAGTTCTTCTCATCAGGTGGCCAAAGTATTGGAGTTTCAGCTTCAGCATCAGTCCTTCCAATGAAAATTCAGGACTGATTTCCTTTAGGATTGACTGGTTGGATCTCCTTGCAGTCCAAGGGACTCTCGAGAGTCTTCTCCAACACCACAGTTCAAAAGGATCAATTCTTCAGTGCTCAGCTGTCTTTATAGTCCAACTGTCACATCCATACATGACCACTGGAAAAACCATAGCTTTTTTAAAAAACATTTATTTATTTATTTTAATATTTATTTATTTGGCTGTGCCAGGTCTTAGATGTGGCACTCAGGATCTTTAGTCATAGGATGAAATTAAAAGACACTTGCCCCTTGGAAGGAAAGCTATGACAAACCTAGATAACATATTAAAAAGCAGAACTGTGGTGTTGGAGAAGACTCTTGAGAGTCCCTTGGACTGCAAGGAGATCAAACCAGTCAGTCCTAAAGGAAATCAATCCTGATTGCCAACAAAGGTTCATATAGTTAAAGCTATGGTTTTTCCAGTAGTCCATGGGGTAGCAAAGAGACAAACATGACTTAGCGACTGAATAACAACAACAGCAAATTCGAACTCAGTTGCAGCATGTGGGATCTAGTTCCCTGACCAGGGATTGAACTCCAGTCCCCTGCACGGGGAGCACAGAGTCTTAGCCACTGTGCCGCCAGGCAAGTCCCGAGAAGCTGAATTTCTAATGAGCTCCCAGGTGAGGCTCTGAGGCTGCTGGTCCAAGGACATGCTTCGAAACCATTAAACTAAGGAGAAGGCTAGATGAGATCACTTAAGTCTCTCTGGAGGCTAAGATTTTATGATGTTACAAAATAAGGATTATTTAAGAAGTGACCAAGAGTGCCTGGCTCTGGGTAAAGGGATGAGGTGTCACAGTTCTCTTATAAACTTAATAAGCACGTTTCACAAGAGGACAACTTTACCCTTCACCTTTCAGCACTGTCGTGTCTCCATAGATAAGCTGATTCATCCCACAAATGCTTAGATGCCGGCTCAGCCCATCACTGGAAATTTTCCACTGCCTCATTTAGTTCAGATGGATAAGCGCACATACACAAACAGATAAACCCCTGGTTTTTACTCTCCCTGGAATAACTACGCCTTCTGGCTGCAGCACTTTTAACAAAAATAAAAGAACAAAAAAAGTCCTTTTCCAGGACACAGGGTAACACAGCCTTAGCTTGTGGTTTCTGTTACTCTGTTTCTTTCTGGAGCTGTGAAATCCCCTGGAACCCTGTTTTCAGTAAGCCCTGTATGATTCCCTTGGGCAGCTGTGAAGGACAGTAAGGAGAGGAGAGCAATCCCAGTAAACATCTCACAGAACGTGACCCTGTATGAGGGCTTCCTGGCTGTGGAGCATCTTCCACAGCCGTTATCATATCTGATCCCCAGAAAACTACGGAGGACAGACAGGACAGGAGGCATTAACTTCATATTACTGATCAGGAAACCGGTTCAGAGTTTCTGAACTGCCCAAGGGTCACTGAGTGCACCACAAGTGTGTTAGAAGAAAAATTCAGGTTTCCTGACTCCTGGAGCAATGTCTTCAGCTACCTCAAACTGCTCTTGAAACAAAGCAGGAGCAAGGAAGATGGCCAGGAAAATGGTAAATCCACAGGCGCTGGATAGAGACCGAGCGTCTGGACAGCCACCAGCTCTCCTTCCTCCCTCTTCTCAGTCTGTCTGGCAGGCATTCTCACAGACCCATCCATCTGTCCATGCATCCACCCATCTTTGGACCCACCCATTCATTCATCCATTCATCCAGGTTCTCAATCCATCTATCCATCTTCATACCCACTTACCCACCCACCCCTTCATCTATTCATGCATCCAGGTACTCATCCATCTATCCATCCACCCATCCTTGGTCCCACACACCCATTCACCCATTCATATACTCATCCATCTATCCATCCACCCATCCACCCACCCACCCATCCATCCACTCATCCATTCACCTCATTTCAAAGACAGAAACAGGCCTAGAGAACTGAAGTGCCTTGCCCAAGATCACACAGCTAGTTAGTAGCAGAGACAGGACGAGAACCAAATATAGAACTCAACTTCTGAATCTCAAAACAGTATCCACTATCGCATGCTATTTTTCATGAGAATGGCAGCGTAATATTAGAGAAGATCTGCTGAGCTAATTCTTCCCCACGTTTTCTGTTGCGCTGTGTCTACTCCCTTTATTCTAGAATTAGCCTGATATTTTATGCTTACAGCCTGAGTGGAGGAAAGAGATATAAGAACAAAGTTCCCCTATGGTATGCAGGGTGCCAGGTAGATATTTTTGCAGGGGATGGGGAACTGTCTGTATAAACAGTTGGAGCTACCTTAAATTATCCTGTCAGTAGCACTGGAATCGGGGTCCAACCTCATACAATTCTGACAAAGAATCACTGCCCCGTCCAGCAGAAGTGATCTCATCACCAACCTACTCTTCTATAAAGACCCCAGCCCCAGGGCCCTTGGATGATCTTATAGGTACAAGGTCTCAGGCCCCTTGGATATCTGGTAGACCCACAAATGGAGGAAAGGGTCAGACAGTGGTCCAAAGGAGAGAAATGGAGATGGGCCCACGTACCTTTCAGGCGCCAGAGGAAGATTCAGAAAGGTTCAGAGAAGATACTTCAAAGCATGTGGTTCCTTGAGGCACAGGGCCTGGGCAGGGGTCACATTTGTCCAAGTCAATAACAGTACTGCACCAGACCCCAAAGGGAGGGAAAGTCAATACAAGCTTGAACACTGGGGCATTAAAAACACATGATATAGAAGCAAGGTTTCCCCACCCTGGGGTGAAACAAAGATTCTCTGGGCTGGAAGAGTGAGGAAGAAAAAAGTTGAAAGGCAGGGAAAGAAAGCTGACATGCTACCGAGTTTCACCCAGCCAAGTCAGAAAGGAAGGGTAAGGAGTGACAGAAACCCCTGGGTTCCAGAGATGACTGTGCCCCTGGGCCGAGGACCATGACCTGCAGTGCCCACCTCTTCTTCCACCTGATTCCACCATGCCCGGCAGGGTGAGGAGTGGAAGAAATGTCTGTGAAGTGTGTCTTCGTGGGTGGACTTGAGGCAGCTCAGTAGTCCTCCTTCAGTGTGGATCACACAGGTGATGAGTTTTCAGAGCTCCTAAGGGTGGTGCAGAACAGGGCAGAAACAGAGAGGGTGGGGTGGGGGGGTAGGGCAAGGGAAGAAGGGGAGGGGGGGGGGGGGAGGGGGAGGGGGGGGGGGGAGAGGAAGGGGGAAGGGGGAGGGGGCAGAGCGAGGGGGAGGGAAGGAGAAGGGGGAGGGGAAAGGGAGGGAAGCGGGAAGGAGGGAGAGAGAGACAGAGAGAGAACCCGAAGAGGTTTCGGTATCAGAAGCAAAGGAGTCCCAACAGAGACCTACGGGAGGAAGAAGGGCCTCTCAGCAGAGGCCAGAGATAAGACCCAGGATAAGCCAGCCCTTCTGCTCCCAGACCCCTCATTTCTCATTTGCATGCCTCCCAGAGAACAGATGCAGCCTTGAGGTGGAGGACCCTGACTGGACCACGTGTAGGTTTTTACCACTTGGCTGAATGGGGGCTCAAAACAGAAATGAAATTGTTACCGAATGCAAAAAAGACATTAAAACACTATACACTCTTTTGCCTATCTCACTTTTTAATTTAGCCTCATACTTAATACAAGAGGCTTTAGTGAAAAGTGACAACTGAAATCCTGGAGAATTCGAATAGACAAGGGTGCTCAGGAACCGTTCTGTTTTCAAGACACGGGTGAGGGTTGGACAGAAGAAAACAGATCCTGGGAATTGCCTGGCATTCTGTTTGTAACTTGGGATTCTCTGTCCTAGCCTCTGGCGTGTCCCAGGGCCCGTGATGTGGAAGAGACGGCAGAGAAGTGGCTGTACACTCTGTCCCTTCACCCTCATGCCAGCTCCTTACAAAACGATGCGAAAAGCATGCAGAAATGGCCCCAAGCATCTCTCCGCAGGGTTACAAGCAGCCCTGGCAGGGCTGGCAGGCCATGGGGTCATCGGCTTCGTTCTCATCTTGACAGGGGTGAAACAGGAAGCCACTGCTCAGGCACACAGGCCTGCCTTGACCCCTGCTCACGGGAGCCCTTCTCTGTGTGCAGGAGCAGGTTCACGTCAGGTCTTGGACAGGACAAGCATTACTATTCTCCAGCAGCCCCAAGAATTCTCCCTGAGGCCTCCGTCCCAGTCATTTCATAACCTGGCAAGAACCATGTCACCTTCCGGGGTTTTCAGCACTGATGACACTCTTGTTTTCTCATGAAAAAGCCTGGGTCACCTGAGGACGCTTCTTGCATGGATCCAGCTGGCTTGCACCTTCCCGTCACCAATTCCCTGTGTTCCCTCCAGGGGCGCTGACCATCGTTTTCACTGTAATGAATACACTGTAACTGAACTAGTTACGAGGATTAAAAAAAAGTCTTTGTAATCTGCTAAGTAATGCCTTGATCCCTTGTCCTCTTTCAAAAAGGAAGACAGCAACTGATACCCCACCAGGTTTTACCTGGGCTTACTGAAAAGCCATATATTTTTTTTAATTTTTTTAACTTTTTATTTCGTATTGGGGTATAGTCGATTAACAATGTTGTGATAGTTTCAGGCGAACGGTGTCTCTGTTCTCTCTCAAACTCCCCTCCCATCCAGGCCGCCACATAACATTGAGCAGAGTTCCATGTGCCATAATTTTTAAAAAATACAAGTGTAATATGAACCAGCCATGCATCTCAATACTGCATCTGCTTGTAGAGAACATGTCTCCAAAACAAGGCTTTGGGGAAGAGCACTGCAGTGTAAGGGCAATTGGGTCAGATCACCTGTTCATTGCGTATGTGCAAATTATATGTGGAAAAGCACAGCAAGTCATATCATGTCAGGAGGTGGATCAAATCACCTACAGTCACTGATTCAGCTGTTACTGATGATGCTCCTAACCCCCAAACCACCAAAGGTACAGCGGGATATATACCAATAAAAAGAACATGCAAACTGCTTCACCCTCACATAAATGGGGACTCAAGGTTTTACCTATATGGAACAACTGGAGAACAATACGAAGAATTCTTGTAATTAGTGAATACAATAAGAACAGTGGTTGACACGCAGTAAGTCCTAGGCCTTTGGTAAGCATTTGACATACTTTATCTCATTAAAACTTTAGGAAGACAAAGACAAGCACTGTTATTAGACTGATTCAATTGAAACAAGAGGATGAGAGCTCTGCACTGGCCCAGGGTCACGTGGACAGAAAGGCAGGAGTTGAACTCAGGTCAGTCTGCTTGACCTCAGCGCTTAAGTGCTGTTCTGCGCATGCGTCAGTGAGCAGCCCAGAGAGGACGTGCTGGGGTCATTCAGAGAAGATAAAGCAGACCACAGGGTAATGCCTGCTATGTCAGCAGAGTCCCAAACCTGGCCTGAATTGAGACTCAAGTAAAAAGACAAGTGTGGCAGCTGGGCTGGTCTCGGCCACGTGGGAGAGCTGTGAGCACTGGGCAGCTCCGTTCCCAGGTCCGTCTGACTGCAATCTGGAAAAGTAAGCAAGGTGTGCAGTGTCACACAGATCCCTGAGCCGTGAAGGGTGGTAATTAAACAGGATGTTGGCCGACTCCTGTCTTGGGGAGAGGGTCAGAGGAGGACACAGGATAACTCGGGACACAACTCGAATCCTGGAAGCTGTCTCCTCTGTAGGAACTTCTTTGATTGGCTGTGTTTGTGCACCTGGAGTGTGATCAGATTGGCACTGGCCCTGACACCCAAAACCACTTGAGACTGGCATGTTTCACCTGCTCTGTGAACGGGTACTAAGGTTCCAAGCTTTCCCATGTAAGGCTTGAAGCTATCGTGAAGTAACCAGATCTCAACGTTACATAAAATCTCGATTGTGTGAAATTGGAATCTGAGAACCTCTCCTCTCTTAGGGAGGTAAGAACGAGGTGAGAATGGGAGATAAAGATGGCAGTGGGAAGTGAAAATACTTAAGGAAGAACTTAATGAGAGATGTGAGTCCAGGGGACCCGTTTCTTTTTCTTCATCATAAGCTAACATTTTTATTTAGTGGGAAAAACATCCAAAGAAATGTTTCTGGGAGCTTTCACACACATTTCTAAGTAAAATTCCAAAATTCTCTGGAGTATGATCTAATACATTATTGTCTAATATATTAATGTCTAATAAAAGCAACTCTCATTTTATTCTTAATATTGTTAACAGTGTACTGTATGTGTGCTATCAACATGCATGCATTTTCCTATCCAGTCTCTTAATAAATCTATGAGGTAAGCATTATGCTCCTTGCATAATGAGGTGAGGAACTAAGGGATAAGATGTCCAGTAATTTGTTGTTGCTGTTCAGTCACTAAGTTGTGTCTGACTCTTTGTGACCTTAGGGACTGCAGCACACCAGGCTCCTCTGTCCTCCACTATCTCCTGAAGTTTGCTCAAATTTATGTCTGTTGAATCAGAGATGCTGTCTAACCATCTCTTCCTCTGCCACTCCCTTCTCCTTTTGCCTTCAATCTTTTCCAGTATCAGGGTCTTTTCCAACGAGTCAGCTCTTCATATCAGGTGGCCAAAGTATTGGAGCTTCAGCATCAGTTCTTCTAATGAATATTCAGAGTTGATTTCCTTTAGGATTTACTGGTTTGATCTCCTTGCTATCCAAGAAACTCTCAAGAATCTTCTCTGGCACCACGATTTGAAAGCATAAGTTCTTTAGTCCTCAGCCTTCTTTATGGTCCAACTCTCACATCCGTACATAACTACTGTATGGAAAAACCATGGCTTTAACTATATGGACCTTTGTTGGCAAAATGATGCCTCTGCTTTTTAATGTGGTTTTTCCAGTAATTTACCCAAAGTCAAATGGCCAGGGAACACTGGAGCCTGGGTTCAAACCCCAATCTGTCTGAACTCAAAGTCTTAGCTCTTGACTGGCTCCAATGGCAGGGTAATTATCACGTCACTTTGCTCCCTCTATGCATAAGGTGATGTGTCTACAATGAACCAAGACTCATTTGCACAACTGACTCCTCTGCATAACGGGAAGTTCAGTTTTACATACAACTTGATGTTTGTTCTTCATAGTTTCCTTTTCAAGCCACAAGACCACCACCAGCAGCACCAACAAAAATCCAATATGAAGTATTTAAGCAAGAGTTAGAAAGCAGGTGTTCAGAGTCAATAGCTATTTTTTTAAGGTACATTTTATACATAGTAAAAGGTATAGATCATAAGTGTGCATCAGTGAGTTTTGGCAAACCTATATACCTGCATAATCACCACCCAGTCAAGATAAGAATATTTTTATCATCCATTAAATTTCCATTTTCCTACCTTGTGAGCAAGCACTATTCTAATTTCTAACACCATAGATTTATTTGCTGTATAAGTGTGGGTCTATTTCTGTACTCTATTCTGTTCCATTTGATCTATTTGTCTATTATAATGCCAATATATTGATTACTGTAGCTTTACAATATATCTTGAAGTCAGGTGGTATTAGTCCTCCAACTTTATTCTTTTTTAAAGTCTCTTTTTATATTCTAGGCCATTTGCATCGACGTATAAATTTAAGAACGAGTTTGTCACTTTTTGTCAAAAAAAAAGTCTGAGATTTTGATTGGGAATGCACTGAATCTATGTGTAGACCACTGACATCTTAACAATATTTAATTCTTGATTCGAGAAAGAAAGTCCTTGAATATGATATATCTCTTAATAATCTGTCTTCTTAAATATCTCTTAGCATTATTTTATAATTTCGTTTAATCTATTGCCAAGTATTTCATGTGTTGGTACTATTGTGAATTATTTTTATTTCATTTTAATTTATTTGCTATTAGTATATAAAAATAAAATTCATTTTTATATATTGACCCATACCTTGAAAATTTGATTAATTATTTGCTATTTCTAGCATTATTTTGTAGATCCCTCAGGATTTTCCATGTGTACAATCATTTGTATCTAAGAACCAGTCACTTCTTCTTTTCCAAACTTTATGCCTTTTGTTTCTTTTTCTTGCCTTATTACAGTGGCCAGGACCTTCAGTACCTGTTGAATATAGGAGATGAAAGCAGATGCTTTTGTCCTATTTCTTATCTTAAATAGAATGTGTTCAATAGTTCTTCATTAAGTATTAAGTTAGCAGAAGGATTTTTGTCTTTGCCCTTTTTCAGATTTAAGAGGTTCTTTGTTTTTGTTTTTTTACTAAGAATGTATATCTATAAACGATTGTTGAATTTTGTCAAATGCTTTTTTTTCCCCATCTCATTACCTATTTCTATTTTTATTTAAACCTGAGCTCCAATTATTTCTTCCAACTGTTTGCTGTTTATCTCCTTGTTTTTTGATATGTGTGGTCTCCTAGGCAATTTTGCTGACTGCAACACAGCATGAAGCTGGATTCATACGTGACTGAAATCTGGTATTTCCTGACAGCTGTACTTTTGTGTGGTAGTTTCTGTTTTCACTCAAATTCTGTTCATTGTAGGACTGTTTTTAATTTTGAGCCAAATCATGCTAGAATTACATATTTAACTATTAGAAATAGTTATTACAGAGTTTTTTTTTTTTTTTTTTTACCTACCACATTTCTTGAGACAAATGTAGTCAAAAGCCTCAGAACTTGGCTTGTTCATCAATTCACAGTCTGAAAAAGAAATGCAGCAATATTGCAGATCTTCCCTTTGTATCAAAAGCCATGCAGTCAAGATGGATTGGAGAGAAAACGCGGCACTGAGGTGTGCCGTCCAGCGGCCAATCCCATGTTATCTGTGGATCAACCTGACCAACCCACGTGCACTAGGGAGCAGGTTGGGGAAAAGGACAGGCTAATAAGTTTAGGAAGTGTGACATTCTTACATCCTCCTGGAAATTCACAAGATACATTTGTATATCAAAAGCTCTTTGATATACTCTTTAACCTATATGGCTTTCACTTTTTTTGACCATAGAAATACTGTTTTGATTTGGTTGACTAACACCTTCTAACTCTCATTCCACACTTTGACATTGTCCCTCTACTTTCTGTTCATTGGCACCCTATAAACACTCAGCTCTGCATTCTATGAAAGGGAAAAAAAGCATCTTTTACAGCAACATTCAACAGTGGATTATCAAGACCGTTCGATCTGGCCTTGCCTTCACAGCCCCCTTTGGAAAAGGATCACAGTTAGATCTCCGACTTGGCTTAAACGTTGAAGGAAGTTGAGGGTGGAAGGAGGATAAAGGTTTTGCAGCAGAAAGTACAGACAGGGTATATGGAGAAAGGAGAGAGAAGAGGGTGAAGACATGTAGGAGCTACAGAGAGGGTACACAGCCTTTGTGGGAGACTGTAGCCCACCTCTGTGGTTCACTCTTGAGGGATGAGGTGGGACTCTACCCATGTGAGGCCACCAGCTTTTATGAACATAATTAATGTGGTTCAACCCCCACTTTGTTATGTTCAAATCATTCCTCTCGTGGGCAATGAGATCCTGCTTCTTCTTTCACCTCTCCTGCCATCTCTTCTTTTGGTGTCCTGGTTTGATTTAGTTGAGTTTTTATTATTAAGCCAACCATTTTCTTTTAGTGTTAAACTTCTTAATTCATTCTAATATGTTTTAATTTTTTTTTCCTCATATCTCAGAATATTTTTCCTCTGCATAGAGACTCTTGAGTGTGAGGTCTAGGCCACTGCTGCCCCACAGGATGTAGTGGGCAATGGAAATGCTCTACATCTGAGCTGTCCTGTGGTCCCCACTGGCCACAAGTGGCGACTGAGTGCCTGAAATGTGGCTCATGTGACTGAGGGGATGAAATGCTCATTTTAAAGAATTTAAAGCCAGATAAGTGGGGACTTCCCAAGTGGTCCATTGGTTAAGACTCTGCCTTCCAATGCAGGGGATACAGGTTTGATCCTTGGTAGAGGAACTAAGATCCTACATGCCTCATGGCAACTAAGCCCATGCAGTACAACTACTGAGCCCACATACTCTGGAGTCTGTGCCTCAACTAGAGAGAAGCCCGCAAGCTGCCAGGAAGGATCCTGAGGGCTGCAGCTAAGACCCGATGCAGCCAAACAAACAAATAAATAATTTTAAAATAATAAAGTCAAACAAATACACATGATCAGTGGCTACTGCATTGGAGAGCAGATTCAGCTGCTTAGACCCAGTGAAGAAAAGAAATTGTTTTTATCACATCGCGTTGGGATGGCTACACCACACTTTGAATACTGGAGAATCTGTTAAATCTGTTACTATGTGCTTTAGTTTTAGACCAGTGCATGCATGCCACAGTATGCACATCTGAAGATACATTTTCTGGCAGTATCCATGATTTTGTATATACAGGGACTCGTTCTCCCGATTATCTGACCTCACATATCCAGGAGGCTGTGTGTGTAAATAAATGCAAAAGGACTCCGAAGGCAGACAGACTTGGGTCAGAATTCTCATCCCATCAACTTCTGATGACCCTTTACCCGCGTTCCATCTACGAAGTTGCAGCAGGAACTGCCACATTCCTATCATATAGCCTTCTTCCCCCAGTACCAGACACAGGTGTCTAGAGAGGACAGGTAACCCAAACTGGGCCATTCTCTCCCTGGGAATTTGGGAGATTAGAGAGAGAGAGATTAGACACTTCATGTTGTTGGAGCCACGCACTAACATTGAGTACTGCTGGTCTCCTCATTTTCAATACACAGATCACAAAATTCAAAGGAGCCAGTGTACAAGAGAGACAGGAATTATACAGGCAGGCAGAAGGGGGGTGCAGAGACCTGACAGAACAAGGATGGGGAGGGTTCCTAGACTTCCTTCTGATGGGCATCACCGTGCTTGCTCATCAATGCCTCTCCTCCGCTGACAACAAGAAGTTGCCCTCCCCAGCACTTGTGCAGGGCCATCAGACTAGCAGTAACACTGTGGCCTGAGGCAGCGAAATTCCTCTCTGAGTCGCCCCAGGCTCTCACTGCCCTGTTAGGGTGCATTTAGGAGCCTCACGATGAGATGACAGATCCACTAGTCCAGAGATCCAAGCAGCTGGGTCTCGAGTCACCACGTGGAGGACAAGCGTCCTGGAGAACCACCCGGGCCTGCATGCTGGTGTCTCGAACCTCCGCAACTGTGAGGCGGTTCTGAAGGCTTCTTCTGGCCAACATTCTCTCTGAGCCTCTGTTCGCTCATCTGTGAAATGGAGATAAGACTGTTCTGTTAGAAGAAGCCTTTTTTTGTTCTTCAGCAGCGAAGGCTCCAGGTCTGGTTGATTCTTGTTGTTGTTGCAGCCCTTGGTGTTCACTGTTGGAAAGAAGAGCTAATGTCCTGACAACAGCCTTGCTCTCCAAGCCCAGACAGCTGGACCGGTCAGAGGGACACATTGATGAGGTGTGAGCTTGAAAATAGGAAAGAGATCAGTTTGGGTTCCTAACCTGTGGAATCCATCTAGTTCCTCTATGTCGTCAGTCGGGGACCCCACAGAACCGTGCCTGGCAATTGGGAAGCTTGCCTTTCTTTCTGAAGTGGCTGTAGGTTGGGGGGTTTAGCCAGGAGCTTTGGGATCCAGGTAGAACACTCTTTGCACAGGTCCTGAGTGGCCTTTGGCCTTGTCCGAGGGGCAGGTCCAGGGACTCAGGAGAAGCGGACAGCTGCTCAGAAGAAGAGGAGCACTGCTGGCTGGAGGGCAGGTGCTCTGACCCAGGCTGGGGCCTCCAGTCTCTGCCCCAACCCAGATGCGCTCACTTCTCTTCGGCGCCCCTCATGTGCACTGGTGACTGCCCCCAGAAAGGCAGGAAATAGGTGAAGAGAGTAAAAATAAACTGGAGCCCATTATACAGAGTGAAGTGAGCCAGAAAGAAAAGCACCAATACAGTATACTAATGCATGTATATGGAATTTGAAAGATGGTAATGGTAACCCTATATGTGAGACAGAATAAGAGACACAGATGCATAGAACAGTCCTGTGGACTCTGAGGGAGAAGGTGAGGGTTGGACGTTCTGGGACAATAACATTGGTGAAGCAGAACACCATTCCATGTTCTATGCATGGGACGGATGCTCAGGGATGGAGCGTTGGGATGACACTGAAATGGGAGGGGGAGGGAGGTGGGAGGAGGGTTTGGGAGGGGGAGCACATGTGAATCCATGGCTGATTCATGTCGATGTATGGCAAAAAACTACTACAATATTGTAAAGTAATTAGCCCCCCCAACTAAAATAATAAAAAAAAAAAAAAAAATAAAAAGAGAAAAAAAAAAAAAAAAAAAAAAAGAGAGTAAAAATATCGGGCCTCCCTGGTGGCTCAGTGGTAAAGAATTCGCCTGCCAGCGCAGGAGATGCAGGAGATGAGGGTTCAATCCCTGGGTTGGGAAGATCCCCTGGAGAAGGGAATAGTAACCCCGACTCCAGTATTCTCGCCTGGAGAATCCCATGGACAGAGGAGCCTGGTGGGCTATAGTCCGTGCGGTCACAAGAGTCAGACACGACTTAGCGACTAAAACAACAAGCCTCATCTCACTCATTCCTAGGCACCGCCAAGATCTAATATGTTGAATGGCCATTTCTATCCTTACCTTCTCACCACTGATTCTTTCCCTAGGTGGACAAGGGGTTATTAGATTTTCCCAGAAATTTTTGCTCTTCATGATCTCCAAAGCTCAGAGCCCCAGATCAGAAATGTGTGTCTTATACATAACGCCTTCTTGAAAGAAAGCCTGGCCCTTGAAGGCTGTGTCTCAAAGACTGAGCTAAAACCAAACTGAGGAGAGAATTTGTGTCTCTTTTTGTGGTTTAGAAGGTTAGGGATTTCATTTCCTTCCTCTGGAGCTTGAAAAGGGCTTCCTGCTACGCTCTCAAGGAGCCTTTCATTTGTGGGCTGCAAACGCTGGTTTATGTTGATGGCAGCGTATAAAATTAAGTGAGTGGCTGGTTATTTCATTTCTAGTACATTAGAGTTCTTCTTAGACAAAGCAGTTATTCACAGAGTTCATTCTGTTATTTGTTTTCTTTTAAATCCTGGGGTGGGGGGACATTAACGAGGTTAACTCCCAGTTATTCAGGTTATCTAGTTTGTCTGTCGGTGGCTGAGTGGGGCCTGGGGTACAGTCTCTGGAAGCAGGCGGATGCAGGGGTGCTGTTACAGGGAGAGTGCTCATCTGGATTCAGGATTCAGGAAAGGAAGGGGAAGGATGAAAGGACAAGAGACTGCGTACCAGGGCTTGTTGACAGATTTGGTATGGAACCACAAAGCAAAACATAAAGAATAACTCCAGGATTGCCAAGTCTAGAGTTGTTGTTGTTCAATCACTATGTCGTGTCCGACTCTGCGACCCCGAGGACTGCAACACACTAGCTCCTGGAGTTTGCTCAAATTCATGTCCAGTGAGTCGGTGATGCTATCTAACCATCTCATCCTCTGTCTCCCCCTTCTCCTCCTGCCCTCAATCTTTCCCAGCATCAGGGTCTCTTCCAATGAGTTGGCTCTTCGCATGAGGTAGCCAAACTATTGGAGCTTCAGCTTCAGCAACAGTCCTTCCAATGAATACTCAGGGTTGATTTCCTTTAGGACTGACTGGTTTGATCTCCTTACAGCCCAAGGGACTCGCAAGAGTCCTTTCCAGCATCATAATTTGAAAGCAAAGTCTAGAGTACTTTCATACAATTAAAATGTAATGCATTCTACATATAGGAGCCACATTAAGAAAGTAAAAAAGAAACAGATATGTAATATTACTATTTTGATAATTTTAAAATGTAACCCACTATGTCTCAATATCATTCAGTTAATATTTTACCTACTGGGTTTTTTTCAGACTAAATCTTTTCAAATCCAGCATGTGCCTTCCACTTATAGCAGACCACATCACAGATCAGCCACACTCCAAGTGTTCTGTGGCCACACATGGCGGGGAACCCCAGAAAGTCCAAGGGGATTAGAAGGATATAAGAAGAAATGAGTGGGAAAGGATCCTTTGTTTGGAGAGGAACCTGATAAGCTGTTGCCACATTGTGTTTTGCGGGATGCCCAAGCGATGGTTGAAAGATACAGGACTGGTGGTTGGGAGGGGGAGGCAGAGAAGATTGATTGGTCAAGGGAGATTTGAGGTAATAAAAATCCCCTTACTATATTCTACAACACTTGTTTCATGAATGCCCAGACATTGTTCTGTATTAAGATATAGCCCATTGACACATGTGCCCATAACGGTAAAGGGCTAGGACCATCTGTAGTGGGCCTGAAAAAGTGAAAGCATTAGTCAAGTCCAACTCTTTGTGACCCCATGGACCGTAACCTGCTCTCTGTCCATGGAATTCTCCAGGCCAGAATACTGGAGTGCATTGCCATTCCCTTCTCCAAGGGATCGTCCCAACCCAGGGATCGAACCCAGATCTCCCACATTGCAGGCAGATTCTTGACTGTCTGAGCCACCAGTGAAGTAGTGAGCTTAGGTGTCCCCTAAAGCTTTCAAGCTTGAAGTATTTGGGGATATTAATGCCTATCCACCAACCTCCAAATCACTCCCAATATACATCAAGGATTCAGATACGAGTGCTTTTTGTTAAGTACATGTATGTTAAAATATCCAATAAGTACAGAAGTGTATAAAATAGAAAATAACTATTTTCAGCTTTCTTTTTGTTTCTTATAAAATGAGGATGCTACACTATACTATATCATTTTCTTTAGGTTTTGTTTGTTTATTTTTTGTTGTTGTTTTTTTACTGTGCTGTAATGGCGTACAGGATCTTAGTTCCCTGGCCAGGGATCAAACCCATGTCCCCTGCACTGGAAGCATGGAGTCTTAAGCACTGGACCCTCAGGAAAGTTCCTCACTTTCTCTTAAATGAGTATTGGGAACCTCCAGCTCATCCCTTGAAATGGATGTGCACTACTCTATTGTGTGGATGTGTTTCACCATTCATTTATCTGGTCTCTTCTTGATGGAAATTTATGTTGTTTCAAATTTTTTTGCTATTATAAAATACTACAATGGCTGTCCTTTCATATATCTCTACAATGGTTGGTTTTATTCCTTAGGGATACATTTTGAAAGTGATTATCATTATCAGTATGAATATTTTAAAGTTCTCAATGAATACTGCTAAGGTGCTTCATAAAGCTTCCCTTTAATACTTCTTGAGGATTCTGTTTCCACAACTCCATGCTAATACTGGTTATTTTCATTCTTTTCAATCTTGTCCATCTTATTGGTGAAAAATATATTACAGTTTACATTCTAACTTCTTTGATCACTAGTGAAGTACAGCAGTCTTTAAATATGTATGAAACATTCATATTTCTTCTGTAGATTGAAACTGAAAGTCACTCAGTCGTGTCTGACTCTTTGTGACCCCATGGACTGTACAGTCCATGGAATTCTCCAGGCCAGAATCCTGGAGTGGGTAGCCTTTCCCTCCTCCAGGGGATCTTCCCAACCCAGGGATCGAACCCAGGTCTCCCGCATTGCAGGAGGATTCTTAACCAGCTGAGCCACAAGGGAAGCCCAATTCTGTAGACTGCCTGTTCCTATTTTTTGCCCATTTCTAGATTGGGATTTTGTTTTTCTCTTACTAACAAAATGACACTGACATTTTATACGTAATGCACCCTGCAGGTATCTCCCCCGATTGTTTTTTATTTTGTTTGTGGTGCCTTTGCTTAATATTTCATTACAGCTAAAATCACGCTAAAATCATCATGTGGAGAAGTTGGAGTTGGGAATCAGCAGAAGGACAACAATGGGAAGAAATAATCCAGTGTTTCCCTCAGTGATAAAACTGGCCTAAAGGCAATACACAGAAGCAGTGGAAATCTCTCAACCATCTGGACATCTGGGGTAAGTCTCATTTTATTAAAAACAAAGTACAAGTTTGTATTTTATTTAATAAACAATTGAGTCTCTAAACTGTAATAAGAATGAAAAATAAAGACGGATGCTTTCCCTTCCAGACTTAATTCTGATTTTTCTTCAGAGAAAGGTCAGTTGGGATATAGGAGGAAAAAAAGCTCTTGGAAAAGTAATTTTTCTGCTTTAGAAGTAAGGGTAATAACCATTTGGAAATTCTTTGCAGGTTAAACAAGTTTCTCCACGTTATCCCTTTTCTCACAGATGGGGCTTCTGGGCCACGTTAAGCATAGCATTTACTCCAGAAACATTTTTTAAGCACCTACCCTATGTTAAGTGCCTCTAAAAAGGGAAGAATTTCTTGCCAACTGGCAGTAGGACAAGAGCATGAAGAAGTCGGGCTTTACTCTAAATGTGCCTGAACCCAATAAATACAGAAAAATCAATTAGCACAGCCCTGTCTTGAAGGCCTTACAGTCTCACAGGGAATAAGGTTATTGAACACACATGGGCAGTGCACTGTCTCCGGAATGCTGGAGGTGTGGCGTGCTGGGAGGGGGTGGGATCCCACCTAGAAGGATCCAAGGAGTTTTCAGAAGAGGCAATCCTCAAGCAGTGTTTAGTGAGAAAGTATGTAGTTAAATGATCTGGAAACTAAGAAAGCAGATTCCAGATATTCAGAGGAAAGACAGACGTGATTGCAAACACCAGGGATTCTTGAAGCACCTGTTATCTTCAGGACGATCTGCTAAAGGAGTACTCTGAGATACAAAAGTATAAGTAGTGATAACTGTGGATACAAAGACCATAAGATGGTGAAAACTGTGGGATCCAGCATGTCGGTACCCAGGGCTCCAACATGGGCCAGCTTCTGATGTGACTCTTTTAAAAGATAAGATGCCTTTTCAACCTATAATAATACTACTCAGTTCAGTTCTGTCGCTCATTCGTGTCTGACTCTTTGTGACCCCCATGGACTGCAGCATTACAGGCCTCCCTGTCCATCACCAACTCCCAGAGCTTGCTCAAACTCATGTCCATTGAGTTGGTGATGCCATCCAACCATCTCATCCTCTGTAGTCCCCTTCTCCTCCTGCCTTCAATCTTTCCCAGCATCAGGGTCTTTTCCAGTGAGTCAGTTCTTCGAATCAGGTGGCCAAAGTATTGGAGTTTCAGCTTCAGCATCAGTCCTTCCAATGAACACCCAGGACTGATTTCCTTTAGGACTGACGGGTTAGACCTCCTTGCAGTCCAAGGGACTCTCAAGAGTCTTCTCCAACACCGCAGTTCAAAAGCATCAATTCTTCAGTGCTCAGCTTTCTTTATAGTCCAACTCTCACATCCATACATGACCACTGGAAAAATCATAGCTTTAACTAGACAGACCTTTATCAGCAAAATAACGTCTCTGCTTTTTTTTTTTTTTATTTTATTTATTTATTGGACATGCAGCATGTGGGATCTTAGTTCTCCAACCAGGGTTCAAACCCACGCCCCTGCCATTGGGAGCTCAGAGTCTTAACCACTGGACTACCAGGGAAGTCCCATCTCTGCTTTTTAATATGCTGTCTAGTTTGGTCATAGATTTTCTTCCAAGGAGCAACTGTCTTTTAATTTCATGGCTGCAGTCACCATCTGCAGTGATTTTGGAGCTCCCAAAAATAAAGTCTGTCACTGTTTCCATTGTCTCCCCATCTATTTGCCATGAAGTGATGGAACCGGATGCCATGATCTTAGTTTTTTGAATGCTGAGTTTTAAGCCAGCTTTTTCACTCTCCTCTTTCACTTTCATCCAGAGGCTCTTTAGTTCCTCTTCACTTTCTGCCATAAGAGTGGTGTCATCTGTGTATCTGGGGTTATTGATATTTCTCCCAGAAATCTTGATTCCAGCTTGTACTTCCTCCATCCCAGCATTTCTCATGATGTACTCTGCATATAAGTTAAATAAGCAGGGTGACAATATACAGCCTTGACATACTCCTTTCCCAATTTGGAACCAATCTGTTGTTCCATGTCCAGTTCTAACTGTTGCATCTTGATCTGCATACAGATTTCTTAGGAGGCAGGTAAGGTGGTCTGGTATCTCACTTATATACTTTGTACTATCCAGGCTCTGTTCCAAGCACCTTACGAATAACAGCTCAGTTAACCCTCATAAAAGTCTTATACCTCCCTTTAGCAGGTAAAGAAACTGAGGGACAGAGGGTTTTAGCCACTTACTGAAGGCTGTTTGGTTCAGAAGCGATAGTGTCAGAATTTGAACCTGAGCTGGGATGTGAGTCCAGCCATTCAGATGTCATCATCTGTGTTCACAATCGGTGTCTTCCAAGCAGATATATTTATTGAGTATTTACTAAGTCTCAGTAAACAAGTTGCATGTGGACCCAATGGACATGAATTTGAGCAAACTCCAGGAGACAGTTGAGGACAGAGGAGCTTGGCATGCTGCAGTCCGTGGAGCCACAGGGTCAGACACGACTCAGCGACTGAACAACACCAAGTTGCAGGTCGAGGCATTTATTCTGTACACGTGATTCTCAACTGCCGTAGATCTGTGAGGTTGTGAGGTTGATACTACAATTTCTCCCCTTCGAGAGCATTACAGAGATTATCTGCTTGCCCAGAGTCACCAAGTAGAAAGTAGCAGAGCCAGGATTTGAGCCCAGAGAGAACGACCTTGGAGGGCGGCAGAGCTCCTGGGCACGATCACGGAAGCACGCAACACGGGAGGAGGGAGGGGACGGTCCCACGGCATTTGGCGCCCTGCTCTCATAGTTTTCTCTGGAGCCTCCAAGACAAAATGGATATTCAAAGGATGCTCTGCAAATACTGAGGCAGACTGCAGGAAATGGGGGTGACAGGCTTAGCTAAAAGGAAACTGGGAAAGGGGTATGCAAATACCCCAGTCATGTGCAAAGGAAGAGCTGTCAAACAGAGGGATGGGACTGATTCTCTATGGCTTCAGAGGGGAGAATCAACAGGGATTTTCTGGTAGTACACTCACAGATGGAACGGCGTTGTGAACCCCTTGGTAGTGAGGTTTTTCTGAGAAAAGACAGGAAAAAAATAACTGTCAGAAAGTTTGGAGAGGGGCATTCCATCCTGGCTGCAGAGCTTAAGGTGCCTCTAAGGTCACTCTCTTCTATGAGCTAATTGAATCTTAATCACCTTCCAACAAGCTCTGTTCCTTTTATGGAAATTACCATATGACAGAATCAAGACTTGGGAAGTTCATTAGAAGCTGTTTATCCAGCATTCTTTTGCCTGTCTTACCAAATCTTTGGTGCATGAGGTTCATAACTAGGTTCCTAAGGAAATACAAGTGGCGTCAGTAGTTTATAAGATAGATTGGATTATGTTCCTTGTAATTTACAGTTCAGAGTATTTTGCTGCATACTAATGCTCTTGAAAAGTCATGCTCCACGAATGAGAACTAATAACTCACCTTTAATCAGAAGATATGATTAACCAGGATAACCCACCTGCACGCCATGACAAATAGCAAACGTTCTGGAACAGTCTCCGAACGGGAAACTGAGCAGCATAGTATATGAAGCCATTTCCTATTGGGAACCCAATAGAGGCAGCAACCCTCTGCACATTTCCTCCACTGGCCAAGCCTAGGTCCCGGAGGTTATGATTTAGCATTGGCCACAGGGTTTATTCAGCTGTTTCAGGGACAGAAGAGCTACTGCTCATAGGCTTGATGGCCAGGGGCATCCAAAAAGGCGGCCAATGTTCACGACGTGTGTGTTCTCTAAGCACAAAAGGTCTGTTCTTACGCAGGACTGTCTGATGGTCTGGAATGAACCCTAACGGAAAGGCGATTACTCTCCCCACCAAGCTGCAAGATGCCCTAAGTAGAACTCTCCCAGAAGACCACAGTTCACTCGGTTTATTTAGGGAGCTTCTAACACCAGTGATAAAGAATCCTCCTGCCAATGCAATGAGATGCAAGAGACGTAGGTTCAATCCCTGGGTCAGGAAGATCCCCTGGAGAAGGAAATGGCAACCCACTCCAGTATTCTTGCCTGGAGAATTCCATGGACAGAGGAGCCTGGAGGGCTAGGTTCATGGGGTCACAAGAGCTGGATATGACTGATCGACTAAACAACAGTGATGGGACCTCGAGGCGATGTGCCCACAGTCGGCACTGCATATGTCACGCCTGCCTTTCATCGCCCTCTCTCCTGCCTGGCTGCTCTCATCACTGATGTTAACTTTGGGGAGTCACCTTAGGGCTGGCTGGTCACCCTGCTCCCAGGGCTGCCTGGCACAGCTGCCTGGCACAACCCCTTTCCTGTGTCCCAGAGGAAAGTGAGCCCCTGCCCCACAGACAGGAGGCCTGCTGCCAGGCCCTCTGCCACCCCCGGCCTTTCCTCCACTCCTGTCTTGTCACTGACTTGTCCCTGGACCTGTTCTCTCTATGTGGGGGTCTCCTGTCCCCTCTCCACCTCCAGGGTCCACTTTGCCAAGGGCACGCCCAGGGGGCTCTGCCCATAGCAGCTGTGCTCCAGGGAAAGCACCATGGACCAGACACCAAGAGCCTGTGTGCTGGTCTCTGTGTGGTCCCGAAGCCATGGGGCTTGTTTCCTCAGCTGCAATCCAGGAATAATAACTACCCCCGCCTCTGCTGGGTGTAAAAGGCCTTAGTGAACTGAGAAACGCCCCACGATGTAACAGAGGAGACAGACATACAACCTTAAAAATCAAGGAAATCCTGATGCACACCACAGCGGGCAGGAACCCTGACACTATGCTAATGAAACACGACAATCACACAAGTAGTAGCTCCCTGGGGCCACTGACTCAGGCAATGAGTAAGGAAGTACAAGCCTGGAGGAGGAGAGGACGTTCCAGAGGAACGTCCCAGTGCTCCAGAAGTCTCTCCTGGAAGCCTCTGGGAGGTTTCAGAGATGCCAAGTAACACAGGATGGAAAAGTAATGCATGTTGCATAAGTCAAAAATAGAATAAAACCCTCCATTTTTCACTATTCTTCAATCACTGAGATTTAAACGTTCATTAAGACAAATTAGTATTTTGTTAAATGCAAAAAAATCCTAAGGCATTTCATTTCCATGGATAAACCCCAAAGAACTGAAAACAGGAACTCTAACAGATATTTACACTAATGTTCATAGCAGCATTACTCACAACAAGCGAAACATGGAAGCAAATCAAGTGTCCACTGACAGATGAATGAAAAACCAAAATGTTGTCTATCCATACAAAGGGATATTATTCAGCTTAAAAAAAAAAAAAGGGACATTTTGACATAGAGTATATCAGGGATGAACTCTGAGGACATTGTGTGTGCGTATTAGTCACTCAGTAGTGTCTGACTCTTTTAGACCCTATGGACTGTAGCCCACTAGGTTCCTCTATCCATGGGTTTCTCCAGGCAAGAATACTGGAGTGGGTTGCCAATCCCTCCTCCAGGGAATTCCCCCCCGCTGCTCCATTGTCTCCTGCATTGCAGGTGGATTCTTTACCCTCTGAGCCCCCTGGGAAGCTCCTGAGAACATTATACTATGTGAAATAAGCCACAACGTACAGTGCATACAAACAAGTTCCGTTCTGAGAGCTCATCAATTTGTTTGAAGTCTAGCAAAGTTAGCCTAGCACAATCGGCTATAGACCACTGCTTTTTCCCTTGCTTCTGGACATCCTGGGCTTGAAACAAAGATACTGCACCACAGTCCTTTATACAGCACTGTACAGTAAAGTGTCCAAAAGCACAACCACTTGTAGAGCATGCACGAATTTGACAGTGTATGCCAGACACGTGAGTTATTAATAACTTACATGACTGGACTTGCAAACCCATGTTCACATCTTTGAAACTTCTCAACTTGAAGGTTCGTATGTAGGAAACCCCTTACTGTGCAAATACTGTATGCTTCCACTGATAGGAGGAATCTAGAATATGGGCACACCTTGTTTTATTGCTCTTTATTGCATTTCTCTCCTTTTTTTTTTTTTTTTGCAAACTGAAGGTTTGTGGCCACCCTGCATCCAGCAAGTCTACTGGTGCCATTTTTCCAATAGCATTTGCTTACTTCATGTCTCTGGGTCACATTCTGGTAATTCTCCTACTATTTCAAACTTTTTCATTATTATTATATTTGTTCTGATGATCTGTCATCAGTGATCTGTGATATTACCATTATAACTCACTGAAGGCTCAGATGGTAGTTAACATTATTTTTAGCAATGAAGTATTTTTCCTTGTTTTCCCGAACTTTAAACTTTTTATTTTGTATTGGTGTATAGCCAATTAAAAATGTTGTGATAGTTTCAGGTGAACAGCGAAGGGACTAGCAATAAAGTATTTTTAAAGTAAATTGTGTACATTGGTTTTTTTAGATATAATGTTATTGCACACTTAATAGCCTGCAGTACAACATAACCATAGCTTTACATGCATTGGCAAAGCAAAACATTCACGTGACTTGCTTTATTACAGAGGTATGGAACCAAACCCACAATATCTCTGCAGTCTGCCTGCAGTCAAATTCATAGAGGCAGAAGTTAAAATGGTACTTTCCAGGGGCTGCGGGGGAGGAAGCTACTGTTTAATGGGTAGAGTTTCTGCTTTGCAGGATTAAAGGGGTTCTGGAGATTGGTTATACAACAATGTGAACATATTAATACTTAACACTGTGCTGTTCTGAGTTGTTCAGTCATGTCTGACTCGTTGCGACCCTACGGACAGTAGCCCATCCGCGAGGCTCTGTCCATGGGAATTCTCCAGGCAAGAATACTGGAGTGGGTTGCCATGCTTTCCTCCAGGGGATCTTCCCAGCCCAGGGATTGAACCCAGGTCTTATGCATTGCAAGCAGATTCTTTACTGACTGAGCCACCAGGGAAGCCCAAGAATACTGGAGTGGGTAGCCTATCCCTTCTCCAGGGTATCTTCTTGACCCAGGAATCAAACTGGGGTCTCCTGCACTGCAGGCAGATTCTTTACCAGCTGAGCTACAGGAAGTCCAATACTTAACAGTACTGAATCTTAAACATGATGAAGATGGAAAATTTTATATTATATTTACATAATTTTTATTATGTTCATTTTACCACAACTTTTTTTTTCTCCGTGTTGGCTCTTAGCTGTGGCACTTCCGCTTAGCTGTGGAATCTTCGTTATGTCGTACAGATGTTCCGTTGCTACGCACGGACTCTCTAGCTGTGGTGCTTGGTCTCAGTAGTTGCAGCTCAGGGGCTCTCTAGCTGTGGCACTTGGACTCTGGAGCACATGGGCTCAGTAGCTATGGTACTCAGGTTTAGTTGCTCTGTGGCATCTGGGATCCCAGTTCCCTGACCAGGGATTGAACCCATGTCCCCTGCATTGCAAGGCGGATTCTTATTGACTGGATAGCCAGGGAAGTCCCTACCACATCTTTAATAGGAGACATGAGCTCTGCGCATCAGGTGTTCCCAGGGGTCACTTGGTTTTAGACGAGTTTCTGAGACTCACATATACTAAACAGCCAACCGATGTGTATGGAGTTGAAAGACTATCTTGGGCACTTCCATGATACCTCAGTTGGTAAAGAATCCACCTGCAATGCAGGAGATCCCGGTTCAATTTCTGGGTCAGGAAGATCTTCTGGAGAAGGGATAGGCTACCCAATCCAGTATTCTTGGGCTTTCCTTGTGGCTCAGCTGGTAAAGAATCTGCCTGCAATGCGGGAGACCTGGGTTCCATCCCTGGGTTGGGAAGATCCCATGGAGAAGGGAAAGGCTACCCACTCCAGTATTCTGGCCTAGAGAATTCCATGGACTATATAGTCCATGGGGTCACAAAGAGCTGGACACGAATGAGTGACTTTCACACTTCACACACAAGACTATCTTGAACTCCCCTTTCTCACCAAGGGGCCTCAATAAAGGAAAAGGTTTCTAACCAGAGAGGAGAGCTTTGATTGGACAAGGAGGCTGTCAATCACATTATCTTTCATACATGTGGAAGAATGTCTGATGAAGGTTGCTCGGTCTCTGTAGCTTTCTATCTCCACTCCTGTTGCCCCAGATGGTGGATTCGCAGCCTCCAGTGCATCAGCCCTTCCAAGTGTTTCTTCCTCAGGGCAGCTGCCTGGTTTTCCTTCTCTTCTCACTCTGTGCATTCTGCCTGGGTCATTAGATGCTTTTATAGCATCTTCTGTGTCTATGCTAATGAATCTCCAGCCCAAATTCCTCTTCGGAAACATAGATTTTTACAACCAAGTGCCTATTGAGAATTTCCATTTCAAAGACTCTCAGTATCTCTTTCTACCCCAAACCAATCTACTCCAACCCTCCTGGTATTTCAGTGAACATTACCACCATCCTCCCAGTTAAAAGCCAGGACCTAGAGGTCAGTCACAGTTTCCCACTCTTATCCCTACATCTAAATCCTGTTGCTTTTATCTTGTAAGTAACTTTGGACTCCACTGACTCCCTCCTGACTCTTCCCCACTCTCATCCTGGCCTGGGCAGATGCCAACAGCTTCACATCACACTGTTCCAGCCACAATCCCTTGTGCTGGGGCCAGAGCCCAGCAGATGGCACCCTGCCACGGGTCCTTGAAGAATCCCTATTTACAAAGGGTCTTGGCAGGGTTGATGGAAACCCACAAGGGATGGAGACCCTCCCTGGGGCTAGCAACAAGGGGAACCTTAGGCGCCTGGACCTGAAGGGAGTTATCACTGTGTATAACCCAGAGAGAGAGAACATGAAGAGGGGAAAGGGCAGCTGGGCAGGATGGGGCTGCAGGAGGGGAACAGAGCCTCTGCCCATCTGAGGCCACAGCAGGGAGGGAGCTGGGGAACAGACGCCCCAGTTTCTAACTCTATCCACCCTCCAAACCCCTGCTCCTGCCCTCTGTGGTCTGGACTCATCTGCAAATCAGGGGGCAGAGAAGCCCACTGTTGCAATCCCAAAACTGTCAGCCTGCTGGAACACAGAGCAGGATGGAGAGAGGCAGCAGGCAGGTTTGGAGCGACAAATGGAAAATATCCCACACACCCTCTCTGGATCAGCTCCACACTGCAGCTAAAGTGCCTTTCCTATAGTACAAATCTGATTATGCTATCCCTTCACTTAAAGGTCTTCGACGGCTTCTTATTGTCCCAAGATGATGCTTGAACCTCTTAACATCATCCCTGCATTGCACAGAGTCGGACACGACTGAAGCGACTTAGCTTGTATGCATGCATTGGAGAAGGAAATGGCAACCCACTCCAGTGTTCTTGCCTGGAGAATCCCAGGGACGGGGGAGCCTGGTGGGCTGCCGTCTATGGGGTCGCACAGAGTCAGACATGACTGACGTGACTTAGCAGCAGCAGCATTGTTTCTGCCTAAATCTCTGGGCACAAGCACCCAGCACCCCCACTGCCCATACCCCATCCTTAACCTGACCACTCTTCCTCTCTCTCTCCCCTGCAGCCATTCTGAAATGATGGGCAATGCCCTCTTGGGTCTCTGCACCCCTTTCCCTGCCAACTTATTCCACCAATCAGTTCTCACTTTGGTTGTGGCCTCTTCCAGGCAGCCTTCCACCACCACCCAAGACAGGGCGGGGTGCCCCTCCTCTGACTCATCTCTCTTCCCTATGGTAGTCCATTGTGCTCACTCATCAGACACAATTGTCTTGATCTATTTCACATCCACTTCTCCCATAGACCTCACCTGGTAAAGAATCCACCTGAAATGCAGGAGACCCTGATTCGATTCCTGCCTTAGAAAGATCCACTGGACAAGGGATAGGTTACCCATTCCAGTATTTTGGGGCTTTCCTGGTGGCTCAAATGGTAAAGAATCTGCCTGCAACACAGGACACCTGGGTTTGATCCCTGAGTTGGGAAGATCCCCTGGAGAAGGGAATGGATACCCACTCCGGTATTCTGGCCTGGAGAATCCAATGGACAGAGGAGCCTGGCGGGCTACGGTCCATGGGGTCACAAAGACTTGGACACGACTGACCAACTTTCACATTCACTTTCTCCTGTAGACCAGAAACATTGGAAGCAAAGACTGACAGCCCTAACATTTGCACAGTGCCTAGCACATAGGCACTCAACGTATACTTGCTAAATCAATGAATGAATGTTTGCAAAAATCTTGTGACATATTGGTATTTGAGGCTAGAGATGTTTAGGGACTTGTCCAAAGTCACAAGGCTGCTCAAGATGAGGCCCGGATGAAAGAACCTGTGAGTTCTGATTCCTGAATCAGTGGGTGGTACCCGCTCCACCTCCCCAGGCTGCCTGTCAAGGATGCCCCCAGAGATGCCAGAAGAAGGTGCTGTTGCTTTGTCTGATGTGCCCAGAAGTCTAGGCTCCCCTGCACACAGACAGTGGTCCCTCCTCCCTATAAAGCATATAAGATGCGCTCGTGGTCCTCAAGTTTCCTTCGTTTGCTGGTTTCTCTGGCAACAAGGCAATTGATGTGGGGAAACAGGGTCAGAGGATTAGAGAAGGGAAGTCCTAGGGCCAGATGCTTTTGCTGGAAAGATGACAGGTAGAGACACACACAGAGAGAGACTGAGTCACTGCAACACTAGAATCCACTCCGGCCAATGCACCATCATGCCTCCCCCGCACCGGAATGCTTCTCACACCACCCCATCCTATAGAAAAGCCCAGTCCCCACTGTAGCAGGTATACCTGCTCCAGATTTAATTTCTCAAAGCACACGAGGGCTGAAGTCCAGGGTTAGGAGCCAGGAGGGGGAACCCTGAGAAGCAAAGGCCTACCATCTACTTTTGGGAGCAGTTATTGGATTCCTGCTCCCTTCCCCAACCCCTTACCCTCTCTTCTTTCTTCCCACTGAACAGAAAGTGTTTAACAGAGTGATCACAGGCTTTCATCCAAAGGAACAAACAGCTAGCAAGCCTGGCTCTCGAAACACTAGCAGGAAGGATATCAACATGGGAGCCTCGGAGAAATTCTTCTTGAAGTGTACTTTAGTCAATAACACTGGGGAGACGGCGAGGGCACAGAGCGAACTAAAGTGAAGGTGCCTTTCTGTGAATGCTGAGAACCACAGCACGCCCAGCACTCTCCACTCGCCAAATGGGGGGCTCCAAGTCCTCTCGAAATGCACCGAAGCCTCCTCGTACTCTGATTAAAAGGAAAAGGGGTCATTATCTCTGTTTTATAAATGGGGGTGCAGAGAAAGGCACCTCCTGCCTGGGGAGGTCTTTCCTGGCCCAGACAGGGGGCACCTGGTCACAGGGCTTGGTCCCAAACACTCCACTTTCCCCAAGAAAACTCATGGGTGTTGGAGATCTCCAAAATGAGAGAGCAGAAAGACACAGGTCCTGTTGGGTCAGAGGCATGGTGGAAGATATATTTAAAACTAAACGAAGGAACACAGCAGCAAAGGCTTGAGGCTCGGGCAGCTGAGTGGGGGCAGCTGCAGATACGCGTAGCCCTCAAAGAAGGAGCTGCAAACGCAGGTTGCCTTCCTGCCTGGGGGATCTCCAAGGCATTCGCAGATGGGAGTCCCTTTTGCAAAATAAAATTCTAAAGTAAATTGCGCTTGGGGCTTGAAAACACAGAGTGTCCTTAATGGAACAAGCTCCCTAATAGACTGATGCTGCCGTAAGTACCTTGTGGAGGGAGTCGGGTTTTATTCAGTGATGTCTCAAGGCCTGGTGGGTTCTGGCAGAGCAAGGGAGGGAGGGAAGGATAGAAGGAAGAAGGATGGAGGGAAAAGAGAAAGGGAGGGAGAGAGGAGAAGGGGGGAGGAGGGATGGAGAAAGGAGCACCAGAGAGCAGAAGGGAGGGAGCAGGGTGAAGGGCGCTGATATGAGGACAGGAACACAGAGAAGCAGAAGTATTCATTCCCCTCGCTTCTCCCTGCTTCAACAGTGAGGGTGTGGTTTGACGGGGCCAAGCTGCATCCCTGGACAGGACCAGCTCTCATCCACTGTCCTCCTCCCCACACTCACAGCCTCTGATGACACCCGGCCCTCTGCAGGCTTGGGGCCAGTCACAGCTTCCCACTCACCCCCAGAGTGCCATCTCTTGCCCCTGGCCCGCACCTCAGTAAAGAGCAGCGTTCCTGAAAGCCTCTTCTGGTTAAGTTTTTTGAGTGGGTCGTGAGTTTCCTGCCCAGGTCCTGAGTGGTGGGGCAGCTACTTAGCTTGTCTGAGAGGTGACTCCTTTGCCTCTAAAACAAGGATGCTGATACTAAATGAGAAAGTTTGTTTCTAGGCAACAGTAGAATATGACGCCTATGGGGCACTGGCTATGTGCCTGGAGCTAGATTACAAATTCTACAGGTGTGAATTCCCTTTCTCTGACTTTTACAACAAGCACCTTGCCCCCACGCTTTCTGAGAAGGATGAGGGCAGTGATGGACTTGCTCCCTGTGCCTAGGGTCCAGCAGCCCTGAGCTACCCAACCTGGCAGCCTGGCTGGCCTGTGTAGACATGTCTTTATCAGCTCACAGCTGGGGGAGAAGCATGGGTATGATACAGGCTTAGGCAACCATCTCCAGCCAAAGATAAAGCCTGTGCTCTAATTTAGGAAAGAAGGCCACAAATGCCTGCTGGACCCAAGATCCTTTCTTCGAGGCCAAATTATGGAAGCAGTGACAGATTTTATTTTCTTGGGATCCAAAATCACTGCAAATGGTGACACAGCCATAAAATTAAAGAACCTGTGTTCCTTGGAAGGAAAGCTATGACAAACTAGACAGTATATTAAAAAGCAGAGACATCACTTTGCCATCAAGGTGCGTATAGTCAAAGCTATGGTTTATCCAGTAGTCATGTATGGATGTGAGAGTTGGACCATAAAGAAGGCTGAGTGCCGAAGAATTGATGCTTTCCAACTGTGGTATTGGAGAAGACTCTTGAGAGTCCCCTAAACAACAAGGAGATAAAACCAGTCAATCCTAAAGGAAATCAACCCTGAATATTCATTGGAAGAGTTGATGCTGAAGCTGAAGCTCCAATACTTTGGCCACCTGATGCGAAGAGCCGAGTCACTGGAAAGATTGAAGGCAGGAGAAGGCAACGACAGAGGATGAGATGGTTAGATAGCACCACAGACTCAATGGACATGAATCTGAGCAAAAAACTCCAGGAGACAGTGGAGGACACAGGAGCCTGGCATGCTACAGTCTATGGGGTTGCAAAGTGTCAGACATGATATGGCAACTGAATAACAATAACACCACCACCACTCATCTCGCTGGGTGAGGCTTTCCTTTTGGGGGTGGTATTTCAATAAGCTTCAAGCTCTGGGGTCATAATCAGCCACCCGCCTCTCAACCATTAAAGTGTCTTAATCACTCACTGTCATTGTGGAGGGTCCATCCAACCTCTGAAGGAAATCCAGCTCACTCTTTCCATTATGCCTTCTTTCAGTGAGTACACAGTAAAGACTCACTCTGTGTCATCATTTTGGCTGCAGCTGTCCGCACGGAAACAGAAGGACAGGAGAATTTGGGACATGCTTTTCCAAGATTATGGAAGTCCTGATCACTAGCGTGTGGGCTGACTCGTAACCAGACGGTGCTGAGCCTGGCGGTTTGTTTATTACTTCCGTTAGTCATCTTGATAGTTGTCTCATCAGCGTGATTAGGCTCCATGTTTACTTCTGTTTTCCCATCACCCCTATATTTGCTATTCTTTTCAATCTCATCATTGCTGCTATAACTATAACCCACTATGCCCAGCTTACAAAGGACAGTTCATCCTTCAGGTGGGAACATATCTGATTTTTTCATCTAGCCCATTATTCAGGGTTCTGTGATCACCTACTATGCTTCACAGTACTGTAAACACCGAGAATTTCCAGGGACTTCCCTGGTTGTCCAATGGTTAGACCACTGGGTCTGTGCTCCCAACACCATGGGTACAGGTTTGACCCCTGGTCAGGGAACTAAGATCCCACATGTCACACCGTGTGGCCAAAACAAAAAAAAAAAAGAAAGAAAATTAACAAAAGCAGAGAAAATTATAGGATGTTTTAAAAGAGACCAATTGTGTTGTGAAACATTTAATGTGTAGAGTTTTTCATCAGAGCTTTATGGAATGAATCTATGCAGAGAAACACATTTCTGCTAATACTAGTCTCTGTATTAACAGCATGTTAGTATTTACACAAATCTCATGAAATCAGTGGCTGATTCATGTCAATGTATGGCAAAAACCACTACAATATTGTAAAGTAATTAGCCCCCAACTTTAACAACTGGAAGGTGGAGGAGGTCAGTGTGGCTGCAGCAGAGTGGGGGGAGGGGTGAGTGCTGGGAGATGAGGTCAGAAAGCTTGTCCAGACGGCATATCACTCAGGGTCCCACCAACCATGGAGAGAACTCCAGATATGGTTCAGAGCGAGCTGGAAGTCTCCTTTGAGGGTTCTGTGCAGATTCCGAGCAGAACATGATATGCTCTAAGTTCCAGAAGACCCAGTCTGACAGCTGTGTGGAGAATAAACAGACGTCAGTGTGGCCAGGGCAGAAACAAAGAGGTCAGTTGGGGCCACTGCAATAGTCCAGGCAAGAACGGGTGAATCCTCTACTAGAACTGACATATTTGATGTTTGGCTTATACTCTCCTTACAGCCCTGGTGGCTCAGATGGCAAAGAATCCCCCTGCAATGCCGGAGACCCAGGTTCGATCCCTGGGTCAGGAAGATCCCCTAGAGAAGGAAATAGCAACCCACTTCAGTATTCTTGCTTCCCTGGAGAATTCCATGGACAGAGGAGCCTGGAGGGCTACAGTCCATGGGGTCGCAAAGAGTCAGACACAACTGAGCGACTTTCACTTTCACTTTTCTCCTTGACTTAGCTAAGCGGGGATTTTTTTCCCTCCTTGGTGAATATAAAGTTTCCTACTCCATAGCTAACCACACAATATAGATTTTCTTAAGTGGACATAACACTGACCAAAATTATGTGAACAATATAGTCTTTTCATCCCATTCACCCTAACTTGAAGAAAGAAATACAAGATTCCTTTTTTCTTTTCTCTGTATAAAAGTGCTCCTAGCAGTTGGTTTCAAATGTTTGAGGAACTGGTACAAGATGAGATTAGAAACTGAGAACTCCGCTTTATTAAATGCTCTTTTCTTCTAGTAAAATTGGGCTAATCACTTCCAAACGGCACATTTCAGACTTTCACAAGTTATCCTTCAAAAGGAATGTGTGTGATGCTAATTTTCAGGGACTGGATCACATTCTGAATTACAGTATCTGAAAGTTTTCAGTTCTATTAATAAAAGACTGTCACTGAATTTTCCCCTTGAAATTTGGTTCAAAGAAATGAAGAGAGCAAAATATTGCATTGTTACACACTGTATTATTTGTGCGTAATATTCACTGCCTTTCTCTGCAGATCAATTCCTATAGAACAATTATTCTTCTGTTCCTGCTAACATAGGGCTTGACCATTTGATTCCCTTTGGCCAATGAAATGTGAGTGAACACAGCCTGTGCCATCTCGGCCGGGAGCCTTCAAAGCTAATGGGTCGTCTCGCCACTGCTCTTCCCTCCCCGGTGAAGCTGCTGTGTTCCAGGTGGGGCTGCTCCTTCAGCCGAGGTTCTGGGATAAAAACAGTATAGAGCAGAGTCCAGGTGGCCTGCAAACTGCAACTTAGGGAGAAAAGGACCTTGTTTTTGTGAACACAGAGTTGGGGTTCTTTGCTCCTGCAGCATAACTGAACTTCAGCTGACTGATATACACCTGTATTTTACCCACTTCAAATAGGTGGGGCCTTAGAGTAGGGTCTGTCATTTTCTTACACGTCATTAATGGCTGTGGATTAGTTGCTAAGTCGTGTCTGACTCTTGCAACCCCATGGACTGTAGCCCGCCAGGCTTCTCTGTCCAGGGGATTTCCCAGGCCAGAATACTGGAGTGGGTTGCCATTTCCTTCTGCAGCGGATCTTCCCGATCCGGGGATCAAACCCACATCTCCTGCATTGCAGGTGGATTCTTCACCGCTGAGCCACCAGGGAAACCCTACAAATTGTTAGAGCTCGACTTGGAGAAAAACAACCTGGAGACAACTTTATTGGCATTTTGAAGATTTCTTAAAGAGATCACTCCATTCTCTCCAGTTTAGTTACACTTGGGAGAGCTTTCTAATCCAGAAAAATCTCCAAGGTAAAATTTCATTTTGTGACCTTCCTCTTCAATATGTTAACCAGGGGCCAGAAATATGGACTATTGCCTCGTCCTCTTGAAAACAGTGACAAGCTCAGTTTTGAATAAAGACCTCTAGACACCAGCAGGTGCTGAAGAGACGTCTGGGATGCTGTGCTGCTAGCAGATGGGATACTACAAGCGGATGGACTGGTCTCTTGTACCCCAGCCTGCCCCGCAGATCCTGTGCTAAACATGGATGAGGACTTTCAATAGCTTATCATTTCAGAGAGTGTTCTGAAGTTTCTTAGCAATCTTCCTAAAGGTTGAGTGAATACATATCACCTACTTTGCAATTCCCCAGCTTAAAGTCCCCCGGTTACCTACGCACTGACAATAAAAAATCTAAGCTCCCTCCCACGACCCACACCCACCGGCCCATGGCCCAGCTCTCTCCCCCATGACCGGCCTCTCCCCTCCTTTGCTCTCTCTTTGCCCTCCCTGCTGGTTTCCTTTCAGTTCCCCAAACACATAAAAATCTTCCCTAGGTTACAGACTCTGCAATCGCTGCTTCTTCTTTCTAGAACATTCCTGATTCTTCACTTGTTTTGATTTTCCAAAGCATAAGAGACCCCGCCTGAATAGCTGGGGCTCCCCTGAGGAAGGGTGTTTCTAAGCATCACGCGCCCAGCGGCCCACGTGCTTATCACCTCTCAGGATTGACAGCAAAGCAGAGAACAGGGTCAGGGGAAGCCCTCTCCACCGTTGCTCAGGTTTTCTCAAAACCCTGCCTGCAGCTCACTGCCACGCCCACTCTGAAGAGGCCTGACCGGGGCCCCTGCAAACCACCTAAGTCAGAGATGCTAGCTCCAATTAACATCAGAAATATGCCGCTTTGCTTCCCAATTTGTTTCTTCTTTGTTTCTTTACTGTCCCTTCCCAATTCAATTTCCCCCACGTTGCAGTCTAGGACTGTCTATATCACCTAAGTGAGAGATCCCTAACTAGAAGGCAAATCTTTTTATGACAGTGAGTATCTTCCTTTGCAGGAGCTTCCCAGGTGGCTCAGTGGTAAAGGATCCACCTGCAGGTGAAGAAGATGCAAGAGACGCAAGGTTCAATCCCTGGGTCAGGAAAATCCCCTCGAATAGGAAATGGCAACCCACTCCAGTATTCGTGCCTGGAAAAGTCCATGGGCAGAGGAGCCTGGAGGGTGGGCTACAGTCCGTGGGGTCGCAAAGACTGGGACACAACTGAGCACACACACGGGCACACACGCATCTTCCTTTGTAAGAGATCGAACCTTTCTTTAAGTGGCCGGAGTTACCAGCAGCTTCGTTTCCCTTGCATGACGGGTCTACTCTGAGGTGTGGCTCTTTTAAGCCACCCATGTGATTGCTGTCACTCTTTGTTCCCTGAAACCTACATGGATCCTATTGTAAGTATCTTGGTTTCCTTTATTTCTGCAGGTCCTCACTCCAAGGGGGAAAAAAGATGAATTATTTTATTTCTTTCATTTAATTTTCCAGACGCCTGGGGAAGCGTGCTTAGAGAAGTCCAAACAGAAGAAGAAGAAAGAGTGTGTTGAAAGACGATAGGCCCCAATGCCTTTACTTGGCTTTAGAGAGAAGAAAAAGGTGCTTCAGTGGGCAGTGGTCCATTTGAAAGGACACAAGAGAAATCTCTTTTTTCTCTGACGGTCTCCTTCACAGCCCATAATGCTTCTCTCTACATTTTGCAAGGGAGTATTCCATGAAGCAATATACATATGTACAGACACACATGTGCGCACACACACACACACACACACACACACTTCCACATGTGTGCAAGCCCAAAGAATGTGGAAGGGCTTCTTCTGTGAGCTGGCAGCAAATCTCTACACAGAGAAACACAGTGATGATGCCTGTAAGGGTCTATGTAAACACTTCATTCCTGCTTATTATCCAAAACTTTGGATGTCTTGTACTTTATTTCTAAAATTTTCCCATCATCAGCATTACCTTTCTTTTATGTACTCTGAACCTTCCAGTTCATTAAAACAATATAAAAATAATACTGTCACTGACAAAAGAAGAGAATGGCACTCTGACCTCCTTGTTATGCTATAAGCCAGACACTAAATGCTTCACGTGAATCATTATCATTTAATTTTTAACATAGGCCTGAGTTAGATACGATTGCTGCTGTTGCTGTTATTATTATTATCATTTCCAGATTATAAAGCGAAGGCTTTGAGATTTAAATAACTTGGTGCTTGGGTTTCAAATCCCAGCCATCTGATCCCAGGACCCAAGCTCATAGATGGAAACTGGTGTTGCCTTGCTATGGAAACCATGTGGCAGAACAGAAAGCGAAAGGGCAGAAAATTCACCTTTTAAGCAGCAAACCGTTTTTCCTAATAAACCCCATCGTACCTAGCAGGCTCTCCCCTCTCATTGCAATACCGACCGGGACAATTTCCCAAAGTTCTTTGCTCATGTCTGGGGTCCCCCGCAGCCACATTCCATCACTTGAGCCCCTATCCATATAGGAGCAATCTGTAAGTGGCTCAGCTCATAGCAAAATCCTTTGGGTAATCCCCTAAAACTCACTGGCAGGCATCCAAGCAGGAAACTTCAGATACCAAATACCACTCTCAATGAAAAAATGTTTTAGTAAGGACCTAGAATATTTATAGTAGGTGTGATTATCCCCTCTTCCCATTTACAAAAGTGATAGAAATTCTGGGTGAGATATCGCCACCAAGACAACGTCTTCTCCTCCTCAGTGCCGGGAACCACAGAAATGCCGTGATACATCGGAGGGGAACAGCACGGAAACAGCACGTCGGAAAAGACCTCATGAGATACTCGCCTGGAAAAAGGCAGTCTCTACACACCCAAAGACCAGGCTTGAAATCATCTCTATGTGATATCCACATAGCAGGGAGCACAACTCAGCTCTAATATACCAGAGAAACAGAAACACGTTGCTTGCGCGGAGTGCAGTGCGACAGCCGGGCCGGGGATCAATGCTAACGCGGTCAGACACCTGCGTGACCAGCCGCGAGCTTCCCAGCAGGTGGAGGCTCCAGGCAACCTCCCGGAAAATGTGACAAATAGCCGGGCCACCCACCCTGGGACATACATGGGTAAGGGGATGTGACCTGATGAGTAAGCGTATTAATTATTTCCAAGGCCTGGCCAATCACTCTTGGGGATTCTGTAGCACAGTGTCCTGGTCAGGGCTCTGAGCTCTGCAGGAAGAGGAATGGGAAGAGGGAATTTTCCCTCTGGCAGCCACCCCTCACGGCTTGTTGTTGTTGCTGTTCAGTTGCTAAGTTGTGTCCAACTCTTTGCGACTCCATGGACTGCAGGACGTCAGGCTTCCCTGTCCTTCACCATCTCCCAGAGTCTACTCAGATTCATGTCCACTGAGTCGGTGATGCCATCCAACCATCTCATTCTCTGTCGTCCCCTTCTCCTTTTCCCTTCAATCTTTCCCAGCATCAGGCTCTTTTTTAATGAGTCAGTTCTTCAAATCAGGTGGCCAAAGTATTGGAGCTTCAGCTTCCCTGGTGGCTCAGTGGTAAAGAACCCGCCTGCCAATGCAGGAGACTCAGAGGAAACCAGCTCGATCCCCGGGTCGGGAAGATCCCCTGGAGAAGGAAATGGCAACCCACTCTAGTGTTTTTGCCTGAGAAATCCATGGAAAGGGGAGACTGGTGGGATACAGTCCATAGGGTCGCAAAAGAGTCAGACACAACCAAGTGACTAAACAACCTCATTACTGCAGCCACAAGTAGGTGAGTCCAAAACTAGGCTGAAAATGGAGGAATCCAGTCATTCCCTTGAAGGGTTCCCCAAACATACATTCATCACCACAGTTTTCCCAGCACCAAAACTTCATCCCTCTTGCCCCAGGAAGTTTATTTCATTTTCTTCCACCCCAAGTGAGTCCACCTCTTTGCTGTTCTTTCTCTAGCACAGGGTTGCCTGTCCCTCCCTCCTGGCCTCTGGAAATGCTTTCTCCAGCCTGGAATGCTCTTAACACCCACCCCCACCCTCAACACCCCAGCCCTTCTTCAGAGTCCATCAGACCCTGGAATCTGCTCGATTGTCCTCACTCAGGTGGGTGAGAGCTGGGCTGTGGAAGATGAACTATAATTAGGACGAGAGGGAGCTCGGTCATCTTCCGGATGTTTGTCTTGAAGACTGGCGAACCTGCGTTGAATGCAAGGATGCTCGGTGAAGGACCAAGGATGCTCGGTGAAGGACCAAGGAGAGTAAGAACCCCCACCATCTGTCCAGATAGAACTTGGAGCCTCTTCACCTCTGGACCATTCCAGGTACTGGCAGGATGACACAGACCCTGAGGAGAGGGTGGGGGCATAACACAGAAAGGTGGGGAAGAGCAGACAAAGTGGGGACTCCGCTGAGGCTGCTCTAAGTCAATTAAAGGGCGACCAATGGGGAAAGGCTTCCCTGATAGCTCAGTTGGTAAAGAATCCGCCTGCAATGCAGGAGATCCCGGTTCAATTCCTGGGTCCAGAAGATCCGCTGGAGAAGGGATGGGCTACCCCACTCCACTATTCTTGGGCTTCCCTTGTGACTCAGCTGATAAAGAATCTGCCTGCAATGTGGGAGACCTGGGTTTGATCCCTGGGTTGGGAAGATTCCCTGGAGAAGGGAAAGGCTACCCACTCCAGTATTCTGGCCTGGAGAATTCCATGGACTGTATAGTCCATGGGGTCACAAAGAGTCAGACACGACTGAGTGACTTTCACTTCACTTCCACTTCCAATGGGGAAAGCAGAGAACTGTTTGACACCTTCTAGAAAGCTGTGTGTCTGAGTTTACCTATCAGCAAGATTATTTTCTTGCTTCCTGTATGCTCTTTTGGGCTTCCCAGGTGGTGCTAGTGGTAAAGAACCTGCCTGCCAATGCAGGAGACGTTAAGAGACATGGGTTCGAGCCCTGGGTCAGGAAGATCCCTTGGAGGAGGGCACGGCAACTCACTCCAGTATTCTTGCCTAGAGAATTCCATGGACAGAGGAGCCTGGAGGGCTAAGGTTCATAGGGTCACAAAGAGTCCGACACAACTGAATCAACTTAGCCCACACACATGTGTGGTCTTTGAGACATGGTAAGATAACAGCAGAGTTCCAGAACATGCTCAGCTACACCAGTATACTTGACCCGACCTGGTTGCATACCTTCCCAGGGTTCACTATTGGTTCTGCTCATGTGCTGTGCTTAGTCGCTCAGTCGTGTCTGACTCTTTGTTATCTCAAGGACTGCAGCCCACCAGGCTCCTCTGTCCATGGGGATTCTCCAGGCAAGAATACTGGAACGGGTTGCCTTTTCCTACTCCAGGGTATCTTCCCAACCCAGGGATCAAATCCACGTCTCCTGCATCTATCGTCTGAGCCACCAGGGAAGGTCCTGCTCATATTTGCCCTTAAATAAAGATTTGTTGCTTGTTGTATATGTGTGCACTTTTTCTTCTCAATGAAGTTCTAAGTTCTCACAATGAATTTATTGTATCCCACAGCCTGGAACTTACGCATGTGCTCAGTTAATATAATTCTATAGTCTCTAATAAGATGTAGTTTCTTCCTCCATTATTGTTTTAAGTAAAAACAGCAGGGTGGATTTTCAGCAACTCCATGGAATTTGGGGGGAGAAGCGGGGAGCTTGAAACAACACAATTTTATTACCGTTTATTATAGAGTTCTGGAAGGCAGAGTGGTTTTTATTGGGCTAAAACCAAGGTGTGGGAAGGGCTGTGCTCCTGAAATCTCTAGGGGAGAATATGGTTCCCGGTCCTTTCCAGCTCTTGAGGCTGCCCCCTTCCCTTTGCTTACGGCCACTTTCTCCATCTTCCAAGCCAGCAACACAGCTTTCTCAAATCTCTATCCAATCTGACTCATGTATAAAGATCCATGTATATGGGCCACACCTGGATAATCTAGGATAATCTCCCCATTTCAAATCCTTAATTACATCCGCAAAGCCCCTTCTGTCACATTCACAGGTCCCAGGCATTAGGACAGACATCTCTGGGAGAGAGGAGGGTCATTATTCTACCTACTGCGATGGAGGAGCTATTATTACTCCCAGACCTGAAGGGGAAGAGAAGGGGATGAGTTCCCAAACCAAGAATGAGGTATGGCAGTGCATGCATGCTCAGTCGTGTCCGACTCTTGTGACCCCACGGACTATAGTCCACCAGTCTCCTCTGTCCATGGAATTTCCCAGGAAGGAATATGGGAGCAGGTTGCTATTTCCTGCTCCAGGGTATCTTCCCAACCCAGGGATCGAATCTGCGCCTCTGACATCTCCTGCACTAGCAGGTGGATTCTTGATCACTGAGCCACCTGGTATGTTGGTGGGGAGGTCTCAATGGGGGCTCTGTGGTGGTGATAAATACCAGACCTCAATTCCTTCCTACTTGGCAGAATGCTTTTGAGATGGTCTCATATAAAGTAGAAGCCCTGTACATACAAACTTAACTTTAGGGGTCTTGGGTGGAGAGAGAAGCCCACCATGTGGAAAGAGATGACCCTCTAACAGAGTAGGAAAGAAAGAGCCCAGACGTGGGAGCCAGACTGCCTGGGTTCAAATCCCAGTGTTACCATTTACTGACTAGGTGACCTCAGGCAAAACACGTCAGCTCTCTGCGTCCCCATCAGTCAAACAGTCACGATGATGAGAACACCAAGCTCACAGGGTGGTTGTGAGAATCTATTGAGGCAGTGTTTGTGGAACTCTTGGCATGGCTCATAGTGAGTGCTATTGTTATTCTTGTTTAAGAGGTTGCAAATGGATTTCTGTGAGAAGCCTCACCATGCTGCAGAGAAAACAAAAGTGGTTTCAAAGTGAAGGTACTAGGTCAAGCATTCAGAAGCCCAGGTCCTGCTTTTCAGACAACCTGTTTCTCACATTGGGCAACTCGATGAGGACTTCCTCCAGGGTGCAGAGCAAGCAGGATTTACATATTTCACATGCACACGTGGAAAAGCTAGCTAGTGCTCAAAATATACCTGTTGAATTAAAGCAACAACTCTGTGATGAATTTAAAATATGCTTAGAAAGTCTTCGATGCACCTCCCTCCAAGAAGTGAAGGCTGCTTCTCTTCCTCTGCAGTATTGGCTGGATTTAGAGACTTTCTAATGAACTGAATACTGTCCATGGGGTTCTCCGTGGACTTATTTTTTTTTCTTGGGCACCAAAATCACTGTAGATGGTGACTGCAGCCATGAAACTGACAGACTCTTGTTCCTTGGAAGGAAAGCTATGACAAACCTAGATAGTGTATTAAAAAGCAGAGACATCACTTCACCAACAAAGCTATGGTTTTTCCAGTAGTCATGTATAGATGTGATAGTTGGTCCATAAAGAAGGCTGAGTGCAGAAGAATTGATGCTTTAAAATTTTGGTGCTGGAGAAGATTTTTGAGAGTCCCTTGGATAGCAAGGAGCTCAAACCAGCCAATCCTAAAGGATATCAACCCTGAATATTCATTGAAAGGACTGTTGCTTAAGGTGAAGCTCCAATACTTTGGCCACCTGATGCAAAGAGCTGACTCACTGGAAAAGACCCTGATGCTGGGAAAGATTGAGGGCAGGAGGAGAAGGAGACAGTGGAGGATGAGATGGTTAGATAGCATCACCGACTCATGGACATGAATTTGAGCGAACTCCAGGAGATAGCAGAGGACAGGGGTGCCTGGCATGCTGCAGTTCACAGGGTAGCAGAGTCGGACACAACTGACTGACTAAGCAGGGACACACACTAACTTAATAAGACTAAGTGTCATTCTCTGGCAATGTCTCACACACATGGGCCCTCAAACCTAACCAAGGACTGCTGTTCATTCATTCAGCATTAATTAATTACTAATACTGAGTTAATTAATAATGTGCATACCAGGCACCGATCTCCACTGATGAAAAGACATGGCCTGTGCTCTCAAGAACCTTCAGGAAAATCACATCACGTCATCATGGACCACTGCTGTGGAACGGCATTCCAAGACCCCTGCAGGAGGGTGGGGAGACTGTGTGGGCTTTCAAGAAGGGAGTGTTTGTGCAGACTGAATGTTAACTTTTGAAAAGGAGTTTTGTAGCAGCTTCAGGACCCCTACCCTGGCTCTGAGTGGAAAACCAGAAGAACGCAGAGCATGGAGTTTCTGATCTGCAGAATTACACGACGCCTGGTGGAGTACTCAAGTTCAACAAAAGCACCAGATAATAACGTCCGTAATCCAGGACAGCAACATGAGCCCCAAACACCCCCTTGGTTCCTGTGAAAGGCTGAAGCCAAGGGCTCAGTGCTGGGCATGGAGGACACACAGACATCTTTTCCTGGACAAGCTTTGTTCCAGGTCAGCCTGAAAGGTACACAACGCTGCCCCAGCTCAGAGGCCGGCGGAACCCACATCACAGGTGGAATTATCTATCAGTAAGAGACTTCCAGAGTGTTTACTCACTTGCCAGATTTATTTATCAGGTATGGGATTGAGAGGATTTCCCGACAGGATATGTAGAGATTAGTGTGCAGCAGAAATGCTTTTTCAACAAACCTGTCTGCTAATCAGGTCCTGCTTTTCTCATTCTAGCAGAATGGTGCTTGTTGCCCTTTGCTGGCATTTCTGACAAAAGCAAACACCCATGCTGACAAACAAAGCCAGCGGAAACATGGACATCTCTCTATCATGCTGAAGAGCAGCTGTCACTTTTTCCAAGCCCACAGGCACATTTAAACATTTCGTTAGAGCCGCACGTTTAAGATCAAACAACCTCAGGTCTCCTTGAGCCCAAAACACCTGAATGAGAAGGAAAAATATTTTCCACTCGCTGCCTGGTCCACCTGGAGTCATCATGAGATGATTTCCAGAAGCGTCTCAAGCCCACGCTGGGTCTAAGGAATGTGTTCTTTAAGAATGTGCCATGTTGGAGCTTAGAAACGCAGCTGAAGGTTCATGGGTCTCTCGAAGGGCAAGAGGAGAGTGGGGACAAGTCCACTCCGGCAAGCTTCTTATACAACCTCTCTCACTGCCTCTCCAGTGAGGCCAAAGCAAGCAGATGAAGAGAGAAAAAATCACCTCCTCATCTGGCCTGTTCCAAGCCAAACATCTGGATGTAACATAATGAGCCATTGGGGTCGTTTTTCTTGCTTTCCTTTGCTTGCTTTTTAAAAATAGGTTTAACAATTAAATCTGGTTTTTACACTCTAAATTTCATATATTTTCCGTAAGCTCTTTGAGCAGACTGGTCTTGATTATTCTTTTCCATTAAAAACCCACACAGCAATACCCAGAGCGGAAACCTCTAAAATAAATCAGAGGTTACCACAAGGTAACTTCTGATCTTTCCTCAGTGACTTCAGATGTTCATTCCTCACAGGCAAATGGCTCAGGACCATAAGGAAGATACCAACGTGCCAACGGTCATAGATGCCAATGACCTCCAAGCTGAAGAACACTGGCTTTCTGCACAGTGGTTCAGTTTTACACAAAGGGGAATGATACCAACAACTCAGGGAATTTCTTCTTGTTTAGTTCAGTTCAGTTCAGTTTGGTCACTCAGTTGTATCCCCTTTGCGACCCAATGACTGCAGCACTCCAGACTTCCCTGTCTATCACCAACTCCTGGAGCTTACTCAAACTCATGTCCATCGAGTCGGTGATGCCATCCAACCATTTCATCCTCTGTCATCCCTTTCTCCTCCCACCTTCAGTCTTTCCCAGCAGCAGGGTCTTTCCAATGAGGCGGTTCTTTGCATCAGGTGGCCAAAGTATTGGAGTTTCAGCTTCAGCATCAGTCCTTCCAATGAATATTCAGGACTGACTCCTTTAGGATGGACAGGTTGGACCTCCTTGCAGTCCAAGTGACTCTCAAGAGTCTTCTCCAACACCACAGTTCAAAAGCATCAATTCTTCAGCGCTCAGCTTTCCTTATAGTCCAACTCTCACGTCCATACATGACTACTGGAAAAACCACAGCTTTGACTAACTGTTTAGTTCCTTACAATTTTTCAAAGCACCCTGAGATAGGACAATGGGCTAAAATGTGCTGACCACAAGGTTGCAAGTCCATGGTCAAACACAAGGTGTCGTGGTGAGGAGGGAATTTCCTGGTTCTTGCTCCCCCACCCTTTCTAATTAAAAAAACTACTGGCCTCGAAGATAAAGACCTGTCTGCCCATAAGATATCTCTCTCTAGTTATATCTCCTGTGGTTCTACTAAATAAACTCTACCCCCAAGAGACACTCTACTCAAGGAGGCCAACTAAGTCTCAAATTTTTCTATTGTGTCCATTTCCTGCAACCTTGCACCACCATCTCTCTGCAACTGGGACACCCTTCTTAATTCTACTCAAATAGAAAATGTCCCAGGGCTTCCCTGGTGGTTCGGTGACAAAGAATACCCCTGCCAATGCAGGAAACATGGATTCGATCCCTGATCTGGGAAGATCCCAAATGCTGTGAGGCAGCTAAGCCTGGGAGCTGCAACTACTGAGCTTGTGCACCCTGGAGCCCGTGCTCTGCAGCAAGAGAAGCCACCATAACGAGAAGCCCGGGCACCATAACTAGAGGGTAGCTCCCGCTCACCACAACTAGACAAAAGCTCACTCGCAGCAATGAAGACTCAACACAGCCAAAAAAAATTAATTAATTAAAATTTTTTAAAAAAAGAAAATTTCCCCAACATACAAGGCTCCTTATCAGCCTAACATACTCATTTTGCATCTTACATACTTGGTGTGACGGGGAACAGAAAGAAGTAAAAGATGCATTCTGTCTTCATATTTCATAATCTAGTTGTACAGAAAGAATGTAATGAAAGTTGGGGATAAGGTGATGAGCATGATTAGAATACATATATATATTTAGAAAAACAACCTGTACTTCCCAATGAGTTGTACTCTGCCGGTATTTCTCAGAGTATATGCTCTCCAGTAAGGCTGCCAGGTCTCACCTCTTTGGGCAATTTTCTCTTCTGGAATTACGTCTAGATCCAGTGTTCAAGTCACAGAAGCAAATCGGCCTCATTCAGTGTTCAAGTCACAGAAGCAAACCAGACTGATCCGGACACTGAAGTCCGGAGTGTATCCTATCTCCCTTTAGCAAAAATGGTTTCTCTTACCTTGATGGCTGGCTTTTTCACTGGACTCCAGATAACTTCTGGATGGTTCCAAGCGCCACATTCACCTTCAAAAACAGCTGGCAGCATCGAAGGTCTGAACAGATGTGCCTCGGGTTCTGAAGGTGATTTCTCAGATGACGCCCCATCTTTTCTTAGGGCACTGGCATCTCCACAGCCATGACCAGACTCCTGAAAACACAACAGAGCAGGGAGGCCCCTTCAGCTGGCCCAGCCAAGGAGGGTTCTTAGACCAGAACAGGCAGAGCTGAGCCTTGAAGTCTAATGAGGTTTGGTCAAGAATAGGAATAAAGATTCAGAGATGGGGAGGCACTTTGGTTCTACACCTAGACTCTGAAGTCCGGATTCAAATCCTGGTTCTGCCGTTTACTAACTGTGGACCTTGCACTATCTCCTTAACTTCTCCAGACCTCAGGCTCCTCATCTATGAAATGAGGACAATAAGACTATCTCTCAAGGCTGTTGTTGAGGATTAAATGAGTGAATACAAGTAAAACACTAAAGATGATGTAAATGTTTTCTGTTGTCAGTATTATTAGTCCCCAATATAAAAATTGTAGTCCAATCAAAATTAAAAACCTGTCTCTTTCATTTAAATCAGCACTTTTTCTCCTTCCTCCATTTAGAAGCTGGGGATTTCTGGTTGGGAAGACGATTTGATCAGAGTTTATCTCTTCCTCTCAGACCCTCCAATCACTGGCTGGTAGCTCAGGTCTCTCAGAGCTAAAGAACAAAGTTCTTCAAGGAGGGCTTGGGGATAACTGGAGTTCAGGCAGACATACAGATGTTGGCTCTTTCCCTTGTGGGGTCCTTCTGTGGGTTTTTCTGATGGTCGGAGGTCCCCACCCAAGGGTTCTGCTGGTGGGCCACCCTTCCCCAACAGGTCCTTGTTCCCACTGTTGACTGTGCCCCTCCCTTGCCTGGGGAGGTAGGTCCGCTTTGTCAACAGGAAGACTGGCTAGTGTATGTGTGCCTTGCCAGCTCTTTCTCTAGCCACTGTAAACAGTCTCTCTACTCTGAAGTCACCTTGGTCCCTGTGGTCCCCTGCCCCCAACTCCAGCAGACATCTGCAAAGCTCTCCAGGTAGTTCTCTGAAGCCCTGCTTCCCTATTTTAAGGGAGGTGGGAAAGCATAACAGGTGAACATTTTTCTAAAAAATGCTCCCTATTGGCCTTTCCTGAGTCCTTAGCCTCCCATCACACAGCCTGGAGGTGAGAGATGGCCCTGTCTGTCCAGCACTCCTGCAGAGATGACCTGCACCTCACTGGAGACCCCAGGTGGCATTTAGTCAGCACATACGTTGTTCCATGTTTGAGCATGAGGGGAAACCCCAACATCTGTGAACAGGAGTTCCCCCTCTGAAGTCCTGTCACAGGTGGACCGTTGCAGGTTGGAGCAGACTAGGAGCATTGTAGGAAATTCCCTGGAGGACAGCTTAGGGAGCCCAAGGGAAGGGGGCTTGACTACCGGGGCATGGAACCTGGGCTGGGTGGTATAGACAATGGGAAGCCAAGCGGGTGTTTCTCCCTCCTTTCTCCATAAGTGGGAATGTGCAGCCCAGTCCCCTTCTTGCCTTCGCCTCCTCTGGCCTCTCTCTTTCCCAGACAGCCTTCAGAACAATCAAAAAAGAGTGGGAAGCATGTGCTTGTGTGTGTGTGGGGGGGGGGGGGTGTAGGTGGGGGGGAGGGCGGGGTTAGACTATGGTAGGGGGGCGTGAGCCCAGCCACAAGCCAAGGAGAAAAGTGAACGAAGAGGGGAAAAATAAATTCCAGTGAGCAGGGAGAAAAGTCGACCTTCCAACCCGCACACACTGAATGAGGACGCCAGGCGCCTGCAGCGGGGTCAAACCAGGTCAGAGGAGCTTATCTCTCTCTGACTCTGGAATGAAGGGCAGCCCGGGACAAGCAGCGGGACCGGGACGTTCCCGGGACGTTCTCCACTTGAGCGGGTTAGGATTCCAGGACTCGGGTGCGGGGAGAGATCCCCCGAAATGGTGGTGGCGTAGACCTTTTACCAAAAATAAATAAATAAAAAAAAAAGGAGGCTGCAGATTGCTTCGGGGGAGGAGGGGGAAAGAGGCGGTGTTCTCAAGAAGAGAGACGCTAATTGTCCAAGTGTTTGTCTCTTTCTGAATGGATTCTCAGAATGGCCCTCAAAGGAAAAAATAAAAAACATACTGTTGAAAACATCAACATACCTGCCGCAGTTACAGGCCCCAAGTTCTGATTCCCTGAGTTGGGACAAAGACGCCATCGGGGCGTGCATCTCTCCCAGGGGAACCCCCAGATCTGAGGGGCGCGGCCAGCCGGCCCTGGGGGTGACCCAGGTCCCGGTGTGTCTACATGTTCATTAAAACTTTGGCAGGAGGGAAGTGCGGACTCCGGCCGCCCGGCGCGGCGCGCGCGGACCCCCCGGCCAGGACACCAGCAGCGCGGCACTGCCATCTTGTGGGCGCGGGCCGCCCGCCCGGGCGCCGCGCGGAGCCCAGCAGTCTGCAGGGGCGGGCGGCCGAGAGCTCGGAACCCCGCGCGGCCCACGCCACCCGCGCAGGAACGCGCAGCGGAGCCGAGCCGCGGGAGCCCGCGGGGGCGGGGCCGGGGCGGGGCCGGGGCGGGGCCGGGGCGGGGCGCGCCGGCGCCGGTCACGTGGGTTAGCAACAGGCAGCAGCCAATGAGAGCGCGAGTCAGGTGGTGCGTGTGCTGGGCGCCCGCGGCAGGGGCCGGGCGGGAGTGGAGGCATCCTTGCGCCCCGGGGCCGGATCGGGACGCTAACGGCCTCCCTAAATCGGTGCGCCTCTCGTGCAGGGACCTCCTGGCGGCTGACGGGCGGGCGAAAGACGGAACAATAGCAAAGAGCTTTAAAATAGGACTTTCCCACTCGCTGGACCCGAAGCAGTGACCCCGGGAGGGCAGTGGGCGGCGGCGGCGGGGTGGGAAGCAGGCGGTAGGAGCCCCACCCCGAGCCTGGGTTCGGGTGCCCTCTCCCCGCCCCACCTACTTGTTGCCCTGCCAAAGCCTTGGGGCTGAAACGGCCACTTGGATCCACAGAAGGAGATTAAGACAAAAAGAATAATGAGGTTCCTGGCCGTGGCCTGTCCGTGCTGGCAGCCCTGTAGCAGGTAGAGAAGACAGGCATGGCCCTTAGGCCCTCACAGAGCCGAAGACTTAGCCCCTTAAGAGACAGAAGCAGGGGAAAGTCAAGAATTGGGTCAAAAGAAAAAGTCAGCTTAGTAGTTGGTTTTAATTACTGTAAGTGGAAAAGCCACATCCAGAAGTACATCTAATGACTTTTATGGTAATCCCACCATGCTGACATAAACCAGCCCACCCCTGCATGCAGAGAAGACCACAACACAGAATGTCAGAGGTCTATTCCAGGGCATGGGCGAACCCAGGACCGATAGAGACAAGCATGGTTTCCATCAGATTCGTGCTCTTCTGGTTTCATGGTCAGGCACACGCTTGATTTCTCTAATAGGGCATCTCCTTTTCTGTGTGTGTCTCTCTCGTTGCCTTGTAATGTTCTCCTGGAAGCTCTTTTACTTCTTCATTGTTGTTTGGGAGTTCACCTGGTGTTTTCTTTCTCTGAAATGAATCCAGGGTGTAGACGGCCTCAGAAGGACATCTAACCCATTGCCCTGCCTCAAGGCACTTTGAAAGACAATAGATTGTGATACTGTTGTGAGGTGGTATTATAGAGACAAAAGAAAGAAAGTGAAGTCACAGGCTCGTCCATCCATGGGATTTTCCAGGCAAGAGTACTGGAGTGGGTTGCCATTTCCTTCTCCAGAGGATCTTCCCGACCCAGGGATTGAACCCGGGTCTCCCACATTGTAGGCAGACACTTTACTGTCTGAACCACCAGGGAAGCCTTGTGAGGTGGTATTATAGAGACAAGAATATCTTGAAACCAGCAGGATCTAGCCATTCTTATTCTTAAAGTAACCTAGGCAAAGATATCAAAGAGCACTCTTTAATAAGCTACTACAAATGCTAACCACTTTGGGTAAGTTATAATGAGAACTTTCTGATCCCAGGTTTTATTGGTTTCTATTTAAGCTCACTCAGGGTCAGACTACCCCAGAGGGCAGTTGAACACCTGCTTAGCAGCTTATGGACAGGACGGTGCACCTTCCCTCTGCCAGGAACAGAAGCCCGTGAGGCCAGCTGCCATCAGGAACCTTGCCTGATGCCGAGGTTCTGAGGGGCTTTGCCTGGGCAGCTCCAAGAAGGAGATCCACTCTGAGTCATATTTTCTTCTATAATGCTGCCAGCTGAGGTCATTGATTCACTCAGTGAGCACGGCTTGTGCACTTTTCTGTGTGTGGAAATAAACCTACCATATTTGATGATTATGTGTGTACAAATTTGATATAGTATTTGATTTTTTTTAATCCATTATATTCTCAAGTCCCTTACCAGGAAAGGGTTTTGAAGATGTCAAGAAGATTTGACAAACATTAATGGAGCTGGAACTAAGTGCCAAGCCTTTGTTTAGGTGCTGAGAATACAGCACTGCGGCAGGGAACTTGCATTAGGAAATAGACTCAGGAGGGAAAGAAGTGAGGAGGGATGTGCCTGTTTCCATGGCCCAGGAGTAGGCCCATTTTGACTGATGGCTGCTCCCTAAAACTCCTCTGTGTCAGCCCCATATTCTTTGGGGGGACCTCTTAAATCATGAATCAATAAGGTCACCCACATGTTCAGTATTATTAAACAATGTGATGTGATAGGAAAAGTCATGGGCTAGGAATTAAAAAAAAAAAACAACCATATACCTAGTTCCAGCCTGGTTCTGCCACTTGATGAAATCCATACCTTTCTACAAATCTCTTAAACTTTGAATCTTATTTCCCTCATCCTGAGAGTGGGGTCATTCTTGCTTTGCAACTCCATGGGGTCAAGATTCAAGGCCTCGGTTTTCTCATCTGTAATTTGAGGGGTTTGAACTAGATTTAAATTTTTCATACTTTATTTAGAAGTGAATTCTGCTTTTGAGATAAAATCTAACCTAAAACCCCAACATATAAAACAGACAAAGACTAGGCTTGCTCCGGTGGCCCTGAGGGAGAAAACTCAGAATCCTATATACCTCTTCCCCATCCTTAGAAGACCCTTGAGCCCCCTGTGTGCGACCCCACTGAGCATAGTGTGAAACCCACTGAACTAGATGATTATGTTAAAGTACCTTCCAGTCCTAAAATTCTATAAATCAAAATGTTCCAATATTGGAAAAGAAAACTCCAGTTTTCTTCCTTCATTAATTAATACAGGAGATAGACACAAGCTTCACTGAAACCAGAATACGTTTCGTTACAGTCTTCCTATTTGTGAATCCAATCTTTCTGTCACAAAAGGAAATTAGACTTTAATGGAACACAGTATCCTGTAATGAGAAAAACCCCAGACTGGGAGTGAGAAGATATGTGTTCGAACCCTACCCCTGATCCTGAGTAGCTCCCCAGCCTTGATCAAGTCAAGGAAACTTACCTCTCCAAATCAATAAAATTAACAAGTGAGATGACTTTGTAATCACTGGGTTGCACATGATCATTTCTGGGCTCCATGCCCTAATAAGTGTCTCCAAATTCAGTAACTTTCAAATTCCACCCTGCCTACAAGCCAGGTCACTACATCACACTCTCCTCGGTACATATACTCACCTTATTTGGAGAGGAAGAGGAGGGGGATGGGGAAGAAGACAAATTGGGTTGTAAATGACACCATCAGGACATCAAGCTAGAAATATCCACTGGATCACTGCTGTGTTTGTGCAGGTGGTTAGAGCTCACAGCATGCCTTGACCTCGGCTCACCAAGAGGGATCCACAGCTTCATTAATAAGCGTCCTGCTAGGCACTGAATGCAGCATGGGCATTCATGAGGGCAAACCAGAAAATCCTAGGGCTTGGGGAAGGTTTCAAGCAAACAGTCTGGGCTAAGGACCCAGGACCTGGGGTGGGATTAAAAGGAGCGACCCCACAAGAGACATACAGTATGATTCATTGCCTCCAAGAGTGCACATCCTGGGAAAAAGCAACAGGCCCTGCCTGGGAAGCCAGGGAACTTTAGGGGTAGACAGAAGAACAACAGCTCTGGTCATGGCTGTGACTTGGTTATAAGTTAACTTTATGGGTCACCAAGTGTCTGGAAACAGACCATAAAAAAAGAAGAAAGGGTGGCCCAAGCAGCTTTGTGAGGCTGTGACCAGTTGCTTCTGGAAGGGAGATGTATTGGTTGCAATAAAACTTGATGGGCTCAGCCCTGGTTTGTTAAGGCTGGAATCGGAAGTAAACTTTGGACCTGAGTAATTGGTTTGAAGCTGTGCTTAAAGAGTGGGAGCGGAGGGGATTTTGTTCCAAGTGGTAAACAATATGGTACCCAACTGATGCACATGGTCTGCCTTCTTTGTGACCTCTGATCCCATGATGCTATCTGCAGGCAACTCTTTTAGGTTAATCTCACAGTCCACACAAATTGGTATAGTGTCACTTTCACCGTAATTGCTTTATTTATTTTAAAAAAATTTTTTTCCTTGTTTATCTCAGAACATATTTAAGGTAAAAATAAATAAAAGCATCAGCCTTTGAGACTTGCTATCCTTAACTGTCTGTGCTGGAGGAGTGCATTATGTTTCATGTTAACTTTTCCCCAGCCATCCAACTTGAGCCTCCTCCAGCTAGTCAACTTAATTATTTATTAAGCACAGACTTTGACATCATCAGGTATCAGAGAAAAGACCATCCACCGCTGTAAGCAACAAACAAAATAAGAGTATGCCAGAAATATTTCAAAAACCACACATCATTTTTTTCACTTGATTTTTTCTTGTTTCAGAGTTTAGGGGAAGCATGTTACAAAAGCACTGAACTGAGTTTTCTCAAGGCCAAAGAGCCCATCTCAAGTCTCCTTATCTCTAGCTGTGTGGCAATCAGAACATAACCCGTAACTCTGAGCTCCCGTTTGTTTATCTGAAAGATGAGGGAGGCTGAGTTGGGTCATATTCCATATCACAGAGCTCAACAATAATCATCGTTAATGTTTCCTGAGACAAGCACTTTGCCTTCTTTATCAGATATCCCTTGTAACAACCCTGTGATATGTGTATTATTATTTTCCCCACAGTCCAGATAAGGAAACTGGACTGAGAGAGGTTTTGAAACTTGTCCAAGGTCACACGGTGAGTAAGTGACAAATCCAGCATTGGAACCTACTTTGGCCCCAGATCCCAAGATGCGTCCACAGTTTCATGTTACAGAACTGCCTTAGAGTTCATCCAGGAAGGAGGGCACCTGATCTTTAATGTATATCAGATTTTCACCTCGACTTTCTCAGAGCTGCCCGTAGCGATCACCTCTAACACTGGTTACTGCCGTCTTGTCTTCAGAGAGGCACTCATAAGTGGGTGCTGGAAACAACTGGGAGAGAGGGAGGAGCTGGGGGTCGGCACGCCCAGGCCTCTGAGGATTGAGAGTAGACTTCTGTCTGGTGAACGTCCCCAGCCCTCCGAATCCAGGAGGCCACAGCTGCCCAGAAATGGCTGAAGTGGAAGGGACAGGAGGAGTCCAGTGATGCCTGACCAGGACCTTCCTGTCACCTCCCTTCATACGCCCCTTAGACTAAGCCTGGTGCCCAGATCCCCCGTTGGGAGTGTAAGGAACACGATGCCATGTATGGAGCCAAGTACAGCTAAGAAATAGCAGTGGAAGCATCCTTCTCAGGAAGCTGGGCGTCCAGGGTGGGGACAGGGCTGCCCAGTTTGGTTGCCCTGGGGTCACTGCTCCTGCATGGACACCCTGCCAAACATCCACGTGCTCCATCAGACAAAGCATCGGCCCCCACCTGCCTCTTGACCAAAGGCTTAGAGTCCTTGGAATAAGAGGATCCCATTGCTTCTCCACAGATCTTGGGGCAATGTTTGGGTTTCCATGATGTTAAAAATGAAAAACAGCAATTTATGCAAAAAGGGGCAGTGATGTTCCAAAGATGATGAAACAGCCCCTACTCTTAAAAACTCACCAAGGCTTCCTTCCCTTTAGGACCCCTTGGTTTAATCCAGTTATGCCAAGACTAAAAAAAAAAAAAAAAAGCCTCATGCGAGATAAGTGCAATTTCTTTTAAATACACAAATTTTTAGCGTGTATTTAATGAATTAAGTAGAAAATAATCAGTTGAGAAATGTCAGCCTCCAGAAACTGCACGTTTTGTTTTGAAATACTGAGGCTGTCAGACACAATAAAAAATAACCTCATTCATTACCAAGAATAAGGCAGCAGCTATGCATATGCTCAAGAATAACAGTGGAAGAGCTAGTTCTCCTTTACTTGTTTTTATTAGATTAATCTTGATCTGTATTGTGGATGTAAATTACACTTCCTCCTATAAATTCAATTTCGCAGACAAAGACGTACTTCTTTCCCGATCTATTTTTAGTGGCTTGAAGACTGGCCCACATTTTTGCTGACCGTGTAGGTATTATGCGAACCCCCTACCAGCTCCCTGAGGTGATAATTACCATTTGGGGAATCCCACTTGAGGGATGAGAGAATGCTCCCATGGAAAGAACTCCGATTTCCATGTTAGGAGACGGAGCATTGATTCTAGCTCTGCCCCTAACTGAATGTGAACTCTCAGTTGCTTCACCTCTCTAGTTCTGTGTACAGTGAAGGAGCACAATTAAATGATGTCTTTCTAAGACTCCTTCCAGCTTTAAAATTAAGTCTTTGCTCAAGTCTCACAAACAAAAGCCAGGAGTCTCTGTCATATGAGAACATTGGATCCACCAGGAGGAATGGTAAAGGGGACTCTGGGAACCAGAGGCTGAGCCAGGGACCCTGGAAGTAAGCACGTGAAAAGGAACCAGCAGCAAAGGCTGCTGCCTGATTCCCAGAAAATTCCCAGGGTGGACTCCTGGTTCCATCCTGGAGCACACTGAAGATTTGTGCACTGGGATTCTATGAGATGTGACACTGAGTAGACCCATTTATTGTCCTCTGAGTCAGTCACGAGTATTTTCATCAAAAGAAAGGACTGTTAAAAAAATTCAGCAAGAGTGAGGAGTTTAATAAAGAATGGTACCTCCAGGGAGAAGAGACCCATTTTCCAGCCCAGTTACAAAAGAGGCTGCTTACAGGGCTCTTAACAGGGTTTCCCAGGTGGTGCCAGTGGTAAAGAACCCGCCTACCAATGCAGGAGACGTGAGAGACGTGGGTTCAACCCCTGGGTTGGGAAGGTCCCCTGGAGGAGGGCTTGGCAACCCACCCAAGTATTCTTGCCTGGAGAATCCCATGGACAGAGGAGCCTGGTAGGCTTCAGCTCATAGGATTGCATAGAGTTGGACAAAACGGAAGCAACTTAGCATGCACGGACAGGGCTCTTATGCCTCCGTTTGTCATGATAGGAGTCTAGGTCAAGAAGTGTACCCATAGCAGAGCCAGACTCCCAGGAAAAGCCCACAATGAGATGAAAGAGAGCAGTGGAAGCGACCGTAACCAAAAGGGCTGACCTGAGAAAATGTTCATCATTTCAAAGGGCACATTGGAGCCCCGTCCCCCCCCCCACCCCTGCCCCCGTCCAGATCTCCGGTGGCACCCGGAAAGGGGAGCCTTCAGGGGGACGTAACTGGAGCCTGTTTCAGTGAGTCTGCAGGTGGATGATTCACACTTGATGCTTGTCCTCATCTTCACTACAGTTAATCTTCCTGACTCCCCAGTCTTGGATTCCTAGCCTGGAAGAGGAGGAATTTTTACATCAAAGCCATCCTCCGGCCGGGCTTTGTCATCCTCTCTATGTATTCCAGCCTGGCCAGGACACTCTTTCATCTTCTAGAACTTGCCTCTGATTCACCCATTCAAGAGAGAGAAGTTTTTCTCCCTGTTTGACTACTGGAATCAGGATGGGTAGAGCGAATTTTGTGTCTGCCCCATAAAAAGTACCAGGATTTGTGGTCTTCCTCCATTTGAGGTCTATGCTACAAACCCTGGTCCTTGGTGGAAATGCAAAGGGAAAGAGGAATTGCCCAAAGTGGAATATCGGCAACTCTGTGTTCATGCGGATTTGCGGGATTGTTCTTTAGCTGCCTCTCTCTGCCTGTGACTGCTCAGTTCAGTTGAGTCACTCAGTCATGTCCAACTCTTTGCGACCCCATGAACTATACAGTTCGTGGAATTCTCCAGGCCAGAATACTGGAATGGGTAGCCGTTCCCTTCTCCAGGGGATCTTCCCAACCCAGGGATCGAACCCAGATCTCCCACACTGCAGGCAGATTCTTTACTGACTGAGCCACCAGGGAAGCCCAAGAATACTGGAGTGAGTAGCCGTTCCCTTCTCCAGCGGATCTTCCCAACCCAGAAATCGAACTGGGGTCTCCTGATTTCCAGGTGGATTCTTTACCAACTGAGTTATCAGGGAAGCATATATATATATATTTAAATTATATATAAATCAGGACCGATTCTTGAGAAGTCCCCTCTGGACACAGCCGTGGACTTCCTGTCTGTCTCATCTGGCAGCTGCATCCCTGCTCTCTGGCGTCTCAACCAGAGCTGCCTCCCTCACTCCTAGAGCAGCTGGGGGCCTGGAAAGACCCTAATAGTGATGTCCTGTAAGACATAAGAAAGAGGAGGTTACACCAACTCCATCCCAGAGGATTCCAGCCCCGCTCACGGTGGCAAGGGTTTCCTACAGCATTCCAGGTCCTGCTCCTCTTTGGAAAGTCCAGCCTCCTCAGAGACCAGCTTCCTCCGCACGGAAAAATTGGGAGACTTCCTGAGCTAGGAGGGTCTTCTGAAGTGCTGGCCTTACTTTAGGCTATCTCTGTGAACCAGGGGCTTTCTGCGACATGTCTCCTGATTACTGACAGCCAAGCGCTTGAAAAACGTTCGGAAGGATGAGCGCTCATTTCTGGGACTTGAGGGCAGCGGATACGCTGCAAAAAGTGTTCAAGCGGGAGAAGACAAACCAGGGAAGAAGTCAGAGGTGGGCGTGAGCAAGGCCTGGGGAGGCTAGTGCCAGAGATGGAGAGGAAGAACACTGTGTGTGTCTGTCTGTCTGTCTGTCTGTGTGTTTGTATGTTTGTGTGTGTGTGTGTGTCTGTATCTGTGTGTGTGTGTGTGTGTCTCTGTGTGTCTGAGTCTCTGTGTGTCTCTGTTTGTTTCTGTGTGTCTAGGTCTGTGTCTGTGTCTGTGTGTATCTCTGTGTATCTGAGTCTGTATCTATGTCTGCGTGTGTGTGTGTCTGTGCGTCTGGGTCCCTGAGTGTGTCTGTGTGTGCATGCAGGGGAACAGGGTGACAAGGGCTTATAAAGCAAGGAACAAGACTGAGAAATCCTCTAAGCTGAGGGGGCCTTTCATATATTTCCAAAATACTTGAAAATGCCAACCTGAGTGTTACCCACCCCCAACACCCCACACCCCCAGTCAGCACTCCCCGGGGGAAGCTGCAGGGGGTCCCAGAGAGAGTCCCGCTCTGTGGCCTTCAGACAGAGCTCCTCTAATCTCTGTCAGTTTCCCCAGAGAACATCACACACTCTGAGGCCCAGTTTCTTCATCTGAGAGACGGGAACAATACTTCAAAGGACTGTTGTGAAAAGTGAATGACATGCCACAGGAAAGCACAGGCACACGGGAGGCAGTCAGCACATGACTGTGAATCTCCTCATGAAGCCAATGAGATCTTCCAGTTTACTCTGCTGAATTTTGTGTTTTAACGGTGCTAACATAAACAGAGGTGGTTGGGCAGGGCCAAGTCATCCTTCTCAGATATTTTCTCACGCAGATATCGTGAGGATTAAATGAAACAACACACAAAGGACCTAGAAAGGCACCTGTCACCGTCAGCGCTCAATAGCTGTGAACTCAATTAGCTCAATTAGACAAACGAAACAGAGGTCCAGAGGCTTTGGTTGTGAACAGTTATTAGATCAGCACCATCCACAAACTTAATTATTCAATTCCATCGTCCTCTCACTCCCTAACATTACCAATATCCTGGTGTAGATTTTCTGAGGAATACCTTGGTTTTTTAAACCACAAAATGCCTGTGTTAAGAGAAAAAAGATCATTGATCCAGAAAGCCCAAGACCTAATTTTCTTATGTACATACATTTAGCCAATATTATTGAGCACCTTGGAGGTCCCAGGCACTATTCCAGGGGCCAGGGACCAAGGATACAGGGAGCGAGACATCCAAGTCTGCCCTTTTATTTATATATGTATATAAATATATATATATATATATATATATATATATATATATATATATATTATAGGTATGATAGGTATAAACTTGTTGTTTAGTTAAATCTGACTCTTTTGCAACCCCATGGGCTATAGCTGGAAAGTGGCCTCTGTCCATGGAATTTTCCAGGCGAGAATACTGGAGTGGGTTATTTCTTTCTCCAAGGATCTGCCCAACCTAGAGATAGAACCCGTACCTTCTGCATTGGCAGGCAGATTCTTTACCACTGAGCCACCAGGGAAACCCAGGTGTAGACTAGCAATAAACATATAAATATATACAAGGCTAAGAAAAAAAATGAAGCCACAAAGGAGAGTGAAGATGGTGAACTATATTAGATCAAGTAGTCACAGAAGGCCCTTACGATAATCCATTCTAGTATTAGCTTTATTTCCAGAGTTTAGACCTATTAGCTCCAAAGAGTACAATAGTTCAAAAAAAAAAATGTTTCCCTAGGTAAAGAATGGCACATAATAAGAGACATAAAGAAAGATAGGAAAAAAAAAAAGAGTTAAAAAGAATGTACCCTAGAAAACTACATAATATACACATATATTTTGACTCCACCAAAGAATATATTAAAAACCTGTCATCCCTCTGCATTCATTGAATGCATCTGGGTTTCCTTGGAACAAGAATAATGTGCTAAAAAATATTTAAAGATGGAAACAAAATGAATGTGTCATTTTCCAATCCTTTCCTGGAAAATTAGACTATTCAATGCATACTTGCTACCTTAGAATATCCTAAACGAATAAAAAAGAACCATGTTATAATGAAAAATATATGACATTTTTCTCAGTGAGAAATCCTTGTTGGCTGTACATGGAGGAATGGCAATGTCTCTTGCCTTCAGACAGTGTTGAGGCAACAACTCTTTTGCAAAGAGCTATCTGTATCACTGGTTGACTCTTGCTTTATTTTTCTTCCCAAATTTCTCTCTCACCCTTTTTATCTGCTGAGTCTGCTGCACAGCAGTCAATGGTCATTGTTGTCTGAGGTGTGTGAGCTTCTCACAAGATTAATGGCCCCCAGTACAATTATCTTTGGTATGCCCATTACTACCCACACTACCTGCGCATGCTGAATCACCATGAGGTTACTTACCTAGTGGAACCATCATCACATACCATGTGCCTCAGTGAACTGTTTAGGTATTCAGAAAAAAAAAAATAGATGAGGGCTTTAAATTTCCGTCATTTGGAATTTTTCTGTGTTTAGACATCTTTCATATAGATATCAGGCTATAGAATGATTTCTGTGGTGTTTTATGATTGACAAAGCCCTCACCTATGCTTTAACTCATTCCATGTTAACAACCCCCTTGTGAAAAGATGGGGGCTGGAATTGCTAGCTGATTACCAGAACCGTTTCCACTGGTCCCTGGACACGCCGCTAGAGTCCATTTCCCAGTGGCCCCTGACTTGGCTGTGGTCATGGACTCCGTAGAAATCTCCTGCAGGAGTTTCACCACGTTCTTCCTTGTCCACAGCAAACTTACAGAGATGGGGGAGACAGGGGATGGAGCTTGGGTCTCTAAATTCCCACATAGAGTGAAGTTACCTAAAGACTCATTTTGGAAAAAAAAAAAAAAGAAAACTTATTGTATTACATCCCAGATATGTGGGGGTTGTCAGTAGCTAATGTTACTTTAATAATGTACATTTATCCAGTGTTTATTATTAAGGCAATAGCTTCACTCCAATATTCTTGCCTGGAGAATTCCATAGACAGAGGAACATGGTGGGCTGCAGTCCATGGAGTCGCAAAGAGTCAGACACAACTGAGCAACTATCAGTTTCATTTATTTTACCTCATCTGAGAAAGCTTGGAGCAAGTATTATTTTTATTACCTCCCCAAGTCTGTCCCCGGTGCTTCAGATGGTAAAGAATCTGCCTGCAATACAGGAGACTTCGTTTTGACCCCTGGGTCAGGAAGATCCCCTGGAGAAGAGAATGGCAACCCACTCCAGTATTCTTGCCTGGAGAATCCCATGGACAGAGGAGCCTGGTGGGCTACAGTCCATGGGGTCACAAAGAGTTGGACACAACTGAGCGATTTTCACTACCTTTTCAAATTCGACAAAAGAAGGCTCAGAGAGACCATGTAATGTAGCCAAAGTCATGAAGCTGTTAACAGAGATGGAATTAGGTATCTGATTTAGGTGTAGTCAGACCCAGACCTTGTGGTCTTTCCACTAAAGCTTGATAATTTCACAAGATTTAAGTGATGACGCTGATCTTAAATTTCTAGATCATTTTGCACGTAGTGTTGAGAGAGATTCTTTATCAGCATGCTTTGCTGCTGATATTTTTCTGGATCTGAATTGAAGAATTAAACCTAGCATGCAGTCACCTGCTCACTGCCCATAGGGCTGCATAAATATTGTTATCCCATTGGTCTTTGGTAAGATGCCATCTGCCTTCTAGCTAGGCAGCGTCCTGAACTTCATTTTTCTAAATGTCAATAAAAACAAGTCAATCCTTTCATTCTCCCCCACTTTAAAAGCAAATATCTTATTTAAATATTTAAATATAAATACCACATATTTTTAATAAATATTTATATGTTATTTCTCTATATATATTTATTTTAATATTCACTGCTCACTAGGTACAAAGCACCAGGTATGATGCTGTGAGGGGTTTTGTTGCTGTTGCTCAGTCGCTAAGTCGTGTCCGACTCTCTGTAACCCCGTGAACTGCAGAATGCCAGGCTTCCCTGTCCTTTATATCCTCCTGGATTTTGCTCAAACTGACATCCATTGAGTCGGTGATGCCATCCAACCATCTCATCCTCTGTCGCTCCCTTCTCCTGCTGCCCTCAATTGTTCCCAGCATCAGGATCTTTAAAAATAAATAAACAAAACCCACAGCGTAGTGGCCAAGAGGGTAGACTCCGTAATTCGTGCATGAATTAAAATTCTGAGTCTACTATTTGCTAACGGTGTGACCTTGGACAAGTTACTTAACTTCTCTGTTCCTATGTTTCCTGACCTGTGGCATGGGGGTCAGGAAACCTTCATAAGTCAACTTATGAAGATGTCATGATAATTAAATGAAACAATACCTATAAAACACTTAGAATGACATCCAATACCAAGTAAGTGCTCAAAAGCTATTAGCTCTTATACTTGGATAAATGAAGGAGGTGTACCTAAACCCTGTCAATGAACAATTATTATATCAGTGCCATTCACAAACAGACAGTTCTGAGATTCTACATCCCTCTTACTATCTAAAGCTACCCATATTTTGGTGCAGTTTCTTTGAAACTATAAAAATCTCTTCCCATTACATACGAGGTATTTTCCACTCTCAATCTCTTCTAAGTATGTGTTAGTCGCTCAGTCATGGTTGATTCTTTGCGAAGCCTGCCAGGCTCCTCTGGGATTTCCCAGGCAATAATACTGGAGCTGGTTGCCATCTCCTCCAAGGGGTCTTTCCAACCCAGGGATCAAACCCATGTCTCCTGCATTCCAGGTGGATCCTTTACTGTGTGCTACCAGGGAAGCTTCAATCTCTTCTATAATTAGGCTCTAAAGGAAGGAATACACACATCACGCACTTTTTTTCCTTTCTGTGCCAGGTACTACACTAAGCACTTTACCTCTGGGTTTCTAGTTTTGTTGTGTTTAAACCTTTTAACAACTTAATTTCTCATTTGCAGATGAAGCCTCCTAGACTTCAGAGAAGATAGTGTGTGAGCCTCAGACCTGGATTCAAAGCCCAATCTATCCTGCTCTGGTGATGCCAGAGCCATAACCTTCGCTAACCAGCTCAGTGATTCTCAGCTAGTCTAATTAAAGTCCCAGAATTTCACAACCTTCCCAGAATACAGTCAAGGAAGACGAGATTCCATTGCTTTCGCCTACCTCTGAGTCTAGGAAATGATGGGCCTTGATATTAACAAGGCAGCTTCTCCCCTACGTGCAGAAGATCCTTGAAAAGGGTATTTTACTCATGGGTATCATATTTGATGATTGTGTCTGTTTGTATTTAGAACACTTGTTATCCTTGATGTTTTCGCCCTGAGGACATTCAACTGAACAAAACTGCATACATCTTTGTGGATTACCCTTTCTGCATCCATAAGTTATCTGCCCTTTTAAAATAATTTGCACTAAAACACCAAGTGTTTCTTCTAATGGGAATAGACAGCTAGAGATTTTTGATGCAAATGACTCCTCCCCACATTCTCCCCAGCCCAGAGCTAAATCTGCAACAGCCACGGAGGGGTTCTGTGTCTCTAGAAGCAATTTAAGCACAGCGGTCGGGAGCTGCGATGTGACTTCAAGCCCCTTGCTTGATGTTAGGGGAGGCTAAATGAGACAGGGGGAAAGATTCTGTGTGATGAGCAGGGATGTGTTAAGGGCACTTATTATAATATTCACCTCTTTTGCTTTTAAGAAACCAGCTTCCTCTCAGGTAGTTTTGCGTTTGTGTGTAAAGATTAAACCGTTAAAGAAAATCATAAGCATAACCTATTGTTGTTCATTTTCTCCCGGAGGTAGTATGTCGAGTCTCTTTTTAACTTTGATAGTATTTCTGAATTCTATCCATGGTAAAAATCAAGGATTCCATTTTAACTTATGCAAGCAGATTCTTTATCATCTGAGCCATCAGGGAAACCCACTACTTTTACCTGGAAAAAAAAAAAAAGTCAAATCTCAATTTAATACAATAAAAGATTGAAATATTTTAGTAGAGAAAGGGAAACAAGCGCTGTATCCAGAAAGAAAACTTGAGTATTGCTGCCTCTTGACTAAAAAGAAGTTTTCTTACTACAGTTCCTTTTTTATTTTAACAGAAAACTGACTTTGGAAGAAAAATATATAGCAGAAGAGACTATCGTAAGACTGAGATGTGAGGAGCTCTGCAGGCCCCATGAGCAATTGGGGTTATAATTAATAATTACAGCACAGCTTCTCTGTGGTGGGAACGGAGACAAGTTACCCTGGGAACCCTGACTGGAGGGGGGATGTTAAATTATTTGCAAATCATTAAATGATCTGCACATCACAGGGGCGACCAGAGCAGCTTTTTCACGCGTTCCAGTCCCCACCCTCCCTGCATCTCACACTGTCCTCGGGTCCACCCTGGGCTGTGCAGATCCTCACAAGCCCTGCAGTCTGGTCTCGAGAGACACGGGGCTGCCTCCTCAGCGGCTGCTGCGCTTTCAGCCCCACCCTACCTCAGACATTCTGGGAGCCTTCGAGGAATTTTCCAGAGATTCTTGATTCCATGCCCCTGTCTCCTAAACTACCCCCACTCTGATCTAATGTTTCTCAGGGTGCGATCTACTGAGTGCTCACATCATGATCACAAGGGTGAACGTCTAAGATGCAGATTCTCAAACCCTGCCGTGGACTGATGGCATTGCAGTCTTCAGAGGTCCTGGGAAAATGCACTTAAATGGTGACCTTCCTGCCTCCCCCCGCCCCCATCCCCCTATTCTAAGACCACTGGAGTCTGAGAACCACCAGACTAATCTGCACTTGCTTCCCAGGTGATACAGTGGTAAAGAATCCGCCTGCCAATGTAAGAGACATGCAAGAGACACAGGTTTGATCCCTGGGTCACGAAGATCCCCTGGAGTAAGAAATGGCAACCACTCCAGTATTCTTGCCTGGGAAATCCCATGGGCAGAGGAACTTGGTGGGCTACAGTCCATGGGGTCGCAAAGAGTCAGACATGACTGAGCAACTGAGCATATATACACAGACTAATCAAAGGACTCATTTACCTATCTCTCCCTCTCTTGCTTTTTCTTTCCAACATCTCTTTTTTTGATTACTCACAAGCATTCCCGAAAACCCAAGAGGAAGCTTCTAATACTCTTCGGTCCTCCCCTGCAAGACTGCTTTCTGACCAGCATCACTCCCTCCCAGAATGCTTTCCCATGAACAGAACTGAGGGCATTTTAAGTTTCTCCCTTTCTCTCTCACTTTAAAAGCAAATGCTTGCATCCTTTAAACAATCACTCTTCTGTCTCAAGGGCCTCTCTCCCAGACCCTTCAGCAGGATGGCAATCAGAATAGAAACCCAGGCTTCCCCTCTGCTTCCAGGAGGCTGGGTCCCTGGGATCAGCCAGCACAGCCTCCTCCCAGCAGGCGATGCCCACCACACCTTCCCACTTCACCCCGCTGCCCCCACACCATGCTTCAGGCAGCCGGCCTCAGCTCTCCCTCTGCTCCAGGGTACATGTATCCCCCAAAGGAGGAATGGGACCAGCATGTGAGCACACCAAAACGGGTGCCAATCTGATACCAACCCTGCGTGTGGTCCTTTCTGCACTCACATGCAGATTGCAGACAGCCTAAGAAAGTTCTGGTGCTGGCAGAGGGTGTCAGGCTCTCCTGGACACTCGGAGACTCAATGTGGATGGACAGATGCTTTCTCTGCACTGAGTCCCCGGAGGAGTTCTATCTATAGGTCACGAGGAGGGAAGCGCAAGCAGGCTGGCTGAATTGTCTCAACCCCCTCCAAAGTCCCTTGGGTGAAAGGGCCATCAACTTTTTTTTTTTTAAAAGAAAGCTTTCAGCCTACACATGAGTTATGGATATCAAGATCAGGATCATTCCCCCTTTTCTCTTTGTTCCCAGGGCTAAGACTCACTGGCTCTACGAAACGAAGTTGGAAGAAAGAACTGTCTGCGTTTTGGCACGTAAGGAAGCCCTCCACACATCCCATTGTGTTTCTGGAATTTCCATATCCACTACCCCAGAGAGATTTTTTTTCCCCTTTATGGAATAGAATCCTTAGTATTTTTCCAGACTAGTCCCACGAGATATAAAATAAAAGAAGAAGACTGACGAGAAAGGTTGAGGGTCTGAAATTTGACCTTCTATTTGGGACAAGATGAATAATGGAGGAGAGATTTTACGGTCCTGTTTCTGACCCAAATAGCAAACGAAGATCCTTCTTTCTTCCTCCCACTGCTTAAGCAAAAAACAGCTGTGCGCAGCATCTGCAAGAGTGGTTCCGACCTTGTTTTATCCTATTTGATTCCCACTGGCTTTTATGTTTTCCATAAATGATTGAAGAAAAGTTCTCAGTTGGAAATAGCAGTAAAATCTTCCATAAATCCTTGGTTAGCACCAGCTTCAGGCAGCTCATTGGATCCTCCACCCAGTCCCTAGGTGAAAGCTGGCTGGTGAGCCGAGGGGAAAAGACGACCTGGGTCTCAACAAGAAGAAAGTCGAAGATCAGTGTCTTCTCCTTAGTCTCCTCCGGCTATTGCAGAATATGCAGTTTCTCTTCTCAACTGCAGTACTGGTTACAGTCCCTCTAAATTCCTCTATGTCTCTGAGCCTCCATTCCTCTATTTATTAAATGAGGAGTCATCATATCAACCCACTCCAGTGTTCTCACCTGGAGAATTTTGTGGACAGAGGAACTTGGCAAGCCCATGGGGTCGCATAAGAGTTGCACATGACTGAGCGACTAACACATTATATCTACCTCATTAGGACAATGCCCAGGACATATACAGATTCATTTTTATGATTGTGACTCCTTTGGTTAATGCATAATAAAAATAATGAATGTTTATTGACAGACTGTGATAGGCATTTTATTCACTTGGTGTTGTTTTGTCCTCAGAATAACCCTAGAGAGGAGTTCTTATCTTTTCATTTTTTGGAAGAAAAAAAAATTGAAGTTTTGCAAATTTAAGTAATGGACCCAGGGACTCTCCACCTTTAAACAGGAAAGCAGGGGCTGTGCTCACCAGAACTGTGTTGTTTCCAGCAAACAACAACATCCAGCATTGAGAATCTACTATGATTTCTGGTCACTGGGGATTTAGGCAAGACCAGATAAGAAGGACTTGATCCCTGAAGACTGGTTGTGCCACTTGCCATAACTCCCAAATCTTTCACTGGCTGGTGACTGTGTAGTTGGAGGGATGAAATGAGAGAACCATGCTCAGTTGCCCATCACCCACCTTGAAGATAGTTGGCTGGTCCTCGGCTTGTGCAAACTCATCCTGCCTCTAAGTCTCTTGGTCCCAGCTTGAATCCTCTCCCTGCTCTGGGCAACATGACCCTCTCAGCTTCATCTCTACCCGTTGGTAACACAAGAGCTCTTTGCAGACTGATCATCTATCACATTGGCTCAGAAAACTCATGTTTTCCTTGGATGTGAACCTTCTCCAAACGTCTGATCTGAGGATGACTGCCCCCAGGAGCCCCATGTCTGAAAACTGGAGAGAAAGAAAGCCAACAGTCAACAAACAGTGAGGAAACCAACCCAAAGTTGACTCAGACACTATCCAGCCACCAGCTCATACTGTTCACAGCAACCAAATCTACCCTGCAAAGAATGAGCTGGATTTCAGCTCTTCTAACGGGTGCCTCCTGATCATGTCTCCAGGGTCAGATTGAGCGATAATTTTGCTCCAGCTAATAACTATATCACGGCTTCCCAGATTGCTCAGTGGTAAAAAAAAAAAAAAAAAAAAAAAATCCACCTGCCAATGCAGGAGACGCAGGAGATAAAGATTCGATCCCTGGATCAGGAAGATTCTCTGGAGGAAGGCATAGCAACCCATTTCCGTATTCCTGCCCAGGAAATTCTGTGGACAGAGGAGCCTGGCAAGCTACAGTCCATGGGGCTGCAAAGAGTCAGATGTGACTGAGTGACTGAGCATGATGCACATAAAAACTACATCAGGGGATTTTGCAAATTTATAATTTCCAAAGGGCACATCAACCAATATTCTCTTTTCTTAACTCCATTTCTTTCATTAAGGAGCTATTTTTGTTTCCAAGTGGGTCATTAGCTTTTTCCCCATTTTGGTCAATTGAACTCATATCATCAAATGCTACTGAAGGTTGAACTGAGAAAATTTCAAGTTCCTGTTTACCCCTTTTCACCAGAAGAAATCCTATCAACTCCAATAGTGTTTAAAGAACTTTTAAATTTGTTTCCTATGATATTTTCCAAAACTGTAATAAATTGAGTGTTTTGCATTTTCCGTAGTGTGGTCTTAACCTCACCACAATTTGGGGGTCCAAATTTTACCCAGTCAAGGCTCTTTTAATAATCCAATGTCATAGTCCTAATTGAATCAAACCATAGTTTATCTATCCCAAATATATTGCCTGCTATGTTTCCTTTTTGGCCAAGGAAAGAAGTTTACCCTCCATTCCTTAGCAAAAGAGGCCACAAATTCAGGGATTTGAAAGCTCAATAAAAGCTTCTGAAAATAATGGAATGAATTTATTTTAGGACCTCTCCCCTGAGCCCAGTGTTTCTGAGGGGTGTGTGAAGGAAAGGACAAAGTGAAGGTGAGAGAGTTTGGGCTTCCCCGGTGGCTCAATGGTAAAGAATCCGCCTGCCAGTGCAGGAGACACGGGTTCCATCCCTGAGTCAGGAAGACCCGCTGGAGGAGGAGATGGCAACCCGCTCTAGCATTCTTGCCTGGGAAATCGCTTGGACGGAGGAGCCTGGCAGGCTACAGCCCCTGAGGTCACAAAAGGTCAGATAACGGCTTAGCGACTATAAACAACAACAAGGTAGTTTTCCACTTGATTGATTAGGCACTGAACTAAATTAATGCTTTTTTTCGAAAAAGAAATGGGGAATGGGATTGGAGGGAGGTCCATTGTGAAATGATCTTTTTTTTTTTTTTTAATTTTTTGGCCATATCATCAAATGCATAGGGCATCTCAATTCCCCGACCAGGGATGGAACCCATGCCCCCTTGTAGTGGAAGCACAGAGTCTTAACTGCTGGACCATCAGGAATTTCCCTGAAATGGTCCTTATACCAGGATTTCAACATCTTTTCCAAATGTGTCATGGTGAGTAAACAGTGCATCCCCTAACCTGCCATGAAGCTGAGCAACACTGAGGGACCCTGGAAGACAAAAATAAAATGTACAAATTCTGCCTTCCTTTCCTGTTCTACTTTTTCCATTGATTTTCCTGGAAATGTTAACAGATCATGGAATTTGCCAGCGTCTAATTTACTACAGATTGCGTCTCACTCTTTTCAGTCTAATGAAATGGGACCCATGGGGAGAGACAGGTAAGAAAGTAACCTGGAAGGCGGAGAGAGAAAAGAGCGATGTCCGCAAACATGGCTGTAATCAGCTCAGGTTGTGGAAGCCAACGAAAACGTTGTGGGGCCCAGATATAAATATTTTGTACCTTTCTGCCAGGCACTATAGTTTATTACAGGAACCACGTTTTAGAAATTCACAGGCAAGTGTTACAAATTTGAGAACATAAGTTGGACCCCTTCCCAATCCAATAAGCAGTCGCAGGTGTGGTTTTCATGAAATTGTGTATTTAGGGAGGGAGGGGAGAGAATTACATGTTCTAAGCAAACTGTATTTGCATACACATTATGCATGTACCCAACACACACTTGTGCAAAGACGATTAAATATGTTCTGTGTTGGCAGCCTCTTACTGTGCTTCCTTAAAGCAGGAATAGCAAATGGGTTTGTCTCGCATGCCAAATCCAATCAAAGTGCAGTGACTGTTTGAAGGGCTATGTTGAGAAGGAGTCAGAGGTTATGCCTATGTTGTTATACCTACATTCAGTCAACAATTTTTGGCTAATACGTCCCATGCTCAAGGCTACGTTTTATCGTTTGGGTGGGGGGAGGGGGGGATGGGGAGACATTCCCACAGATTTCAATACACCTGGTGCCCCCTGGAGTAGTACTATCCAGCTGCCCTGAGGGCAAGGCCAGGATTTGAGGTAGGTTTAGAAAGAATGTAGTGACCAGTTGGCAATGTCCGCAAAGGGAGTGGGCCGGTGTGGGAGAGCAGCAGTGGGGAGGGTTGTGGGGTAGGCTGGGGTGTTCATATCATGTATCTGTCATCCCTGGTGAAGAGCCATCAGAAATACACTCACCCTTCCTTGCTACCAACTGGCATGCTTTGTGCATCTGAACAACCCAGTGTTGAGTTATGGAAATGTTTACAGTTGGGACAGGGCAATGCAAAACATAATAATAAAACAAAAGAACTGTCCTTCTTTAATACACTGGAAAGAGAAGAGAGTCATTTTGGTGCTCCCAAATGTTTTGTTTCATTTTTATTAAAGACCAGGACGTATTGAAATTTCTTAACTTCTGAATTTCAGTTTTTTCTTTCCTCTTTCAAGGATGTATTCGCTTAGATGTCCTCTGACTGTTATGACAGGAACATCCATTGACACCCACTGTATCCCAGAGTGGAAGGAACCTCCAGCCGTCTTTGTGAGCCCCTCTGCCACCTTTGGAAGAGTCTCATCCCAGAGAGAACGAGGGTCTATTTTTACCCTGACAGAATTCCTGCTGAAGGGCCTGTGATCTCCAGGCCTCTCCCTTCTCCATAGTATTTTAGGGAAGTTCCTCTAGAGGTCAAAGCTGGGCCATATATGAGAGAGGATTAAGATCATGTACACTAGAATACTCCATCCTTCTCCCAAACTTTCTAGAGGTTAGTATATGTCATGCTTGCTTTAAGAAAAGGAAGATATGAATTAAACTTGGTGGTCTCATGCTGCTGCTGCTGCTGCTAAGTCACTTTAGTCGTGTCCGACTCTGTGCGACCCCACAGACGGCAGCCCACCAGGCTCCGCCGTCCCTGGGATTCTCCAGGCAAGAACACTGGAGTGGGTTGCCATTTCCTTCTCCAGGGCATGAAAGGGAAAAGTGAAAGTGAAGTTGCTCAGTCATGTCCAACTCTTCACGACCCCATGGACTGCAGCCTACCAGGCTCCTCTGTCCATGGGAGTTTCCAGGCAAGAGTACTGGAGTGGGGTGCCATTGCATAGCCTGAGTCTATTAATTGCTTCAGATACTTTAACTTCCTCTGCTTTTTTTCTAGGCCAGTGTTAAAGTTCTAGATATGAAGAGACCTAATAAATTATTAGAAGTTCTCTTATTTTGCCTTTTTTATATATAACTGGGTCATTCAAATTGATGATTGATGCTAATTAGTCATGCAATAGCCATTTAGCTATAAGGGCTATTAGAAACTCTTTTTTATTCATTCATTCAACATGCATTTTTTAAATATTTATTTAATGCCTGCTTTCATCCTAGACTATTCTTGTAAATTAACTGATTTAGTTTTTTGGTTGTGCTGGTCTCCGTTGCTGCGCGTGGGCTTTCTCTAGTTGTGATGCGCGGGCTTCTCTTTGCAGTGGCTTCTCTTGTTGAGGAGAATAGAACCCAGAGAGCAGGCTCACTAGCTGTGGTTCATGAGCTTAGTTGCATGTGGAAACTTCCCAGACCAAGGATCGAACCCATGTCCCCTACATTGGCAGGCAGATTCTTATCCACTCTACCACCAGGGAAGTCCTAACATGCATTTTTGAGGACTGAACAGCCAGACTCAGCCACCAGCCTCAGGAAGCTTAGCACTCCCAGATTGTCCAGGGTGATCCCAGGGCCTTGAGGTAATTGCCAGGATGGGAGAAGTCCAGGGGGCAGGGTAGACAAGAGGGAGGCCCTACACTCTGATTAAGGTGTCAGGAAGGGCTTCCTAGAGAATGCAACATGATGTTGAGACTGGAAGAATAACTTCTGGTTTTCGGGAGCTGGGTTAGCATGAAAGGAAAACATGCTGAACACCTTAAAAAATAGACACTTCAAATGTGTTTTTCCTTTGAACCAGCAGCTCCATTTCTAGAACATTTCCTAAAGAACTAATCAGACAAGTGCACAGATATGCAGATAAAGAATGCCCATCACAGACCATTTATGATATGAGGGAGAGAGAGAAGAAAATGAGAAAGCAACACAGATAATCCATAAGAGATTGGCTGATTATACTGAAATACATTCAGGTCGCTAGGTAGAAATGGAACCATTAAAAGTCATCTTGTAGAACATTGTTTCTTGACAAGCCAAAATGTTCGCAACAGGTTCTGAGAAAGAAAGTGAAGTGAAAGTCACTCAGTTGTGTCTGACTCCTTGCAACCACATGAACTATACTGTCCATGGAATTCTCCAGGCCAGAATACTGGAATGGGTTGCTGTTCCTGTCTCCAGGGGATCTTGCCAACCCAGGGATCACACCCAGGTCTCCCGCATTTCAGGTAGATTCTTTACCAGCTGAGCTACTTGTGGCTCAGCTGGTAAAGAACCTGCAAAAGAAAATCAGAATCAGACTACAAAAAGATGTACCACTGTCTAGGAGCTTATAATCCGAGGATCAAAAGATGGTCCCTGGGACTTCCCTGGTGGTCCAGTGGTTGAGAATCCACCTGCCAATGCAGGGAACATGGATTTGATCCCTGCTCTGGGAAGATTCCACATGGGACCCCAACTATATGACTGTGCACCCCAACTACTGAACCCCTCTGTAGAGCCTGTGAGCTGCAGCTATTGAAGCCCATGTACCTAGAGTCTGTGCTCTGCAACAAGAGAAGCCACTGCATTGAGAAGCCTGTGCACTGCAGTGAGTAGCTCCCCCTAGACAAAGCCCTTACACAGCAACAAAGATCCAGTGCAGCCAAAAATAAATACATATTTTTTAAAAAAAAAATAAAATTAATTAAAAATAAATACTGGATTAAAAAAAGAGAGAGAGAGATGATTCCTGGATCAGCAGTATCAGCATTCCCTCTGTGTGTGTTAGTCAAGCCCAAGTACTGTAGCCCACCAGGCTCCTCTGTCCATGGGGGTTCTCCAGGCAAGAATACTAGAGTCGGTTGTCATTCCCCTCTCCAGAGGATCTTCCTGACCTAGGAATCGAACCCAGGTCTCCCACATTGCAAGCAGATTCTTTACTTCTTTACCATATGAGCTACAGGGAATTTCCTAGGGGCATGTAAAAATATCAGGTCTCAGGCCCTGTTCAGACCTATTCAATCAAAATCTGCATTTTAAAGAAGCTTTGTGTGCTGTGCTTAGTCACTCAGTCATGTCTGACTCTTTTCGATCCCATGGACTGTAGCCCTCCAGGCTCCTCTGTCCAAGGGGAATCTCCAGGCAAGAATATTGGAGTGGGTTGCCATGCCCTCCTCCAGGGGATCGTCCCAACCCAGGTCTCCCTCATTACAGGCAGATTCTTTACTGTCTGAGCCACAAAGAAGACTTAAATGTTTAGAATTCACATAAAGTTTGAGAAGCACTGGTCTAGATGACAGACTACTCTTTGTTGGCAATTAAGTCTCCTCTGGTCCGTGGCATTGTGTGAAAAACGGGCAATATGTTGAGTTTTTCACAAAGTTAAATATGTTTAATTAATAGCAATACTCTTTATTCGGAGATTATAATCTTGCTTTTATGGAGTTAGACTTCCTTTGTTTTGTATGATGGTGGTGATTTTGGATGGTGGGTTTTGTTTGTTGTTTTGCTGCTGTTTCGGTGGCCTTAGTTAGCAAAATAAACAGTTGGTATGGTAATCCCATGTGTTGTTGTTGAAATTTTACTAGGAAATCTGGAAATCATGATGAATGCTAACGCACATTGCTTTCAAGTGAAATATTATGTGTGGGTGTGCGGTCTGGGTGTGTGTGGATTACACGTAAACACTGGGTCCCTTTGGGAGGTAGAACTGCGGACATTTTCAATGCTTTTTTTTTCTTTTTTTCTGAGTTGTCCAAGTTTTGAACAGTTGAAGTAGAAACCAGAGGAACCTACAGAGAGCAGTATTTGATCTCAAGTCTCAGGAACCTGTGTCTGTTTGGGGACCCTGATACAATGATGATGTATCAATACCTAGACTGTGGACCCAGTCAGTCAGGTCGAAAGCCAAGGACTTAGTGTCCTTGAGCCTCAGGATCCTTATTTATAAGATGGGTTATAATAATAATAGTACCTGATTCTGGGGTGATTCAGAGACTAAGTGAATAAGCAAACATAGCCATTTTTCAGTACCAGGGCTATTGAAACAAGGGCTTCCCAGGTGGCACTAGTGGTAAAGAATCTGCCTGCCAATGCAAGAGATGCCAGAGACACAAGTTTGATCCCTGGGTTGGGAAGATTCCCTGGAGAAGGAAATGGCAACCCACTCCAGTATTCTTGCCTGGAGAATCCCATGGACAGAGGAGCCTGGCAGGCTACAGTCCATGCGGCCACAGAGAGGCAGACACGACTGAATGATGGGGCAGTACTGAAACAAACTACTACCAGATGGGTTGTTTAAAATGAGAGAAGTGTAGTCTTTCACACCTCTGGAGGCAGAAGTCCAAAATCATGGCATCAGCAGAGCCCTGCTCCCTCTGAAGTCTCTAGAGGAAATTCCGTCCTCGCCTCTGACAGCTTCTGGTGGTTCTGCGTGTTCCTTGGCTTGTGTCTGCATCTCTCCAGTCTGTCTCCATATTCACAGGGTCTTCTCTCTGCTTCTATCTCTTATAAAGACACCTGTGGTTGGGTTTAGGGCAGGCCTGGGTAATCTAGGATGATACCATCTTCAGATCCTTGATTTAGTTGCATCTGCAAAGCCCCTTATTTCAAATAAAGTCACATTTCCAGATAATAAAATTGGGCCAAAGAGATATCTCTGCCATGGTGGGCAGGTGGGGTGGGAACCATTCATCCCAAGGCTAGGCTGAAAATACAATCCAACTTTGAATAACAAGTGACACATAACAATTGAAGTTTCTGTCTCATTTCTAATCTCTGGGAAACTTGTGTTTCAGGGTTTTCTCTAAAGGTTCTTGTTTGGATAGAAGTCCCTTGCTTTCTAATTTCCAAACCAGGTAAATTATTAATTTTACTATAGATATCCATCTCATAAACCATTGCTGTTATGGGGCTCAGCATTTCTGTTCACCATGGTTACCACTGGAAACGGGAAGAGAGGTTGAGGAAAGCAGTGTGAAGCCCTAAAGGGAACCCCCTCTAGATTAAAGTTAACACAAAAGGGACCCCACTGAGTCATTTTACTCCACAGAGTTCCTTTTTTTTTTTCTTCCAATAGTCTCCTTACAGTCATCTAACAAATGACTACTGCCCACACGACATAAGAAGGACTGCTGACTAGAGGTGTAAGACAGTTACTTTCTCAGGCCAGCTCTCCAAGGGCCACAAGAGGCAGTGGCCCTCCAAATTCCTGACCTGGGCTTCAAAAGGGCTTCCTGGTGGCTCAGATGGCAAAGAATCTGCCTACAATGCAGGAGACCCAGGTTCAATCCCTAGGTTGGGAAGATCCCCTGGAGAAGGGAATGGCTACCTACTCCCATATTCTTGCCTGGAGAATTCCATGGAGGAGTGATGGGCTATAGTCCATGGGCTTCAAGAAGCTGAGATAACTATATTTCCCTGTAACTGTTGTAGGTACTCAAATAGATTGTAGAATCTGGAAAAATGGTACAGATGAACCTATTTGCAAGGCAGAAAAAACAGAAATAAGGACACAAACATATGGATACCAAGGAGGAAAGAGGGGTGGGATGAATTGGGAGATTGGAATTGACATATATACACTCAGTTCAGTTCAGTTCAGTCACTCAGTCGTGTCCGACTCTTTGCCACCCCATGAACCGTAGCACGCCAGGCCTCCCTGTCCATCACCAACTCCCGGAATTTACCCAAACCCATGTTCATCGAGTCGATGATGCCATCCAACCATCTCAGCCTTTGTCGTCCCCTTCTCCTCCTGCCCCCAATCCTTCCCAGCATTAGGGTCTTTTCCAATGAGTCAACTCTTCGCATGAGGTGGCCAAAGTATTGGAGTTTCAGCTTCAACAACAATCCTTCCAATGAACACCCAGGACTGGTATACTTTAGGATGGACTGGTTGGATCTCCTTGCAGTCCAAGGGACTCTCAAGAGTCTTCTCCAACACCGCAGTTCAAAAGCATATGTATAAAATGTACAAAATAGGTAACCAATGAGAACCTACTATATAGCATAAGGAACTCTATTCAATACTCTGTGGTGACAAAGAGGAAAAATATGTATATATGTATATACATATATATATATGTGTGTGTGTGTATATATATATATATATATATATATATCTGATTCACTTCACTGTACAGCAAAAACTAACACAACATTGTAGAACACCTAAATGGCAATTTAAAAAAAAAGATGTAAGGGCTGGGTTTGGCCTGTGGTTGAAGTGCAGCACATGATTTATTGAATGAATAAATGAATGAATAAATGTTTGTGACTGAGAGAGTAGAGTTGCACTATAGAATTCAGCTTTAAATTTCATCTGACAAAATGCACACATTTTTCTACATGAGTTCTTTCCCCGCCTCCCAAGGGGGTTTTCTCCTAATGGGAAATTAAATAGCTTGGTGGGTACATCATTTCCGCTACTTGCCAAGGTGGAATGCATTTATAGAATCAGGACTAATGAGGCAAACTTACGATATAGCTTCTCAAGCGTACCTGGGAGGTACCTAATCACCCACTGGCTGCCTCCCCTACCTGAGGGTCCTTCTCCTTTCTGGGAAGCCCACTTCCCCACCACTTGGTACCCCATTTACTTGAGATACCATCCAGGGGAGCCACAAGACTGAATCTCTTCCTAAGCTGACTCAGACAACTCCCACTCTCAGAAGTGCAAATCCAGGGTACAAGTCCCCTTTCCACAGCATGATACAGACTTTCCTTTGCTCAGATCTGGGAATACGTTTGTGGCTCCTGCTGGCTGGCATGGAGACCATGCAAGAGAAGCAACTTACTCGTCACCCACATCTAGTGTCTCGTCAGACCCAAATCCCCAACACTTAGCCCATAAAATGGCCCTCTCCCCAAGCACACATAGAGAAAGAGCTGTCATTTGGATATTTCAGACTAAGAATAACGGTAGGTTCCTGAAAAATTCAGACAACTAAACCAAACCTGAAGTTGCCATTCGGCTTGGCAAGAAAATTGCTTGAGTTCTTCCTTCGGTCTGCAATCACTTTGAAAGAAGATTCGAATGTCATCTCTGCTACAAGTTCTGTCGTTCACTGGTGGGCCCTGGAGTTGAATTCATTCAGCCGTGAAGCCGTTCCCAAAGCATCAGTGAGTGGGGACTTCCAAATAATTAGAACCAACAACAATTTGAAAAGCTTCATGACTGCCCTGTGGAATGGTTTATTTGGCTAATGTCGTTACACCCATTCCAGTAGTGGTGTTTTCATTTCAGGCTACGGGCAGGCTTTATAAGAATGTGAAAATCAATACAAAAGGTTTGTCAGGGCGACATGTTTGTTAATGTTTTATTGATTATGCTATTGGTTGTAAATTTTCTAGCTTAATAAAGCTCAAGATTTTTGCAGTAAAAGACAGAGGTTATTTAATTAACTGGCAACTTAATGCAAACTACTAACATGATACATTGTGAGTGCCTCAGAGTGACACCCGATTCAGCACTCTCCAAGTGGGCATGATATTACACAAGAATATTATGCCCCTTAAAGAACTATGGAGTAGGAAATGGCAACCCACTCCAGTATTCTTGCCTGGAAAATTCCATAGACAGAGGAGCCTGGTGGGCTACAGTCCATGGGGTCGCAAAAAGTTGGACATGACCGAGCAATTTTCACTTTCACTTTCACTTTTTCTTTAAAGAATTAAAGGAGGGAAGTCTGATACAAAAAAGAAAGGCATCGATTATGTAACATTCTACAGCAACTATAATTTTTTTAATAAGAAGGAAAGGAGAGGCATCTACACATGGCTTTTAATAGTAAAAGAAGCTGACAATGTGCACTTAATATTGAATAACCACATAGTTGCTTTTTTTTTATAAAGGGAAGTTAGGGGCCCCCTGGTGGCTCAGTGGTAAAGAATTTGCCTGCCAATGAAGAAGACACGGATTCGATCCCTGATCTGGAAAGATCCCACATGACATAGAACAACTAAGCCCCTGTGTCCTGTGCTCTAGAGCCTGGGAGCCACAAATACTGAGCCCACCTGCCGCAACTACTGAGGCCCAGGTGCCCCTAGAGCCCGTGCTCTGCAACACGAGAAGCCACTTCAGTGAGAAGCCAGCACACCGCAACTGGAGAGAAGCCCGCACAACAATGAAGACCCAGCACAGCCAAAAATAAATAAATAAACACACTAAAAAAAAAAAGACATTAGGATAAGACTCCTAAAAATGCAAGCCAAGCGCCCATAATTCAGGCAGCATTTGTAATAAAATTCATGATAATCCCCTTTCTGTCTCCTAAGTGAAAATACTCGACGTAACTCAATGATCTTGTGATATTACAATTATTTATTAACATATCTAATGCTAACGAAGCCACATAAATCCAGTCCTGTAATGGTTTATGTTACTCTTTCTCAGACCTGTTTGGTCTATTCTATACATACTGTATATTCACTCTAAAAGGTCCTGTATGGAGAAGACTTCACGTTCCTCATTAACATGAGTTCCGATTCTCTCCTTATGTAGGCTGCTGAAGCACAACGTTGTTAGACTTACAGCATTTTCCAGTGAACTATTAGTAAAACAAGTCTAAAGTGTTAGTCGCTCAGTTGTGTCCGACTATATGTGACCCATGGACTGTAGCCTGCCAGACTCCTCTGTCCATGGAATTCTCCAGGCAAGAATACTAGAGTGGGTTGCCATGCCCTTCTCCAGGGGATCTTCCCGATGCAGGGCTCGAACCCAAGTCTTCTGTGTTGGCAGGTGGACTCTCTACCGTCTGAGCCACCAGGGAAGCCCGAAACAAGTCTGTCTCTCTTCTGTATAAATACAAGTGCTTTAGGATGTTACACATAGGATGTTGACCTGGACTTTCCTTGCTTTTTTTCCCCCTACTGTTAAGCCCTGACACACAGTATTACATCTTTTGTTGCTTTCCTAGAATTACATTGTGATGTTCAATCTGGAAGGGAGGTGGTTCCTATTTTGTGATGATGCAACTCAGCCTTCCAATGGGCCAAGATGTGACACTGCCATTAAAGCTACAGAACGCCCTGTGGGGATGCCAAATACCTATTTCCACACAGATAACTAAACTGGCATTAATTTTTTAAATCTTCTTCCAAACTTCTTTCCTCCAGAAATTATTTAAAAACTGTCTGTAGTCACAAAAGCCTCTTGAATCACCAGCTCTTCCAAGAAATTGTAAAGATTTTCATGGAAACCACTTCAGTAAAGCATTTATTTCCTCAGAAGAAATGAAAGAAGGCAAAGAATTACCATCCTGAGGACTCACAACCCCAATTACCATTGCAGGTCTTCTCTCTACCCGCCAGGTTAATCACCGGCCTGTTTTATCACCAAGCCGCATAAAAAGCTTCCTTCTCTGCTAATTATTCTCTCTCCCTTTCCCCTAATTTTTTTTTTCTGAATTATTTTTAACACGTCTTTTCAAACCTTTTCAAACTTTCTAATAGAGCTCTTGTGAATGTTTCAAAATTTTCTTCCATTTGAAATCTCACACAAGCTCTTCCAAATTCTCAACAGTAATTCTCAATTAATAAAAATTTCACTGAGGCATGAGTTCCTTTCTTTTCCACTAATTTAAAAGTGTCCCACAGTGGGTTCCTAAAATATTTGGAAAATAATTTTTAAATGAGAAGAATTCTTTGAATGTGTAGCTGTGAAACCAGATTCTCTTCGGACTTGACCTGGTCTTGGTTGTGAGTTAATACTTCCTGGAAAAGGCTTTTTCTTTTCTTTTTATACTCTTAAAAATATTTTGAGCCTTTTTATATAAAGTTTTAGAATATTAAAACTTTAAAACATTATCTTTTTGCAATCCATAGAGGTGAGATGAAACTATATATACTTTGAAAGAACAAAATTAGGAACAGGAGTATGGATATTCTTTCCTTAGGCCGAAGAAGCAGATGTGCTATCCTGGGGATGATGACGGAGAAAAAGTCATTGTCAAGGTCCTAGTTTTACACTGCTTGATGAGTTCAAGGCCCCTGGTAGACATGAAGAAATGAATGAGAAGGTACATGGAACCAACATTGAAAATGAGTCACAAGCCAAGATTATCATTCATTTAGTCCATGTATTCGAGGCCCTAGGAAAAAGCAAAGTGCTATCGAAAAAGATGCATAGGAAGATTTTAATTTTTAGATACTAACAAATTGCCTCCAAGGTGACAGTACAACCAACACAAGTTGCATGATGTTTATTCTCATTTCTATTTAAATTCACCACCAAATTATGAACATGTGATATTAGTTTTGACCTCAAGTTTCCTGGATAGGAATGATTGGAGCATATTTCATATGCTTACTCTGGTTGCTGTTCAGTCGCTAAGTTGTGTCTGACTCTTTGTGACCCCATGGATGGAGCTCCCTAGGCTCCTCTGTCCACGAGATTTCCCAGGCAAGAATACTGGAGTGGGTTACCATTTTCTTCTCCACATATGCTTACTAGCTGTGTTTATTTCCTCTCTTGAGAACTGACATATATTTTACCCACTTTTCTACACTTAAGGAAACTGAGGTTTTGTTAACCTGAGAAGACGTCGATTCCCAGCCTTGATAGAATTATAACCGCTTTCAGACTTTGAGAAATAGGAAGGGCCAAACTGTGATCACTGAAGGAGTGCATCAATGAGATAAGCTCTACAATATAAATGGATTTGTACATATTAACACACTCACATACTCCAGATACAATCTCTGCCTATTCCATACATGCAAATACCGTCCTCCAGTCTACACGTTATGTCCCATAACACAGAGGTTTTAATTTTGATATTGTTAAATTTGTGGATGTTGACCTTTGCAGTTGGGATGTTGACCTGTGCCTTTTTCTGGAGGCCTCCCTCACCCACAAAATAAGAACAAACTCTTTTATATTTCTATTTAATATGAATCATAATTTTTTAGAATTTAACCTGCATTTTTTCTTTTCTTAAGTTTGCTTGTTTAGTTAGTTAGTTATTTTTGGCAGTGCTGTAAGGCATAAAGGATCTTAATTCCCCAACCAGGGATCAAACCCACACCCCCTGCATCGGAGTCTTAACCTCTGAACCATCAGGGAAGTCCTCTTCAAATTATAATTTTAAAAAATTACGCCAAATGTATTTTTGTGAATGGTATGAGGTAAGGAGATGACTTCATTTGTCATTAAGTGAAAAGCCAGTGTTCTTGATGCTGTTTCTTTAAACATTTAAGGAAAAGCATAACTCTTGGAGGGCACTTGGAGTCACTGAATGTCAGAGCTGCCAATGTTTTGGGGAAGGGGCTTGAGGTCGAGAAAGCCTCAGTGACCCATGAAAGACCTCCCAACTGGAAGCAGCAGACTCATACCCAGATTAAAATACAAAGTTAAGGCTGCCCTCCAGGCATCCTTCCCATATTGCCTGCAGGAAACGAAGTGTCCTCATTGCACAGGACACCTTTAGGTATGAAGAATTGGCAAGTTAATCTGAATGTGAAGCTGTTTGGGGCAGAAGAGAAGGGGAAGAAGAAGTCAGGAGACTGTGCGGAAATAAGCTTAGCCAACAGATGTAAGGATTCAGGGTTTCAGAATTAGTCTATGTGTTTAGACCCTGTTCCATTCACAAGATAACAGAAACTCCAATAAGTACTGGCTTTTATAGAAAACGAGGCACCACAACTAAGAGACTGCAGGCCGCAACTAAGACCTGGCACAGCCAAATAAATAAAATTTTAAAAATTAAAAAAAAGAAAGAGCAAGGGGAGTTTGTATTTCTCACACAGGAAGTCTGAAGACAAGATGTCCAATGCTGGTATAAGAGTTCAATCATGCTCTTTCTAGTGTCTCCTTTGTCATTTCCAGTGTTCAGCCTCACAGTCACAATGTGGCTGCTGAGACTCCAGCCATCGCATTTGGGTTTAAGAGAGAAAGAGTAAGGAAATGGTGGTGCCAATTGTATCAGTTTCTCTTGTAAAGCTTTCCTAGAAAGCTCCCAATAGATGGGCTTGGGCTTGCTACAAACTCAAATTGTTTCATGTTTCATCTCTAGGCAGAAGGGGAGTTAAAAACAGAGTGCAGATGTCTGCAGTCGCTATGGCAGCAGCAGCAAGTGGAGGCTGGAGCTGGGTGGCCTCTGTGTCTACCAAATATTCACAACACGTCGACTTGGAATCTAAATAATTCCAGGGCTCATGGTCTCTTCCAGAAGTCACTGTGCCACCATTATTCCATGGTCTGAAACCACATTGGAAAAGAAGAGACCCCCGAGACCCCTGCTATGCCTTCTCATAGGTGAGAGAGAAAAATAAAAAATGTCCCTCCAGTCCTAGATTTTCCATATTTAATCATGCCCAAGGCCCCAGAGCATGCTCTGGCCCTGCAGTGGATGGAAAGGTAATTTAATCCTCTACTATAAAATGGGGGCAGCGCTTGCCAGAGAACTTGCTAGAAGCTGCCAAGCCATGAAAGCTGAAGAGCAGGTGCTCCAGACTTACGGAATACGTGAGAATTAGGGCTTCGTCCTCATGCCCAGCTCTTCCGCAAAAGCAGCTGCTCCTGGGTATGGTTTTGAACTCACAAATTTGGCTACCTAATCGTCACGTGTAGCACCTACAGGCAAAAATAATCCACGTCGAGACTAATCATTAATAATAACGAGGAGATAGTCAATGCAGATTTCGTGCTGGGCACTTTGTTTCCCATTTTGTATGCATTAAGTACTTTTTTTTTCCTTCACAAGCATTCTAGAGGGAAGTATCATTTTAGCCTTCATTTTAAAAATGAGAAAACTGAAGCCTAGAGAGACAAAGTAACTGGCTTTCATTGCAGGTCTATGAAGTGGCAGAAACCATGTATGCATCCAGGTTCTTCAAGTTCCAAGCTTTTGTACTTCATCGCCATGGATACTGCCTCTTTGAGAAGGCTTTCTACGTACCATCACCCACTTGGAACGTAACATGCTCAAAGAGTCTGAGGGCCAGCAACATCCATCATCCAGCTGCGTATATTTACTAATATAAATTAGAAGTCCTTTTAAAATAAAAGTATAGAATAAGTACTTTTACTTAGCATTTTATGAAGCTAACGTGTGAGCATACTAAGTCCCTTCAGTCGTGTCTGACCCTTTGTGACCCCATGAACTAGAGCCCACCAGGCTCTTCTGTCCATGGGATTCTCCAGGCAAGAAGATAGGAGTGGGTTGCCATGCCATTCCTTTCTCCAGACAATCTTCCCGACCCAAGGATCGAATCCGCATTTCCTGCATCTCCTGCATTGGCAAGCAGATTCTTTACTGTCTGAGCCACCAGGGAAGCCCAGGGCGTAGATAAATTAACAGATTCTTAGGACATCAAGACTTTTCATGGACTTGAAAAAATCAACTTATTTCCTCATTTGCGGAAGTGGAAACAGAAGTTCAGAGAAGTAAAGTGCTTGCCACATCCACACAGCTCTTCCGTGGTCTGATGAGGCCTGGAATTCAACTCTTGACTCCCAGCCCAGGGCACCCCACAAAAGAGTTGAGCCCTCCCAGCCAGTTTCTTCCACTCCACATTTTCTCCTCCCCCTTTTTGAAAGAAGCATGATGCCAGATGCAGCCTCGAAGTTTCCTGGCTGCTGCTTCTAGGACAGCAGGCTTCTCTGAAGCCAAGAACCCTTTCCGGCACGCCCCTCTGCCACGTGCTCTAAAACGTGCACTGTGCAGTCACAATCTTTGAAGATTCTTTCCTTTCATCTCAGCTCAAAATAGCACCTGCTCTATCGTTAGCCTCGGAAACTTCAGAGTGAGGACCCAAAGGAGTGGGTAAATTTATCACCTGGAGAAATGGCCTACATTCTGCTTAATTGTTTTTGGCCTGACCATTACCCCAGGCATCAGAGTCAAAAGGAAGAAAAGAGATGGTTAGATCTCTGTGTACACAAATTTTACAGCTCTGGTTGATCTTGAAAATTCATAGCTGTCTGGAAGAAATTTCAAGATAAAAGAATCTTAGCATAGAGTTAATTGTACGAAAGACCCACTTCTGTTGATGTTTCAGGGAGAAAGAGATTATCAAAATGATGACTTGTGTATTTCTCAGAGGTAGATCATCCAGTTTAGTTCAACTGCTCTTTTCTTATGATGTGTTGGGTCAGGTTTTATTACAAAAAGACAAAGTTGGATGTCATATCTCTTTTTTTTTATGTGAGCAAAAGACACCAATTTCTCTCTAATATACAAAGTGCTTCGTATCATGGGATGCAATTGAAGAAGCAAAGGTTTTTATGAAAATCGAAAGGAAAATGTGGTCAAAAGACATTTAAGATGTTTCTAAGGTCACCAAAATGCATATTATCTTCATATTTTTTAACACTTCTGTTGTAAATTCTCTTGACGAGCTTCAAAATGACATTCGCTTCCTTCTGATTTGATCATTTAGTACATTTGGCAGCTGTTGAATTTCATTTCCTAACGTGTTTGTAATGGAGATGTACATGGCATGGCTTGTTTAATATAATTTGTTGCTTACACTCCAACATTCATAGTACTATCTGCTTAAATGTCCAAAGAGGGGACTGGGTGAATAATAGTTTGTTTGTTTGTTTTAATTTTTAAATTAACGGGAGTTTTCTACATCTTATAAAAGGTAATCAGTACTGAGAGTTTAGTCAGGGAGTTGTGTCTGACTCTTGAGTCCCCATGAACTGTAGCCCACCAGGCTCCTCTGCCCATGGGATTTTTCAGGCAAGAAGACTGGAGTGGATTGCCATTTCCTTCTCCAGGGGATCTTCCTGAACCCAGGGATTGAACCCGAGTCTCCAGCATTGCAGGCAATTTCTTGACCAACTGAGCTACTGGGAAAGAAACTGATAGAGTTTACACATTTCAGCAAAAGAACAGTACTTCTTTGAATCTCACCAGTTCCCAGACCTCAAATTGTACCAATTAAAGTAAGATAACGAAAATTCTAGTGCAATGAGTACGCTTCAAAAGAAGCTATTTGATAAAGCCATTTCCCAATCCCATTACAGAGGCCATAGAAGTAAAACTCTGCTACCTGCAATTGACACACACTGTCCTGCTGCTGCTGCTGCTAAGTCGCTTCAGTCATGTCCGACTCTGCGCGACCCCATAGACCGCAGCCCACTAGGCTCCCCTGTCCCTGGAATTCTCCAGGCAAGAACACTGGAGTGGGTTGCCATTTCCTTCTCCAATGCATGAAAGTGAAAAGTGAAAGTGAAGTCGTTCAGTCGTTTCTGACTCTTAGTGACCCCATAGACAGCAGCCTACCAGGCTCTGCCGTCCATGGGATTTTCCAGGCAAGAGTACTGGAGTGGGGTGCCATTGCCTTCTCCAGAACACACTGTCCAGGTCCCAAGAAATGAAATGAAATTTCATTCATTTCAGAGTTGTTCACTGCTCAGTCACTAAGGCGTGTTCAACTCTTTGTGACCCCAGGAAGTGCAGCACTCCAGGCTTCCCTGTTTAAGAGTAAATACCTCCAAAGACCGAACTCCTCATGATTCTCCAAATTCGACTCTTCTCTCACAACCTCCCATCTCAGCACTCAACACCACCATCTGTCCAGCCATGTGATCCCTACAGCTGATCACCAACCCATTAGTTTTTATCTTCTAAATATCTCTTGAATTCATCCAAGTCACTTCATCTCCGCCCTATGGCCAGAGCCATGATACGACTTTAATAGACTCTGGGCATTTTTACTTTCATGGGCCCCTTCGGCATAAAAAGAAAAAATTAAAAACTATGTTTTATGACTTTGTTGGTACAAAGACAAATATAAGCCAAGCTGGGTTCATTATTTTATGCTCATCTTTATTATATTCATTTTTAAATTCTGATTAGAAGATAAACCAAACTTAAACATTTTCCCAGGCCAGTAAGACATGCTCAGGGCCCTGGGCACTGTGCCCACTGTGTCAGTGGCTAAGATGGACCTGCTCACAGCTCTGACCCCTCACCTGAGCTACTCTGATTGCCCGTGACCTGGTCTCTGCATAGCCGCTCCTGGCAATTCTCCTACTGCAATCAGAGTATCTGAATACTCAAATTTGCTTACAATCCTTCAAGACTTTGCATTACTTCAAAGAAAAAATTGTATTGAGAAAAAATTTGAATGAAAAAAGTCACCATTTTAACCCTTTAAAAATACACAACTTAGTAGTTTTCAGGACACAGCTGACACTTGAGCAACATGGGGGTTAATCCATGTATAATTTATACTCAGTCCTCCGCATCCGAAGATTCAACCAAATGTGGACCGCGTAGGACTGTAGTATTTACTATTGAAAAATAGCCACATATAAGTAGAACTGTGCAGTTTAAATCTGCATTGTTCATGGGTCAGTTGTAATGAAAATCTTGTGAAAGTATCACCACCATCCAATTCCAGAACACTGCCATCTCCCCAGAAAGAAGCTTTGTATCTCTGAGTTTTTCCCTTTCTTCACCCACCTCCTCCTCAATCCGCATCTACCACTAAGCTTTCTGTCCCTATGATTTGCCTGTTCTAAACATAAAAGGAGTCATACAATCCTTGACCTTTTGTTCTGCTTTCTTTCACTGAGCATGTTTTCAGTGTTGATCCATATTGTCCCATTTATCAGCACTTCATTCCTTTTTACGGCTGATGGCTGAGTAATATTCATTGCACCGTCTGAAACTATCTGCCCTAGGGAACAGAGAAGAGCACATCTTACATCACATGGTAGTTTTTGCAAGATGAGTCTTAGAATAGTGTGGCAAACAGGCCCAAACTCAATGTCTACCCACAGTGTGATCCATAGGTCTGGGCTGGTCCAAGAACCAACGGCCACCCAGTTGCGATAAGTATGGATAATGACAACAAGCACTTAGAAACGCTTATGTGCAATTTGATATCCCCACAGCATCCAAGTGCCTGATTTTGTATTTTACAAAAGTGTCTGTCTAATATATTGAAAATAAAAAAGCACTAGCCCTTCACCACAAATAGTAAGAGAATCCGTAGTTGAGTTCTTAACAGGATCAAATGTAGAGGTGACTCACTCTGTCTACAGAACAGAATGTGAACCTGAGGGCTGTCCATATCCCATGACTTTCTAGAAACCCTGTAAAAGCCAAGGTAATGATTTCTGATGTGTGGGAATTAAAAGCCCTCGTATATGTTACAATAGGGAAAAAAAAAATCTGTGTATGGAATAAAGGACATTACCCTGAAGTGGTGCAGAATGGTGCAGTTTCAAAACCAATTTATCTCCCATCTCTGCAGCACACAAATGTAGCTGCTTTGCAAGGAAAACCTCATTCACTGGAATAAAAAAGCAGCTGAGCCAGAAAAGGGAATAATGGGGACAGCCTGTACCGAGTCAGAATACACCTCATTGACACTAAAGCTGATTGATGACCTGGGAGATTTCTGAGTCCAGAGGAGGAGAACAAAATGGAAACAAGATAGACAAATGGTGCTGGGACGTATGAGAAGCTGTAGGTATGATACAGATGTGTGTTCTCTGTGCAAGAGGAGACTGGGGTCTTTCAAGGCTGACAGTTGTTGTCAACACAGTTGACATAAATTTTGCTCATGTTAATGGAAATGTACCAGCGTGATTTACCAAAGCCATTTACAGCTGTTGAGTTAGAATGAAATGGAAAGCAACTGTAGGAAGAAGAACCCAAGTGGTTTTGCACTTGAGTGTGTGAATGAATGCATATTTTAAACTGCTCTCTACCTCCAGATTTTCCCCTAGTGGGGCACTTCTTATTCTCTTTAAAGTGATTCTTTTAGATCTTACAAAACTACAGTGAAGTCTTTGGTTCCAGAAAGCCTTCTCAGGCTCTCTACTTTCTCCATTTTGAGACTGTAGGTCTTGTGTTAACAAGCTTTTATTTCTTACAAATCCATTTTGTAGGAAATTACATGCTTTCATCCTTCCTCCTGGTGTTAGAATGAAACATTCTCATCTGGGTTGAGATATCCTGGAATGCCAAGACGTTGCTTTCAGCCACGGAACATGCCAAGGGCATGGAAAGTTTCTTCAGAAAATGGGTGAAAAGGAAAGAGTGTCAAAAGCCAGTGAGATGAGGGTCACAACATTTCTATGCAAAGCCAAACAAGAGAGTCGGTAGTGGGAGGAAAATGCCCTGGGAGCTGGCATCTCTCTTGGCAAGGGGAATGCAGCTAGACAACCTCCCTACTCAGGAACCTCTCCAGGAGCTCAGCTGCACAGGCTGGCTGTTCCTGAAGGCTGTTTGCAGCAATAGGGGCGGTCGGACCAACCACTAGGGCAATCAGAAGGACTCTGGGAAAAAAAGAGGGAATTTGAAAAAGAAGGTAGTAGAGAAGGAAAGCATTGTGGAGAAGGCTTTCAACTATTGGGTTGGCGAAGCCTGGATGGGAGCAGGGTTGGGAGGAGAATGGGTATATGTATATGTATGCATGAGTCCCTTCACTGTTTATCAGAAATAATCACAATGTTGTTAATTGGCTACACCTCAACACAAAATGTTTTTAGTGTTAAAAAAAGTAAAAATTAAATTAAAAAATTAAGTTCTTACTGAAAAAAAAAAAGTATTGGGTTGGCCAAATGCTTCATTTGGTTTTTTCCAAAAGATGGCTCTAGAAGTGCTGAGTTGTCTTTAACTTCATTGGAAACAATTTTGCTAGATTGTATTGCAACAGTTGTCATATTGGTGAGTATTAAAAAAAAAAAAACAACTTACCAAAATTGGTGAAGGGTCTATGTGACCGAAGTGGCTGTAACCCTTGCTTCCCCAATCCACACTTACATCCCCTCACATCAAGTATGTAGTTTCACGGTGAGCAGTGACTTCAGACTCTGGAGTCCCACGTAGGCCAGCTGCTGGGGTTCTTCAACTCCGGATTCCTTGCTTTTTTATTTCCAGGCCCTAACTAGCTCATCCACTCATGATAAAGAAACTCTGAAGCTTTTCTTCTAACTTTTGTCATCAGTTCTGAGACACCTCTGCTTCTCAAATGTAGAGGAGGCTCAGTCTTTCTTTTTACAACTGTATCAGCCAGAAGGAATCCACTAGAAACTATGGTTCAACCCAATCCCCACCCATAGAGTAGGATGTCTTAAAGACTGCTCTCTTTCAGAGACTTGGGGCTTCCCAGGTGTCTCAGTGTTAAAGAATCAGTCTGCCCATGCAGGGGATGCGGGTTTGATCCCTGGGTCTGGAAGACCCCTGGAGAAGGAAATGGCAACCTGCTCCAGCATTCTTGCCTGGAGAATTCCAGGGACAGAGGAGACTGGCAGGCTATAGTCCATGGGGGTCTCAAAGAATAGGACATGACTAAGCACACTCACATAGTCACAGTCCTCCTAGGGCTTACTACAGCTGTCTTTCGGTAGAAAGGGGATGAATTGCCTCTGATCAAACAAGCAAGAACAAGCTATGTGTGTTAGCCACTCAGTCATATCCAACTCTTTGTGACCCCATGGACAGTAGCCATCAGGCTCCTTCTTCCATGGAATTCTCCAGGCAAGAATACTGCAGTGGGTTGCCATTTCCTACTCCAGGGGATCTTTCCAATCCAGGGATAGAACTTATGTCTCTTGTGTCTCCTGCATTGGCAGCAAATTCTTTACCATTGCACCACCTGGGAAGCCCGCTTTACACCTCACACCTGGATAAATTCCAAATGTGTAAGATTAAAACCCCAAAGAGGTGGAAGAAAGCATAAGGGAATTATTTAGTAACTTTAGAATGGGGAAGACTCTTCCAAGTGTGGCATAAGATTCAGAAGCCATAAGAAAAACCAACAACATTGAATAAATTTCACCATGGAAAAATAAAATACAAATTCTCCATGTAATAAAAATTACAAAGTCAAAAAGACAAACAACAAAGGTGTTTTTTTTCCCTAATACATATGTTCAAATTAATTTCTTAAAAGATCATCATTTCATTCAAAAATTAGCAAAGGAAAAAAATTTTTAATGGGCAAAGGATATAAAAGTAGATAGAGGATGGACAAATGCATATTTAAAAAACTCTTTAAAATACAAAATATGTTTAGCATCAGTCATTTTAAAAATATAAGTTAAAACTGCACTGAGATACTATTATTTTTGCTGCTCAGGCTGACAAAGATCCAAAAGTCCAGTAACATACTGGGTTGGTGAAGTTGGAAATAAAGGAAATAAAATTTATCACTGGAGCAGGAATAAATTGGAGGACTGTGAAGGTCAATGTGGCAATGTTTATTAAAATTATAAATGTGCCCACCCTTTGACACAGCAGTTCCATTTCCAGGCCTTTATCCTACAGTTAAATCCACATATATGCAAAGTAATATATGTACAAGATTATTTGCTGTAACCTTGTAAGAGCAAAAGATTGGAAGCCACCAAAATGTCCATTAGAAAGTACCCAGACAAGACAATATTATTCAACTGTGAATAAAAGATTTACTGATAGGTGAATAACAATCAAAATATGAAACAACATATAGAAACAAGGGGAAAGAATATATATATTTACATATTTTTTCAAGTGCACAAAAATCTCTGGATGGATACCCAAGGAATTGAGTCACTAAGACAAGTTTATATTCAAAGGGAAAGAAATTTGACTCTATATTTTGATGGGAGAAATGGCAAAGAATTTGCAGACATAGTTAAAAACCGCATTAAGTTTTTTTAGTCCTAGAATTTTGAACCATGTGAATGAACCACTTATTCAAATATTAACTCAATCAATCATTTTTTAAGAGAGTGAATACCTATGGGTTTCCAGGTTACGACAGCTTGTTTTTATTAAAAGAAAAAAAAAAGTCAACTTTCTTCAGAATTTATTTTTTTGCAATGTAGGCTTGATTTCAGCCTTCCAAGAGGTCCTAGGAGAGATTCTTTCAGGTTTATGGTGGGGATCCTAGCCAAACCAAGGAGAAAGAGCGAGAAGGAGGGAGAGAAGGTCGTTACATCTGTGCAATTAGGTATGCGATGATTGTTATAGCCCTCTTTATATTCCTTTGTTATTTCTAATATCTCCTCAATGAGCAGAAATGAGTTTTTAAACCAGAAGAAATGTTATTTGAAAATGTATATGTCCTTGAAAATTCACATATTAGTTAAAATTCACATATTTCAGATTCACCCTGCTTTCCAATGAAGGTGATGTATATATGTGTTCAGTCGTGTCCAATTCTTTGTGATCCCATGGACTGTAGCCCGCCAGGCTCCTCTGTCCATGGGATTCTCCAGGCAAGCATACTGGAGAAGGTTGCATTTCCTACTCCAGGGGATCTTCCCAACTCAGGGATTGAACTGCTTTCCAATAAACGCCAGTTCCTAGAATAATACTGCATCTGCTGATGGAGTGCCAGGTTGTAGCATGCTCCTCGGAAAATCTAAATGAGAACCATATTGGTCTCCTTTTTAAAAAAGGAAACTAGGGTGATTGAGTATGAAAAAAAGAGAGAAAGGTGAAGTCAGCATGGCCAGAGAGGCTGCAGAGTAAATGTCATTGGGGCAGAAAGGAGCCATGAAGAGACCATCGAAAGAGGAAAGCTGGGGGCCTTAGAGAGTAAGCATTGAATGTGTTGAATATGTCAGAGATTTTTAAGTGGAATTTTATAATGTCAGGCCATGGAATGTGTGATGTGCAATTCTTTTCCATTTCTTTATGAAAGTGTTCATAATTTTGTGTAGTTTATATACCTACTTCTTCAGATCTCCAAAAGGAGTTTAGCCAAAGAGGAGCCTATGAAAAAAAAAAAAAACTTCAGCTAGAGAAGGGAATCCCCAGCAGAGTCTGGAGACAGGAAATAGGATGGCCTGGGTGGGAAGTGCAAGGAGGTCAGTTGGCTGGAGCATGAAGTGATGTGCAGGGCAGGGCAGGAGATGAGACTAGAAGGACCAGAAGCAGGAGACATCATGGAGGCCCCTCTGCCCTGCAGGGCGTGTGGGTTACATAGAAGCATCAAAGAACTTTAAGTGTGAATGTCATAGAATTATATCTGAGACTGATCATGTGGCTGCAGCTGGAAGACAAGCTGGAGTGGTCAAGATTACAAACACAGAGACAGGTTATGGTTTCATTTTTCAGGTGATGGATGATTGAGTCCACTGACGCCAGGAGAGAGAAGGGTATCAGAGATGCTCCTTAGGCTTCTTTGAATGGATGTCACTGACCAAAAAAAGGTATTTTGTATGCCTAGAAATGGAGAAGGAAATGACAACCCACTCCAGTATTCTTGCCTGGAGAATCCCGGGGACGGCAGAGCCTGGTGGGCTGCCGTCTAGGGGGTCGCACAGAGTCGGACGTGACTGAAGCAACTTAGCAGCAGCAGCAGCAGCATGCCTAGAAAACTATGAGCTGTGTTTTTAAGCTATTGCATTTGCCATATCTTTAGGATGACCAAGTAGAGTTGTTCAGTAGGTGACTGAATACCTGGGTTTACAGTTTGAGCTGGAGGCATAGAAATCGTTAGAGACTTCCGTGGTGTTCAGTAGTTAAGACTCCGAGCTTGAACTGCCATGGCACTGGTTCGATCCCTGGTTCGTTAGGGAAGTAAGATCCCACGTGTCTCATGGCCAAAAAAGAAGAAGAAAAAGATATTTGGAAACAAGTGATAGATAATGGCTGAGTTGGCCCCTGGGCTATCGGCACAGTAAGAAACGTGAAGCATGAGGCCCTTGGAAAGTGATGGTTGGGGTTCAAGAGGCGACTCTGGGGTTTATAGCTTGCGTGACTGTGTGAATGATGACCAGATTATTTAAATAAAGCACTTTAAGTTGCAGAAACAGGGACTCACTCAATTAATCTCAAGAGTTTATGAAAGGGTCAGGTGACCTAGAAATCAGACCTGGAGACCTCAGGAAACAGGGCAGGTCCAGGGGCCTCTGTCTCTCTCCACTTCTATTTATTTTTTCTGAACATCCTCTTCACTGTCTCAATACCAACCATATTTTATTACCATTTTTTTCTAGGATTAACTACCACAAAATCAAAAAGGTCTATAAACATCTTGGGGCTTCCCAGGTGGCACTAGTGGTGAAGAACTCACCTGCCAATACAGGAGACATGAGAGATGCGGGTTCAATCCCTGGATCAGGGAGATCCCCTGGAAGAGGGCATGGCAACCCACTCTAGTATTCTTGCCTGCAGAATCCCATGGACAGAGGAGCCTGGTGTGCTACAGTCCGTGGGGTCACAAAGAGTCGGACATGACTGAAACACCTTAGCACACACACACAAACATCCTGAAACCTTGAGCAACATGCTGTCTGCGTGTCAATTTATATATTTCTCATGGGAGAGAGTCCATAGGTTTCCTAAGCTTCTCAGAATGACCTAAGATACTTAAGAAGCTTCCAAACCTTGTCATCGCCTCTCTCTCTCCAAAGAGAGGCAAGTTTTGGCTTGCCTCAGCCCCAACTCAACCTCAGGCTATTTTCTTCACTGCTAGATTTATCACAAAGTATAAAGTTCTTTTTATTTTCCTTCGTTCAGATTTTGCAATTAGAGAATATGATTGGTCCAGCTTTCCGCAGGAGCCCAAAGGTGATAGGATTGCTGCTTTGAGTCAGGATGAGCTAGCAAAGATGACCACAGGATAGAAAGAAAGATTGTCTAGGTAGGAGCTTAAGTAAAGGAATTTCCCTTAGAAGAGATGTGGATTAGATAGGAAGGGTAGTAAGGACATAGCCCAGGCAGCATGATCATTAGCCATTAAAGAGGAATACAGTCTGTACCTGGTATATTGGCTTAGGTGATCCATAGCCGACTGATTAAAACTGTCCCAAAAGGCTGGATTGATAACAAGCTGGAAAGGGATTCCTAGCAGAATTTTACCAAAAATTGTTCCTCACCTTATCTTTCAACACTTTTTGTCGATAAAAGCATAGCATGAATATCAAATTCCAGAAAACTGGGAATAATATGTAACACACTGGAAATCAGACCTCAGTCTCAAAAAGATCTTGGCATGTTGGTATAATATAGATGATTTGATATGGTAGAACTGCATATAAAATATTGTATTTAGAATTATTAAAATCAAACTCTCAGCTACAACATTTGGAAGAAGGGGCCCTACTGCATGTTCGCATACAGCTTCAAATAATCTCAAACCAATTTGAACCACCATGTAAGTTGATATTTTAAAAGGGGAAAAAAAAAGAAAGAAAAAATATTATGTATTAAAGGTTTAATGCCCAGGTCTGTTCTTTATTGGTCATATGGGATCTAGGGTCTGCTTGCTAGAGCACATTTTTCAAAAAAAATTTTTTATTAAGATTTTACTTTTTTAGAACAGTTTTGGACTCTCAGTAAAATTGAGGGAAGGTACAGAAATCTCCCATAAACGCCCCATGGGCTCAGCCCTTATTACCAACATTGCCCACCAGAGTGGTCCATTTGTTTCAAACCTTGAACTTCCACCAGCATATCATAAGTACCCAAAGTCTGCAGTTTAATTAGGGCTCATTCTTGGTGGTGTGGGCTTCCCTGGTGGCTCAGCGGTAAAGAATCCGCCTGCCAATGTAAGAGGCGTGGGGTCGATCCCTGGGTGGGGAAGATCCCCTGGAGAAGGGAATGGCAGCCTACTCCAGTATTCTTGCCTGGGAAATCCCATGGACAGAGGAGCCTGGCAGGCTACAGTCCAGACGTTGGACCCAGCTTAGCAACTAAACAACACCAACAGCAAGTTGGTGCAGTACTTTCCATGAGTTTCTGAGGCCGCAGTTCGAAAGGTACAGTCAATACAACATACTCTGCCCCTGAGCATGGCCTGCCTGTATTTGATTTGTATTTTTTCCTAGAGTATTACTCACCCAGGCTCTATTCACGCTGGTCCACGGGCAAATAGCCCCCCTTCTCCTGCACTGACCCAGTTCTAACATCCGACCTCCAGTTACCACAAGAATCTCAGGGACCCCTGGACACAACTCAGGTCTTCATGATCTCACAGTGCCGCCTCACTCCATACTTGGAAACAGGCTCCTAAAAGTCCCCCTGTGCACCCCTGAAGGTTGGCTGTTTAGTCTTCATCGTGTCAACAGCAGAAGGAATGGTGCTGTAGAGTTCAGTCTCAAAGTAAGTGACCAGCACTCCCAGCACCCAGACCCCACAGAACCTAAAAGCATGTCCAACCTCTGTCCTTTCCCACCTCGTCTCTGAGCTGTGCCAGCACCAAGTCTCAAAGATCGATTCTGTTTCCTTACAATTCTCTGTTTTCATCACTCAAGCTGTCAGCCCCCAAGTCCTCCACCACCAGGCCTCGGCATCTCCCCCTCTGCCCTTTCTGTCTCCCCTTCTTCCCCCGTTCACGCAGAGTCCAACTCATGACTCATTCTGGCACCAGCCGTCATTCAAGTCCGTGACACTCTGAGATGCAGATAAGTTTGGTTACAGTTTGAAAAAGACTGGGAGTTGTGGCCTCCATAGTGGTGGCTAGTCAGAGAAGCTTGTCACATAAATCTGCATAACCCACACATCATGAGCGATATCAGCTTCTTCCAAAGCTGGCTCTGAGTGTCCAAAGATTGGTACATTTCTTTCCATATGGGATAAAATTTAGTCACGTCGGAAGTTGGGTAATCTGTGTAAGTGGGAGCCATGTAATTTAAAAAAAAAAGGAGGTGGGGCACAAAACAGACAAAATCCTCCAGGGTCACCAGCTTGTCAAGAGGGGACTTGGACATTAATAAGAAATGACAACAGTGCCCACGCTGAACTTCCGGTATGGACCATGCGGGGGCAGGGGGGAGTACCAGGAGGCAGAAGTGAAGCCAAGTCGTGTAGGGGAGTGGGGGGAGGCATGAAGATGGGGGCGGTGTAGCCAAAGGAAGCAGTGAGGCTGAAAAGACCACGTTTAACGTCCAGCAAAGCCAAATGCTCCTGTCAGGTAACGGAGACTCGAGGGTGGCCCCACCCTCCTCCTCCGTAGCCCCCTACCCTGCCCCAGGCAAGGAGATGGGCCAGGAGCGTTTGGTCAGAAGCAGGGCCAGACCTCGGGCTCTAGGGAGCTCCAGGGACAGGGGGCTAGTCTCGATCAGCAGAATGTAAAGACCCTGAAGCGTTACCATTCCTTTCCTCCAGCCTAGCAGCAAAATAGCCAAGTGCACATTTTCAGGCTAACGACTTATCAGAATGCCAAAGGAAACTTCATCTTCTGTTTGAAAGATTTTTCCATTTCTGGTCTGAAGGAAACCACTTGGCCATTTCTCACACATGGTCGTAACAACTAACCAAAAGCAACCCTACGCCTTAGGGTGTCTGAGACCCTAAGTAACGTGAAAATGAGCCCCAAGGCAGGCCAGGGCGTCAGCGGAGGGCACATCCGCTCATGTTTCCTGCCAGCATCATCGCCGCCCCGAGCTCCGGCCAGCACTTGGCAGGAAAGCACTGCCCGGGTGATGGGCTGTTGCCAGCAGTGACCGCACGTGACTCCCAGAGCAGCAGTCCAGGACAATCCCCCATAAGCCCAAGAGCAGTCACGTCCATTGAGTCGTAATGCATCTCAGACTCCTGTGACTTGTGCGTACACAAATAAAAATGACAGTCCACTCTTGGAAAGCATCCTGAAAACTTGGGCTTTTTTTAAGGACTCAATCTAATTGGTCCAATAACAACCTACCCCTGAGGCTGATGCCATCACCTGCCAAGTCAGCGAGGGGACACAGGTAATGTGGTTACTCCCTCCACCAGCGGTGACATCATTCATGCCTCTCAAGGTTCTTCAGCTCCTCCCCGGCATGAAACTTTTCTTTCCCAAACTCTTATCCAATGTACTATCCACAATATCATTGTCAGTCAATTAATCAAGAAGTCCACTAAGATAGGGAATCATAAAAAGTTATGTATAAACAAACTTTCCTTTAACCTAAAAACAATATACATTAATGTGCCAGATTCCCCTGGAGCCGATGTGTCTGACCACAGTCAACTAGGAAAGAAAGAGAAATTATACAACATGCCCGCAAATCGAAATTCCTTGACTCCTCGTAAGATAGTCCTGGTTTAGGAGTCACCTGAGAGATTAGCTCATTCGACAGCTTTGATGGAATTGAAAGTGATGTAACATTTTTACCATTTTATAGATAAGTAAAATGAAGTCAGAACAAGGACGTTAGCCAACCTGAGAAAGCTGTGTCTTAAGTGCCTCCGAAAAGGGATATCAATGATAAATAACGATCTGTTCTCTAGAACACAATTGGGAAGTTGAAGCTCTGAATTTCATCAAGGATGGGAGGGAGGCAGGAAGAAGAAAACCAGATAATTGTTTGCTTCCAGTCGTGAAAGAGGCAAGATCCCCCAGGCTGCTTCATCAGTTGGTCCAGCCAAGCAATTGGTCCCCATCCACTAGCAGGTACAGGGGTCTTATGTGGGAACAAAATGAGCGTGATAGGCTCTAGAATCAGAGCCGTCAGGTATGAGGAGGACAAGGGGGTGGTGCCCGACTGACATCAGGACAATGAGTGAAGGTCCACATGCAGAACTCTGAGATGCCACTGCCACCTGCTCATCCAAGAAGGCTGGCGGCCATGCAATTATGCTAAGGCAGGAGGGAAGGGTGTGAGAGGAGGGAAGGATGTGCAAAGGCCCAGGGGTTGAGCCGGGGCTGCAAGTGGGAAGAGCAGCGAGCCATGAGCTGAGTGAGAAAGGCAGAGCCAAAATAGGCACAGCGAACCTCACCTTCTAGGCTAGGAGGAGCTTTTACGGGGGGCTTCCCTGGTGGCTCGGCTGGTAAAGAATCCGCCTGCAATGCAGGAGACCCGGGTTCAATTCCTGGGCTGGGGAGATCTGCTGGAGAAGGGATAGGCTACCCGCTCCAGCATTCTTGGGCTTCCCTGGTGGCTCAGCTGGTATAAAGAATCCGCCTGCAATGTGGGAGACCTGTGTTCGATCCCTGGTCTGCAAAGATCCCCTGGAGAGGGACTAGGAAGAGTTGTTACAAGGGGTTCTGAACAAAATGACACGCTCACATCAGCATTCTGGCAGGATCATTCTGGCAGCACAGAGGGATCTAGATGGCTAAGGAGGTAAAATTGGGACCTCGTGCTTGGGTATAGGTGATGATGTCAGCTCCTGAAAGAAAGCATGCAGGAGGAAGAAGGGCAGGTTTAAGATGGGAAGGATACATTGGAAAAGGTAAAACTAAAAACCAGTGTCAAGCAGCCTCTCCCTGCTGGCTTCTTATTTCGAATGGCCAGACTCCTAGCCACAATGTCCCCCCTTAACTTGCTAGTTAAGAGACCCAGGAAAGCCCTGAGATATCGAATGTAAAGGAATATTGCAAGTTGAGTGGAGCGTTTGCTGTGATATTTTCAACCACTTGCCCATCTCTCACCAGGAAATGTCATTTAATTTTGGGTTAGATGGATTTGCCAGGAAATACACCAGTGTGTAGCGGAGCTGCGGAATAGAGGTCAATTTTACAATTATGAAATAGCTAGCTCTTCCAGAAGCACCAGGCCATGTCTTTAAAAGGCAGTCACTGAAGTGATATCCACACAGCCTTGTGGCTGCTAGGGACACCAGTGATGATTATTTGGGGGTGGGGGTGGGGGAAGGGCCTGAGTGCCCCACAGAGCAATGAACTGGCAACTTGAGAGTGGAGGCCGAGGTTCTTCTACAAGCATCATCGGTGAGGTGACTGGGCAGCAGAATTGAACCTGGATATCTACCAAGAGTCTCCTTGTAATCTCCCGTGGCCTGGCCAGTTCATGGACTACCCCTGGTATATACAGAACAGACACTACCTCCAAGAAAGCCTATTCTTTACTCCTGCTTGGCACTTGGGATGACTTTAGCTGTGACCAAGTCAGTGACAAAATCCAAAGGCCATTCTGGGCTCGAACAGTCACCATCTAGAGGAAGAGTTCAGAAACTCATTCTCAGTTTGGAGGCTGAATATAAATGCCAGCGAGGACCTTCAGCTAATCTCAGAAACAACCCTACCTCTGATATGGGTCACGCCTGAAGGGGGCTGAGGCCTGGGAGAGGCAGTTCCTTCACTGTGCAAAACTTAAAGGGACCAGAAAAACTCAGTTGTCAAGATAAATATCTTCATGCGGTATTTTGAAAACTAAAATTAACGTAAAAATCCATGATGAACATCATATCAGAAGTTTATAAAGTAGTGTTGTGTTGAGTCATCTTGGACTCTGAGACAAACAGAAAAACCAAGAATGTCAACTTTTTATTTATTTAAAAGTTTGATATGTTGCTCACAGTGGATTTTTTGCATTAATTTTGATTTTTAAAACGTATGACAATAAAACGTTTTGAGTACTGACTTTTTGGTCACCTCCTCAAATCATACATCAGACCTCAACTTGGCCATGTAGACAGGAGTTTGGAGTCTTGAACATTTTCTCTCACAGCTTCAGAAACCTCTCACCCCCATCCCTATGCACTCACACACACACACACACACACACACACACACACACACACACACACACACACACACACATGGTGGCATGGAGAAATTAAAAGCTAACTGTTTGGAAATGTAAGCAGGCATCCTGTTCACTAGCAGAGGTGACAGAGGGCGTCCTTAAAGAACTTTTCCCATGTATCTTGTCAAGAATGTCACTGTTCACCTTTAAATGCACACCTGAGACTGGTGTGGTAACGGAGATGTACCTCAGGCTGTGCTCACACACAGAACGAAGGAAAATCAATTTCAATCCTCGAAGGACAGGCTGGCTGGTGTAGGAGGTCATTCAGTGCCAGCCTGGCTCGACGGGCTGGGGTTAAGATCCTCGTCTGCACTGCTTCACTGCACATCCAGAGGAGGTGAAGGTGGCCTGGAGATTCTCACTCTCACCGGGGAAGAGAAAGACGAGGCTTGTACAAGCCACAGGATAAATACTGGAAACAGCGGAAGGGAGGCAGCCGACGCGAGCATGAGCGATGTGGAACCGCGGACTTATGTTTGCACCTAATGCTCTAGAGAACTTGGCCAAGACTAGCTCAACCAACTGAAAATATTACTGCTGTAATTCTGCCAAGGTCGCTTGTCAGGCTGGGTTATCCACTCCCCAGATGGGCTATGCACAGATCGGCCGTAGCTCATGGCTCCGTGGCTCCATCTCAGGGAACCCGCCCAGGGGGTGCCACTTTGCTCGTGCCCTGTCAGGCCTGCGGATCTGATTCCAGGCATCCAGGGTTCACAGCAAGTACCGGCTGAGCCCCGAGGCTGTGCCAAGAGTCCTGGCAGCCCTGAGCCCTTCCAGATGTTGGTGGGCTGGGGCTGTTTCTGTCACCTCGGAGATGATTATGAATATGTTATTGGAAAGTGCAGGAATGGTAACGAGATCCGAAGAGCAGAGGTGGGCTGACCATTGGCAGCCAGGCTTCTCCAATAGAAGATGAGTGTGGACTGCGCCCCTGTCCCCAGGAGCCCACGCATCCCCTCCCCTGGGAGGAATAGTGTTTCCTGGAAAGAGCTGGAGCGTAGAAGTCAAACAGATCTGCAGACCCAAGTACGAATCTTGGCTCCACTCATGAGCTCCGGAGCCTGGGGACATTATTTCATCTCTCTGAGGTTCAGTTACCTAATCTATAACATGGGAGGAGCTAATGGTGGAAAGCGCCTGGCGCAGATCCCATGTTCCTCCTGCACGTCTATTCCCAGCAGAGACACCACATACCATCTCGTTTCTTCTCATCTCTTAATTGGTCCTTTTTTATGTCCAGAATCTCAGGGCTACCCTTGCTTCCTGTCATCATGTTTGAGGCTCAGCCTGGCCCTCTCTTTACGGTGCATTTGGCCTTGGGAACAATGGGGTTGGACTTTCAGGAGGAAAACATAGTTCAGCACATCACCTGCTCAGCAGCATGATGCTAGGCAGGGAGGCAGGGAGGAGAGAGAGAATGAAGGCATATCTCGCCTTCTCCTTCTTTTGCTGGGCTCCCATCTAGTCCCACAGAGCCAAGAAAGCAAGCCTAGCCGGCCATAGCCAGTCAGCTGCAATCCTGAGTTAACGCTCCTGTGAGGTCATGAAGGAGATGCAGGCTCTGGGGCTGAAGGAGATGGCTGGATGTTTGAAATGGACCACGAAAGCTCAAAGAATGTAATGTTGTCCCTCGCTGGGGTGATCAGGCGAGAGACCAAGAGCCAGAGCAGAAAATACAGAGACTTCTTTATCAAAGCCAAAGCTTCAGGACTCATTGGCTGGTAGTGAGAAAGATGATTTGAAATTATGAATGTGCTCCCAAATCTAAGCTATGTGACTGTCAACTTCAGTGGGCCTCCCGGGAGAGATTATTGGGAGACTTTAAATCTGATGGGTCAGGCCCTTTCTGAGATTAAGCGTCTCAAAGATGAGAAAGGATGTCTGCCCCAGCCTGGGATGCCCGGGTGGGCGGGGCATGACTTCTGCAGGGACAGCTCAAGTGTGTCAAAGAAAAAACTATTTATGACACTTGTTAGAGACAGTAAGGAGCTTCCCAGGTGGGGCCAGTGGTAAAGAACCCTCCTGCCAAAGCAGGAGACACAAGAGATGCAGGTTTGATCCCTGGGTCAGGAAGATTCCCTGGAGGAGAGGGTGGCAACCCACTCCAGTATTCTTGTCTGAAGAATCCCATGGACAGAGGAGGCTGATGGACTGCAGTCTATAGGGTAGCACAGAGTCAGACACAACTGAAGTGACTTAGTGTATATACACATGCACACAGAGACAGTAAGGCTACTAAGATGGGGATTGTGGTAGGGGAGAGAGACTAGGCTAAACTCTGACTCTAACAAGGACAGTGGGGACCCGTAGTGAAGGGGGAGGATGTGGGATCAGTGGATGGAAAATGACTAAGGAGAGTAATCATGGGTAGGGGACTTCTTGTAAGACTGACTCAACAGAACGCTTGCTTAAGGCAGGTCAGCCTGATATCAGCATGATGTTGAGGGTAACCAGACACTTTGGGGGAGTTTTCACTAAACCGACTTCACAGGACTCTTGCTCAAACTGGATTCTGCAAGGATGGAAGTCCAAGGTCATGCCTAGTTCAGTCAGGGGCTCTGATTAGAGTTTGGTCAAAGGGGAGAGTCTTTGTCAACAACCCTGAATATTCATTGGAAGGACTGATGCTGAAGGTCCAATGCTTTGGCTACCTGATTTGAAGAGCTGACTTGTTGGAAAAAGACACTGATGCTGGGAAAGATTGAAGACAGGAGGAGAAGGAGGCGACAGAGGATGAGGTGGTCGAATGGCATCACAGACTCAATGGACATTAATTTGAGCAAACTCTGGGAGATAGTGAAGGACAGCGAAGTCTGGTGTGCTGCCGTCCACGGGGTCGCAGAGAGTCAGACATGACTCAGCGACTGAACAAGGGCCCTGCTGGGGGTTTTGGCTAATGGTGGGGGACAAGATGTTTCTGAATGCAGCACTGGAGGTAGGGATAGAAAGTGCCCCAATTCTAGGAACTGAAAGAACTTTCAAGTAGCTAACTTCTTATCTGGGGAGCTTTTATGGGCAAGAGTGGTTTTTCCCATGTTCATGAGCCCAACAGCAGCAGGAACGGCAACAAAGCAAGTCTCCTGTGACCAAAGCCAGGGGTATAGGAGGTGCAGTTGCTGAGCCAGTCCACCAGGCGGTGGTGAGAGCGGCGTGGCTGCCCCAAGAGGAAACCATGATGGTGGCCAAGGGCGGTGGTGGCCACTCAGGACCCACAGGGGTTGGGTCTGTGTTTGTTACTGGCCATATTTGGTGGGGGAACTCAACGTGAAAGATAGTTAGATTTGCATCAAGGCTGTCACTCATGCCTTCGGTTATGTGGAACCTGAGGAAATAAGTTATACTCAATACTTGCTCACGTTAGTAAAAAAAAAAAAACAAAGATGACAATCATTTTGGAAAAATTGTTTCTGCTTGAGTAAATAGTAAATAGGAGCTGGCCCATTTTACTGCGGCTCGAAGATCACTGTCGAAGAAAGTAAGGTTGCTGACTTCTCCGCCGGGCTGACAGGAACAACTCCGGCTTCCAGTCTGTGCTCTGCTTGGCACCCAGCCTGTGAAAAAGGACCCTGCTGAGAGCGGGGGCCGCCTCCAGGGGCTCCCCGTCTCCAGTTCCCCAGATACAGCCCTGCTCAGAGAGCAAAGGCAGACGAAGAAGCAGCTCCATTGCCCACGGCAGCCCAATGTGGGCAGTCTGTCGCCTCCCTGGCTCTGGGGGACCCTGGGCAAAGAGAAAAGGAGAATTCTTGGAGCTGGGCTACCCTGAGGCCATGTGGAAAAGGAGGTAACTTCTCAAACCACAGTCCAATGGCAGACTCCATTATGCAGGATCTTTCGACTAGGTGCCCTCCCGCAACCTCTTCTTCTGCCTCCTCTCCCGCTTGCATTTTCTGCCTTATCCACTGTCCACAGGAAGGAAAATTATTTATTGAGCAGAAGCAAATGCTACTGGTAATTCTATACATACTATAAAGCAGGCTTTGAAACAATTATTAACTCATTTGGTTCTCACAGCAAATCTACGAAAACATCATGCACCCACTAAGCAGATGAGTAAGTTAAGGCCCCGCAAGGTCAAATGACTTTCCTAATACCATAGAGCTAGTGAATGACAGAGCCTGGATTTTGATTCATATCTGTCTGACTCCAAAGCCTGACATTATTGTATTGTTTTATATGTGTTGCCCCTCCCAGGACTATTTGCGTTTTTTTAAGGAAGCTGGCAAAGAGCAGGCTTCCTAGTTGGCACGGTGGTAAAGAACCCACCTGCTAAGCAGGAGACACAGGTTCAACCCCTGGGTCAGGAAGATCCCCTGAAGAAGGAAATGGCAACCCACTTTCCAGTATTCTTGCCTGGAAAATTTCATGGACAGAGGAGTCTGACAGGCTACATGAGATCAAGAAGAGTTGGACACAACTTAGCAACTTAGTAGCAGCAGCAAAGGGCAAGACTAAAGATAAATACAACAATCTCTTGCCCCAAATATCTGCAACCTCACCCATGTCAGATTAATTTTCCCAGTGTTTGTATCTTATTTTTTTCCTTTTGTTTGTAGATTGTTTTTGCCTTTTGCTGCACTTGATCTGGCTTCTGGATACCTTCCTTGATTTTCTTGCTATACCATTGTAAGGATGAAAACATGGGATGCATTAAATGAATTTCCTCAATTCTAATTCAGCATGTTCCAACAGGACTGACACAGCGAACCTCTAAGTGGCTGAGAACCATGAGCGTGTACTGTATCGAGGGACCACAGTGATGGCACTGTCTCCATCAGGAGGATGTTCTCACCCTGTCCTCATCTCCATTGTTACAGCCTAATCTCTCCAGAAAACCTTTCTTCATTTATTACAATGGTGGGATGTGTTTTTAGATAAACAACCATTTTAATGACCCTGCATTTGGAAACTTCCAAAATGTAGACTATCATCTTCGTTTCCTAAGGCTGTTGTAACAAAGTACCACAAACCAGATGTCTTAAAACAACAGAAATTTATTATTTCACAATTCTAGAGGCCAAAAGTTCAACATTAAGATGTCATCAGGGGCTGTGCTCCCTGCCAAGGCTCTATGAAGAACTCTGTCCTGGCCTCTTCTAGCTTTGGTGGTCCCGGTCATTCCTTAGCTTGTAGACACATCACCCCAATGGCCGCCCCCATCTTCACATGGCACTATCTCTGTATCTGCATCCAGGTTGCCCTTGTCTCAGGGACACAGTCTTCGGAATTAGAGCCATTCTAATCCAGCATGACCTCATCTTCACTGGTTACATCTACAAAGACCCTGATTCCAAATAAGGTCACAGGCATGGGTACTGGGGTTAGGACTTTCCAGGAAGAATGGAAAAGATATGTTTCCAGGGAAAATGAAATAATGCCATTTGCAGCAACATGGATGTCATACTAAGTGAAGTAAGTCAAACAGAGAAAGACAAATACTATACGATATCACTTATATGTGGAATCTAAAATATGACACAAATGAACTTATTACAAAACAGAAACAGACTCACTGACATAGAGAACAGACTTGTGGTTGCCAAGGGGGAAGTAGGGGTAGAGAAGGGATGGTTTGGGGGTTTGCGATTAGCAGATGCAAACTATTATATATAGAATGGATAAACAACAAGTTCCTGCTGTGTAGCACAGGGAACTATATTCAATATCCTGTGATAAACCATGAAAAGGATATGAAAAATAATGTATATGTATATCTGGACATGGAGAAGGAAATGGCAACCCACTGCAGTATTCTTGCTTGGAGAATCCTGTGGACAGAGGAGCCTGGAGGGCTTCTGTCCATTGGGTCGCACAGAGTTGGACACGACTGAAGCGACTTAGCATGCATGCATGCATTGGAGAAGGAAATGGCAACCCACTCTAGTATTCTTGCCTGGAGAATCCCAGGGACAGAGGAGCCTGGTGGGCTGCCATCTATGGGGTTGCACAGAGTCGGACGTGACTAAAGCGACTTAGCAGCAGCATCAGCAGCGTATCTGGACATATAACCGACTCACTTTTCTGTACAGCAGAAATTGACACAGCACTGTAAATCAACTATACTTCAATAGAATAAAATTTTTAAAAAACGTTATCTTTTCAGGGGATGCAATCCAACACACAGCTACCTTTTCCCAGACCCAAGGCCAGTAGTAATTGATCATGAGATTTTCTGCTGCGTACCCATCACAACCCTTCTCCAAGCAGCTGTCATCACTACATCTCCAAGCAATCAGAGTCTGCACCTTGGGTGAAGGCAACTTGGCCTCCTAGGTCCCACTGAAGGGACGCATCTGTGATAATGACTGTGAGCTTGTGGGTGAGATTGCGCTGGCACCTCAAGCCCATCCCCGTGGCACTCTTATTCACGAGGTGAGCCCCGCTGAGAGGTCTCCCTGGAGGGCCCTGTCGCCAGGCCATCTCCTTCTTGGCTCAGCAGGGACCGTGACATGTGACCACAGCCTTAGATTCACAGAGGAGAAAGTCCTGTTGCTGTTTTCTGAGTCCACAATCCACGTGCACTGTAGCCTGGCCTGGTTCCAACTTCTCTCCATGCACACATCTCTCCTCCCTCCACTCCCTGCAAATTGGAAATAGTGATACACAGCCACCTCACAGGGCTGTCGGGCCATTTAATTAATGTTTATAAAGCGCTCTGAGGTCTTCGGATGAAAACTGCTGTGTAAGTGCAAAATTATTATTAGTTCTCAGCCCCCTGTCCCTTGACCTCTGGCATGGGCTTTTGTTGTTCCTGAATGGGAGCTGTTTATGGGCTGTTCAGCTGGTGCATAGGCCAGTACATATGCATTTGCAGACTTTTTTTTCCTTTGAGAAAAGCATTCCAACTCGGTGGGATGTCTTGCATGTTTTCACCATCTGAATGTCTCCTTACTTATCTCTGCTGAGTACTGTGATCTCCAAGAGTAGGTTATAAACAGGCTCCGTTGGAACAGAGGGAAGGGGAAATGGTCATTTTGAAGAAATGGCCCCTCCTATAAAGAAGAATCAAGTGGTATCTCCTTCTCATGCGGAATCTGAGTGAATCACTCAGGGAAGTCTGTCTCCCTTGCCCAGAGGGATTCTGTGCATGTTTATACACCGAAAGGAGAAAAGAATAGTAGACTTGCTTTCAGTGCCCAAGTTTCTCTTCCTTCTTTCACCTGAGCTTCTCAGGAACCATGGAAACAAACATACCCCGCCTCGAGGATGTTTTCCTTCTCGTCTCTGTTGCACTTGCCTGGGATCCTGTGGGGAGAATGAAATGAAGAAGTGGTAACGAGGAAAGGTATGTCTGCAAGTGAAATGCCTTGTCTCTGAAAGACAGAATGGGGCTCACGTGTCATTCCTCAAGCTCTGGGGTAATGAACAATGTCTTAAGGCACCATTTTCCTTTTCTCTAAAACGTATTTGTACTCACCCCTCAATATCCATGCACAATCCACTAGCATCCCTTCAAGGTGTCTTTTGGTTTATCTTAATGCTTGGTTAGCAGGAAATCCAAAAGTTAAAAGTTAACAGTTAATCAACTACTGGAAGATTTTATTTTTAAAAATCGCTAAGGGGCCATCATGTAACACATCATCAGTAGGACAAAAGTATAAAGCCATGGGACCAATGAAAGAAGCAAGTGTTCGCCATATCACAGAAAAAAATAAAACCGAGAGAACACACATGATATACTTTGTGTTTCCTAAGTCAGCCAATCGATGGTTAAATATGATGTCAAATTATGGAAGGGGGCAAGCAGGATTATTCTGCTGGGACAAGGAATTTGAGGGGGGCTAGGAGTAAGGATGGCTAAAACCAGCTTTAAGCAGGTAATGTCTACAATTGCAGGCACACCAGAGCCCTGTTGTCTATCAAGGTCGTTGGGACACATGGAAGCCTTACCTGTGGTCTAAGGTGATTAAGTTCTGCAGGTTATGTTGAGGACAAGATGGAAGGGGTTGTTTCTTTCTTTCCATTCCATTTTTTTAAAAGAAAGGAGGGATTGACATATACATACTATTGATACTGTGCATGAAATAGGTAACTAATGAGAACCTACTGTATAGCACAAGGGACTCTACTTGATGTTCTGTGGTGACCTAAATGGGAAGGAAATCCAAAAGAGAGGGGTTGTATGTATATGTATATCTGATTCACTTTGCTGTGTAATAGAAACCAACACAACATTGTGAAGCATCTACACTTCAACAAAAATTGGTTAAAAATATAAAAAGAGGAAAGGAAAACTAAGCAAAAAAAAAAAAATCAGATAGATGATAGATATACAGATGGGTTAGAGAGAGATATTAGCTAGGATCATTAAAAAAAAGAAACCAAGACTGAAAATTGAGATTATATTGTTAGGAAACAGCTTGTTTCCATCCTCCTCTTTTCTCTTCCATTGATGCTCTGCTTCTTTGGACTTCCATCGACCGCCTGGATGGTCTTTCTCTTCCCATTTCCCCCAGCTCTTTCATTTCATCCTTCACTTTGTTCTCCTGGCTACTGTCCTAGAAATGAACCTATGGTTCCCCAACTCAGAATCATTCCATACTGCCCAACTGTGCAAATCCTCTATGACAACGTGCCCATCTTTCATGATCACCTCCTTCTTACTTATCCTAGATTATGGGTGGCCTGTGCCCACAAAAACCCTCTACAACCCTCTGTTCAAGTGTGTTCTCTACCTTTTTACCTTAGAGATTGTGCCTCTGCCATTTCCACAATCCCTGACAGTTACTACCACTTAAAATCCTGCTTATCTTTCAAGTCCAAGAGCAAATACAATTAGTTCTATAAATCCTTTTAAGGTGCCCCTAGAAGGAATTGAACACTATCAGTCCTTTTCTGTGTCCCCACTATTTTTGTATAATTCCCTAATGCTAAGTAAAACAAGTAGCTCTGCATATAGCTCTGAGTTCATTTCTCCTAATAGATTATAAACTTCTTGAAAGAAAGGAATGTACCTTGCTTTTTCTGAGTATTACATAGATTGCCAGAGTACATGCTCAACAAAGATGATTTTGCTTAATTTCACCCAGTCACCACACACAGAGAGACACTACAAAAAGGCGGGGGGTAGAATTTTAATTTCCTATGCAATTTAAAGGTGAAAATTAACCCATCTAGCCTTGTAAAGATAATAAATAGCAATAATACAGTCTCTGACCAAAGAACTGATTGATTATATCTTATCAACCAGTTAGGACAAATCTGGCTCACAAACCATTAGTTGAAGAACTATGAAAGACAACTGCTGTTGAATTATGCCGACAGCGCCCATGCATGCGTGCGTGCTCAGTCGTGTCTGACTCTTTGTGACCCCATGGACTGTAGCCCACCAGTTTCCTCTGTCCATGGGATTCTCCACGCAAGAATACTGGAATGGGTTGCCATGTCCTCCTCCAGGGGATCTTCCCAACCCAGGCACTGAACCCGTATCTCCTCAATCTCCTGCACTGCAGGCAAATTCTTTACCCTGAGCCACTTGGGAAGCCCAAACAGCAGCTACCCTAAGATTTTTAAGCTTTTGACTGTTTAACATAGAGAAGATGGAGTGTTAAACAATTATCCAGGTAATGCAGTCGAATAAAGTTGCCAGTGAGGAAAGACTCTGGTAACCAGACTGAATTATTCTGAGACCCCCACTCTTAACTGTACTGTGAGGTCGAACATGAGTCTCAGGGACTCTCTGTGTCCACAGGCTGCCGTGTGATCTCTTCTATGACAACCCTAGCAAATTCTCAGGCTCTGTAGGGTTCTGTGAGTGCAGCACAGTATTTTCTATGATGAAATCTGCTAAGAATTATTATGAAAGCAAAACCCCCAGGCCTTTTGGGAGAATGTGGAGCTAATATTCATGTCTATGTTTGTGTCTTGGGACATCCCGAGGTGAAATGATTATACCCATAGATCGAATTCCATAGGCAAGCAGGGCCCTGAAAACAAAGCTCTCCCTGACAGTAGAGACAAAGAATAAATGTGGTCCCAGATCATCTACCTCCTCTGAAATACCTTGAGAGGCTCCAAGCGCGGCAGCGGAAAACCAGCTCACTCTCTTTGATAAATTCCACCCTACCCACCCTGACCCTTCTCTCTCTCTCTCCTACACACATTTAACAATCATTAGGCATCTGATTTCATCTTGTATTAATTCTTTGAAAGCATCATGACTCTCCCACCAAGTCAATTCTGTTCTTTTTTAAAGGTTTTATTTATCTATTTTTGGCTGTGCTGGGTCTTTGTTGCTGCTTGGGCTTTTCCCAAGTTGCAGTGAGTGGGAGCTACTCTCTAGCTGCAGTGCCCTGTCTTTGCAGCGACTTCTCTGGTTGTGGAGCAGAGGCTCTAGGGCATGCTTGTGTCAGCAGCTGTGGCTCAGTAGTTGTGGCTTCTGGGCTCCAGAACACAGGCTTAGTGGCCCCACAGCACGTGGGATCTTCCAGGATCAGGGATCAAACCTGTGTCTCCCACCTTGGCAGGTGTATTCTTTAACTCTGAGCCACCAGGGAAGCCTCAATGTGGTTCTTTTTAACGGAAGTACTATGTCAAATATTCACTGTCCTCATCACTCTCTCTGCTGCTTTTTTCTCCTTTCTTGTTCTAATGTTAATCTTGTTCTAATGGTACTATTTGCCAGATACTAGACTAGGGTCTTAGATATATTATCTCATTTAATCTTCACACAAGCATAATATGCAGATTCTTTTAATTCGCGTTCTAAAGAACTGCCAGCTGCGGCTTAGAGAGGTGAATCCCCTGCCCAAGGTGGTAAAACTTCCAAGTGGTGAAGCTGGGCGTCACACCAGCTAAAAACGCTGAGCTCTTCATTACACCAGTGGTCTCACCAGCATTTCTGGTCAAGCATTTGAGGATGGAATTGATTCCACTGAAAGGGAACCTATAGCTTTAACAAGCATTTTATGGGCATTCATTTCACAGAGCCATTTTCCAAAGTGGATTCACCTACGGCGCTTCTGTAACTTTTGCCATCACTTGCACTAGATTGTTCTTGCCTTCTGGGGGCCAATGGAACGATTTGAGAATTTGGGGTCGACTCCATGAGTCACAGGTACTGAGCCCCTGACTTTACACATCCTCCTGAAGTAGAAACCCTTCTCCTGCCCATCCTTCCCACCTGTGGTCACGGATGTGGTCCAGCTGACTGTGTACTGCCTAGTGGCGAGGCCACTCGGGGGTGGATTCAGGAGCATGTCTGGGAAGAAGAGGCTGCTGCTTCAAAGAGGTCTACCTGCCATAAATCCCACCCCACCCCCCACTCAGAGGAAGTTCTCAGCCAAGCTTTCATCTCTAGAATTTCACCTTGGGTTCTGGTTCTCAAACTAGTTTCCAGGCCTCCCAGCACTCATCCCAAATCTTCTGAGTAGTTTCAAATATACAAGAGAAAAGCACTCCCTCTTCACATGCATATATTTAATAACATGAAAACTAGGGCAAAGAGGCAAAAACAGTAAACGTGGCATCCTTTTAACTCTCTAATAATAGCATGGGCAATATTCTCTTTAGAAAGTAAGTGGGGAGAGGGCCAAGTTTGATAAGAGAAACCCAGCAATTGCCAGAACATCAACGGAACATTTGAGAACTCCCTTCTCCCCATGGCCGGGTGACTCCTGAGTGTCCACATTTTGGAGTTAACTTTTGGCTGCTGCTTCAAGAACAGACCACTCAACCGGCCTCACTTCTCCAAAGGAATTCACACATAAGACGATGGGAAAGTGTCCCTTGTTGCCTTCTTTGTTTGGGACGATGGAAAACATGAAAAATGATAAGTATTTTCTCATGCCCAGAACACCACTGGAGTAATAAGGAAAATGACCACAAGAAGTCTGGAATCTGGATAGTGCTTTATACTCTTCCAAAGCATTTTCACATACATTTTTTTTTTCAATCAAGGCATACGACAACCTTTTGGTTTACAACAGAAAAAGCAGAAACCATGGGGATCTTGTCCAGGATCAGACAGCTAGGTAGGGGAACAACTGGCACCAGCACCCAGCTTGCATGATCGGTCCAGCATTTTCTGTCAGGTCCCTACATGGCTCTCTCTCCTACTGTCACAGTCTCTGACTTCTTACCCTCCATAAGCACGTTGCTTATCAGTTACAATGCCATCGAACTGAAGATAAGGATTTCAAAAGGAGGAAAACCACAAATCCTTTTTTGACAAGAATACACAGATGAATTAATAAAAATAAATGTGGCACTCTTCGCTCTTGCCTCTTTATGGATGTCTTTCCCAGATTAAAAAGGCCCCGTTGGGGGCAGTTCACCAACCTGCTATTTCTAAGTACACATCCTACCCCTTGGTAATAGAAGGGCCTTCACGGCGGGAAATTAGTTGCTAAATATTTCCCCCTGTCTCACAGCTTGGCCTGTCGATTTCTCCCAGACATAAAACATCTGGGCTCAGACAAGAAAACACAGCACATTCAGAAATGTGCTCCAGATGTGGAAGAGGATAGCTGTCCTCAAGAGTCTACACATGACCAGCTCTGGGCACTCGTATTTCCCAAGGTCCTTTTCCAACTACATCTCACCACAGCTTTTCTAGGACTGGGAAAAAAAAAAAAAAAAAACCCCGTCCAAGAGGTTGACCAGATAGCTGAATAAAACGCTAAGAAGGTCATGAAGCAGCAATACTGGAAAGCACCCTGCAGGTGGCTCCACGCGTGGTGGTCACATCATAACTTTCAAAGCCCTGCTCACAGACAATGGGGTGGGATCCACTTTGGGATGCTTCGGTCAAGCAAAGGGCTTCAAAGGAAGGATGTCGTCTTCATGTGCGGCTCATGCTTCTCCTGTCCAGGGTGACATGGACACACACCACGGAGCCTTCTACCTCAGAAAAAAAGGTGCAGAAATCCTGCTCACACCAGTTCTGTCTTGTGAAGTGTCACTGGTTCCAGATGCTTATTTGGGGAGGTGACTGGGAGGAAAGCATGTTCCAGGGCAGGTTTAGAAAAGTCTGGAAATATACTCTGCTGTCGTACAAACTTCTGAAAAATAAAGTCAAATAAAAGAGATACGTTGAGAAGTGAATAATCGGAAAAATGCATCACCTTGATTTAACTCCATTCACTAGGAGCTGGCTGGACAGTTCACCTGGATGCCCTCCTGAGGCAGGCCACCTCACTCACTGTACGGCAGGTTTGCACTATTTCACTAGTTTGGAGGTATCTCCGAACCTCAACAAGGAGTCACAGACTGGGGCCATTTCCAGACCCTACCATTAGGATTTCCTGCATGGAAAGTCAGTGCCTATAGAAATGGGCATTTGCCAACAAAACACTAAAGTCACTCATTTTTAAAATTTACTACCAGGTCATTCTAATTATGGGCTTCCCTGGTGGCTCCATGGTAAAGAATCTGCCTGCCAATGCAGGAGACCCAGGTTCGATCCCTGTGTCGGCAAGATCCCCTGGAGAAGGAAAATGGCAACCCACTCCAGTATTCTAGCCTGGGAAATCCCATGGACAGGGGAGCCTTGTGGGTTACAGTCCATGGAGTTGCAAAAGAGTTGGACACGACTGAGCAATTAAACAATTATCTTCTCGTGTGCAAATAACTCTAAAGACCAAGCTGTAAGTTCCCTGAAGGAAGGACATATGTCTTAGCCTTTTTGCACCCCCTCGGTGCTTACATAAAGTCCTATACATGGCATGTGTTCACTCATGCTGGATCCACGTCTAAAATAGCAACCAGAGATGAGTGTTGGGCCAGAGAGTCCACTAAGTGAACAGAAGGGCCCAGTGAGCAACAAGAACCAGCCCCGGAATAGCTCCAGGGTGACCCATGTCCTGGTCCCCAAATGGCCAGTACTTCCTGTTCCTGCTAAGGCCTACGAGACCGCTCACTTCCTGGTGGGTCAGGCCTGGAGCTGGCCCTGCTCCCCCATGACCACTGTCACTCCAGGTGAGCAGCCATGCACGAGGAGGCGTGGGGAGCAGGGAGGAGTCTCGGCTGGAGTCTGCATCCAACAGCTCAAGGGCGTGTCAAGGACACCCAAGTACAGGCCAGCCATCCTCCACCCAGGCCACGCCCTGTGTACCTCTGACTTCTCAAGATTAATGCTTAAAACGCAGAGGAAGTACCAAAATTATTAGAGGGAATCTCTAAGACAGCAGTTCCCAACCTTTTTGGCACCAAGGACTGTGGACCAGGGGTGGTGGGGTAAGGGGGATGGTTTGGGGATGATTCAAGTGCATTACATTTATTGTGCACTTTAATCTACTACCACCCCTGATCAAACAAGAGCTACCAATCCGTGGCCCAGAGGTTGGGGACCCCTGCTCTAAGAGAAAAGAGTTCAAAGGCAGAGACAAATCCATCACTGGAGTGGACAGGCTTGCTATCCATCTATGGGCAGAAGAGCACCTCTCCCAATGTTGGACTGGCAAGGTCCCAATTTCTTCCAGCATATCTACAAGCCCTGTTGGTGCTTTTTTAAAGACTTTTTTCTTGATGTGGACCATTTTTTTTAAAGTTTTTATTGAATTTGTTACAATACTTCTGCTGTTTATTTTTTGTTTGTTTGGCCCTAAGGCATGTGGGATCTCAGCTCCCTGACTAGGGATCGAACCCGTACCCTGAGCACCGGAAGGTGAAGTCTTGACCACTGGACAGCCAGGGATGTCCCGGCCTGCTGGTGCCCTAAGAGGATCCTTTCGCCTTTCACAAACTTCCTTCGCCTTCTGATTCACCTTCTCCTCACACGGCTCTATGCAGAACCACAAGATGGAGAACAAGCTGGGAGCCTCCCGTAGAGAGTCTCATGGTCTGGGGGCCTCAGTAAGGCCAGGGTTCTGAGAACAGGCCCCTTGCTATTATTAAATGATTCACACCACCTACAAAACGCATTCCGATTGGTGCCCCAGGTGATCTTTTAATCATGAGAGATGTTTTCAAAAGATACTTACACACGTGAAAATGATGAGTGTCACATAGAAAATGGCCAGAGCCAACAGCAGGACGATCTCAGCTCTGTAGTTCTTAAAAGTCTCCCCTCTGCGTCCCTTAGAGCATCCTGCAGACAGAAATAAGCAGTATGTGAAGCCACTGAATGGACTCTTCCACCAAGGTGAAAAACCAAGCATGCTCTATTCTGGCTTTTTGAAGTCCCCCTTGTCTCCCCTTCCTACCCTCGAGTCTGTCCCACGGGGAAGGACACGGGTTATACCGGCAGGGACACCGGCGCTTGTGCTCACTCTGTGCCCGGCTGCGTGCAAAGGGGTCGACAGCCAGCATCTCACTGAACCTTCAGGGGCAAGTCTGAGTGTCCCCTGTTTGCAGAAGAAGGAACCAGGGCTCGGAGACACTGAGGTTCTAAGTCAGGTGGCAGAGCTGCCCTGCTATTATGGAACAAGTTGATGCTGATCCATCTTTGTAGAATCGTTAAAGCCCTTCCACCTTGAAAGCCTGGGATTGACTATAAACACTAACTACGGTACAAGTGGTAAGAACCTGCCTGCCAATGCAGGAGGCACAGGAGACTCGGGCTCCATCCTGAGGTTGGGAGGAGTGCCTGGAGGAGGAAATGGCAACCCACTCCTGTATCCCTGCCTGGAAAATTCCATGGACGGAGGAGCTTACAGGGCTACAGTCCATATGGTCGCCAAGAGTCTAAGGCAACTGAACACAACAGTCAACAATATACACTATTATATAGAAAACAGGTAACTAATAAGGATCTGATTTACAGTAGCACAGGCAACTCGACTCAATACTCTGTAAGGGCTATATGGGAAAAGAATCTAAAAACAGAGTGAATATATGTATGTGTATAACTGATTCACTCTGCTGTACAGCTGAAACTAACACAACATTGTAAATCAACTATATCCCTCTAAAAAATTTTTTTTTTTAATTTTAGACAAAGTCCTTCCACCAAAGCCGACAGCAAAAGGGGGCTGTTAAAGGCTGTGGCCTCAGAGCTGGGCAGGGGGTGGGGAGGGGCAAGTGCAGGTGGCCTCCAGGTGACTGGAGGGTTCCACCCCCAGGGTCACAGGGGGCCCTCTGGAGAACTGGGACCCCTGAAACTGGATTCAAATGTTGTGCAGTGGTTTGCGGATGGATGTTCAGAGGTCTGTGACCCCAGAAGAGAAGACCTGAGAGCCACTGTCCTGACAGTTCTAACATTTATTGAGCATTGGCCACCTCCAGGCAGAGGACCAAGCATTTCCGTGCAATACCTTGTTCAATCGTCACCACAAGCCTGTGTCGTAGATGGTATTATCCCCATTTTAAAGATGAGAAAAGCAAGGCTTAGACTCAATTAGAGGTTTGCCCAAGGTCACATGTTAATGAGCAGCTGAGCTCATATTTGAACCAGATCCAAGTGGCTCTAGTCTGACCACTTAATTTGGCGACAGCACTGCCTTTGCAGAGGACAGGAAAGCAAGTCAGCTGTTTGTTCCTTTGCTCTCCGCTCCCCGCAGGACACACCTACCCTCTCTGCTCTTTCTGCCGGATCGTTCCCATTTCTCATTCACGTGAATGATACTCAGGGCTGACTGTGTGCCAGGAGACAGCAGGGAACAAAGCAGAGACTGTATCAGAGCAGGCGTGATAAGTGTCATGAACTCAAACGCAGTCGAGTATAGGGCTGGAGACTGAGAAGCATATAGGGTGTGTGTGTTTGTGTGAGAGAGTGAACCAAGTCCAAATACTGAGGAACTTCCTTGGTGGTCCAATGTTTAAGACTTCGCCTTCCAATGCAGGGGGTGATGGTTCCATCCCTGATCGGGGAGCTGAGATCCCACATGCCTTGTGGCCAAAAAACCAACATAAAACAGAAACAATACTGTGACACATTCAATAAAGACTTTGAAAATGGACCAGGCCTAGAAAAGAAAACTTAAAAAAAAAATCCGAACACTGGCCCCTAACCAGTGCTTGCCTTCTCATGAGTATGGGAATACAATCTTGAGTCATATTCCTTTAAGTTTCTCCGTGGAAGGAGACAATAGCTGCTACACAAAGTCAGGGTCTCTGTAATGACATGTTTGTCATTTCAAGCCTCAGCCACTAACAAGAGTTGGGCCAAAGTCAGATGCAAGGCATATTTTAAGCTACATCAAGAAAAGTTATGGAAAAAAGTCCAAGGAGATAATCCTTGTCTTGACACTCGAGTCCTGGTCTTACTGCACAGAGCAAAAATGTGCCTTCTACTTGGGAAGCCTCTTTTCTTGCTGGACTCTTTTTCATTAGCCTGAGTGGCGGGATTGGGACATCCAATTGCTGTAAAGTGGGAAAGAAATGCTGTTCTCGTGTTGAAAAAGGTGGAAACATGTAGCAGCTCTCTTAGGCCAGATTAGAGAGCCCCCAGTGAGCAGAATATTGCACAGCTATCTGATATATTCAAGACTACCCAGTTTCTCTCTTTCAAAAACTAGACTTGGAAACTTCCTATTGGCTCCAAAGGACTCTTATATGAATAAACAACAGTCAGATTTAGATGTGTGACTCCATTTGGCATCCACCTCAATCAAAGTGGGGTAGATTCCTTAAAAAAAAAAAAAAAAAGCAAAAGCAAAAAGAAGGCAGAGAAAGTTATGCTACCCTTGCAGCAGACTTTAGCTTTCAGCTGCAGATGTGATCCACAGCTTCTGAATTAAACTCAGATTGAGTGGATCAAGGTCGGGACTTACAGAAAGTGCTCTGTGCACTGTAGGAAGAAGACAGGTGTTGCAGACCACCTCACCTGTCACTTTCAGGATCACGGTGCCACTCAGGTTTCTCTGCCCTTCCGGACCCACCAGAGTGCACCTGTAGGTCCCCGAGTTGCAGCTCGTAGTGTTTCGGATCTTCAGGGAGTATAGCCTTTCCCTGGGGGCCTCTGAAGAGTTCCTCTGCTGAGGGGACTGCAGGTCTTCCTCGGTCACCTCCACCCTCTCTGCACCCCCGTCTGTGAGCTGTTAACAAAGAATCACATACAGACTCAGGGACCAAGAGTATATATACTTGTGGCTGCCAAGGGGCAGGCGGTAGGGAGGGGTGGATTGGGAGCTTGGGATTAGCAGATGCCAAGTATTACACACAGAATGAATAAACAACAAGGTCCTACTGTATAGCACAGGGAATTATCTTCAATATCCTGTGACAAACCATCTTGGAAAAGAATACGGAAAAGAATGTATACACGTATAACTGACTCACTTTGCTCTACAGCAGAAATGAACACAACACTGCAAATCAACTATACTTCAATAAAATAAATTTAAAAAGCAAGAATCAGATTTGCATCATGCTCTACTGTCAGAACCCACAAGCCCTCGGGTCTCTGAGACGTCAAGATTCTACCTCTTGCTTTCATAAAATCTATCCTCAGCTGGCTGTTTTAAAAGAAGATACTGTGAGTATGTGTGAAGTTTGCAGAGGGGAGGAGAGAATCTAAGAGGATTCTTTAAGGCTCCATCTCTTTTGGAATAAGATCAGGACTGCATTTTATGATTCTATGTATCCCAACTTCCACTCTACATGAAGAAGACAGTGTTCCTGTTGACAATAACCGTGCATCATTAATGATTACGTGATGAAGTGCATGAATCACGCTGAATCACATTCTCTTGCCGGTTGTTGTCTATTCAATGTTCCCTTGTTTTCTTCAGATACCAACTCATCCAGAGACTGATTCTTATTTTTGTAGCTCAGGGTTTTATTTAGAACACGTTCCTAAATCTGTTAAGGTCATTGCCAGACAACTTGACAAAAAAACACAGAGATGCAGATGAGCAAAGCCTCCCATGAAGAGTCATCCTGTTCTTCAGAGATTGCGCACATGTGGGCTCATCCATGACCTTGCAGGATGTAACACACTCAGCCCTCTGCTACGGCAGGAAGACAGCTGACAACAGCGCCACGTGGAGATTTTATATGTCAGGCCACTTGGTAGTCACACCAAGATACACGTGGAAGTGCGTGTGTGCGTGCTAAGTTGCTTCAGTCATGTCCGACTCTTTGCAACCCTATGGACTGTAGCCCACCAGGCTCCTCTGTCCATGGGATTCTCCAGACAAGAATCCTGGAATGGGTTGCCATGCCCTACTCCAGGGGATCTTCCCAACCCAGTGATTGAACCAGCGTCTCTTCGGTTCCTGCACTACAGGCAGATTCTTTACTGCTGAGGGAAGTCCCATGGAATGGCAGTTATGGCTTAAATTGCTGAAGCCAGGATGGATCAGCCCGACAGGAGCAGATGCCAAGTTTACCCACACTAACCTGGCTGGTTTTCTTTCCCCAAACAATCTTTGTTATTAAACTGGTGGAGTCTTTCCATCATCTCCTAGTCCCACGATTAAGTACACACCATGTTCACCATCAATTCTTTCTCCCCAGGTATATTTTTAACTGGCCTAGTTAACTTGCTCGTTGGTCCTCCACTGAAATGTTTTAAAGCTTCTAAACCTGATTTACATAAACAGGAAAGCCAATCACTGTTTTCAGGGCTCCAGGGCAGCCCTGAGCCTTTGCTGAGTGGCTGGGGACCAGCAGGGAGCCTGGGGTCCGGTGGCATTCCTTCCTGGTCCCCGGCGTGGTGCCCACACCAGAGGGCCCCTTAGGAAAAGACACCACTGCTCTCTCTGGCTGCACCTGCCGCTGTTTCATCTCCTGCAGGGAGCACCCTACAACTCCTCTCCTAGTTTCAATAGGCAATCAACACAGGGAAATAAATATCCAAGGAAAGCAGGGAACAGAGGCAGAGGCAGCTCAAGACAGGAGACATACACACGTGCGCACACACACCCACCCTCCTTGGTTTCTGCTTCAGGTATTAGGTCGGGGGATGCACCGCGAGGTCCGTGGGAAGCTCGGGTTCCCGCCTCCTCCGCGGCCCCAGTCCCAGTGAGCATGCCTATGGAGTGGCCTGCAGAGACATCTGGTGGTAGATTTATCGCTCCTGCAAGAATCCCCGCTTCATTCACTCCCAGCAACCGGGTTGAGACTAACAGCTTCTCTCAGGCTGAGCCTCTGAACATCAATCCCAATTCTTGACAGTTCTGCTTGTGTTGAAAGGTTCCTTCCTAAATAATCAGGGATCTACAGACTGGGGCATTTAGGTGTTCAAAAATAAAGCAAGAAAACAAAAGAAGGAGTTGTGGTCAAGGAACTGTAGGTATCCAACTGATTCTAGAACACGTCTAAGTTAGCCCAGTTCTCCTCTTTTCAGGCATGTTGAAACCAGTAAGTGCAGCCTTATCACGTGCCTGCCACTCTCCCCTCACCCACCGCTTGACGAAGGGCTCCCTGGACCACAGCTTTTGGTGGGTCAGCTGCCCAGGACCATCCAGGGCCAATTGCTTCCAAGACTCCCCGCCACCCCACCCCACCCTGCCTCAAAGGCCAGTTTGAACTAATTAACTCAGCTTAATCTTTGCAGTCCCCGTGATGCTGTCTCATCCTGCTTTGCTTTTCTGAATTGACCTCCAAATGGGTTCAACTCAGATTTCTAACAGCACGAAAAGTAAACATGTTAGTCGCTCAGTCCTGTCCGACTCTTTGCGACCCCATGAACTGTAGCCCGCCAGGCTCCTCTGTCTGTGGGGTTCTCCAGGCAAGAATACTGGAGCAGGCTGCCATTCTCTTCTCCGGGGGGGACCTTCCCGACCCAGGGATCAAACCCCAGTCTCCTGCCTTGCCGGTGAAGTCTTTATAATCTGAGCCACCAGGGAAGCCCCTCTTTCTAACAAATATCACTGGAACTCAGTTTTGCTAGAAATCCCTGCATTTGAAAAGATGTGAGCTTGGCTGCAACAGTCATTTTGAGATTATCTACCTCTGGTTTTCTCCATCAGGGGGATCTTCTCTCCTATCCAGTGACCCCTCCCTCAACTCAGAAAGGCCTGTCTGAAAGTCAAGATCAAAACTGAGAGCCCCTCTGAAAGCTGGTAGAAATATAAACTATTGTGCTTTATTTACATGAAGATGGGCCCCTTATCACGATGGCTACTGGGAACTGCTGAATCAAGTATGCGGTGGGGATCAGAACTGACTGGCAGTGGCTTGCTGTCTACTTGCAGAAGAAAATTCATTTTTAAAAAATCAGCAGTAACAACAAAACAGTAGTTTAAGTGATGGTCAGATTTCCACAGGTGCCTGGCAAAACCTCCAGAGAGGTTATTTTCAAATGGCAAAGCAAAGGCAGGGTGAGATCATGAATGAAAGTAAGAAGGAGAGGAAAGTCAAAGAATCCCAAAGCAGCCTTCGGAATAATGATTTACTGAACCGCAGCAGCCCTCAGTGAGATCAGGCAAAAATATCTTAACTTTCACAGGGTCATCTTTCAATGACCCCTTCCTGGGTCTTCTTGAAAGACCCAGAGAACTAAGAGAAGTACTGGCTTATAACCTGAGTCCTCTTGCCAAAGTAATGAACAGTTCTCTGTGCCTGATAACTCACTGTAACAAAAGGATGCTTCTGTAAATTCACGCAGTGCACCTGGAAATTGTTCAGAGCCCTCCCTTAGTTTCAAGCTGTAGGTATGTACATTGCCTGTCCTACTCACCCTGCCTTTTGCGTACAGCTGCAAAAATTTAGTTGTAGTTTTCAAATTAATGTCACATGCTTATGATGGGAGTGAGGTGCTAGCAGGACCAAGAGACTATATGCAAGAGACTTTATGCAAAAGATCAAATCCTCGTCTTCAGCGCGGTGGCCAAGCAGCCATCACACTGCAGTACAGGGTGAGTTAGCCGTGGCTGGAGCAGCACCGTTCAAGAATCAGAGGAATTTCAGGGGGAGGAACACGGAATTACAGCAAATGGGCCATCCTCAACTTCGCCTGGTTTTATGAGTTCTTATAAACATTTGAGCTGGCTCAAAATCAACCACTGGCAAGAACGACTCCCAGCATTCCAAATCTAAGTGTTTCATTGCCTCTCTGCAGAAGCATTTTAGGAAATAATAATTTATAACAAAAGGAACCCTCGGATTCATTCACAGCCAAGCGTAATTGATGGGGACTATTTAGCGCACACTCTGCGAGGCTAATATTGCAGAGGGCTGGACCACAGCATGAAGTGGGCAAATTAATTCCTCAAAACATTCACCCCAATTATGTTTTTAAAATCCACATTCCGTGCATTAACTCTTATGCTGACAAATTCTTTCCCACTGAAATAGAAAAGGGTGAAATATAAGACATCTCATTTTCAGAAGGCCTATAGACCTTTGACTTGTCTCAAGGCCTCCAATTTGACTAAATAATTTAAATACCATATTCATTCTCTAAGATGGAGACCTAAGTCTTAAATTAAAACAAACTCTTTTTAATTTGCTGAATACTAAATCAAGCAAATACAAGTACTAATTTTAAAGGCATGTGAATTAAGTTTTTTTTTAACTGGTGGATAAATTTGAACTAGAGAGAAACAAATCAAGTAAATATCTAAATATGGCTGAAATAGAACCAATATTTCAGTCAAAATCCTTACTGTGGGAAGTTTTTTAGAAGTTCACATAATTTTATCCAAATATATGCTAACTTTGTAGATTACCATAGATTACCTAGATTGTCTAGATTACCTAGATTACCAAATACCATATTTGTTCCATTCCTACAGCAAAGAATTTTGATTTGACAACCTTGAAATCTGAATTTATCACATATGAGATGTGTTTGGAATGTGATAGGAAAGTAAAAGAAAAGGAAGAGACTTTTTTGAGGGGAAAAATGTGTGCACACATATATGCATATAAATATTTAATCCAACAATTTAATTAAACATATTTAAAGGAACAGACATTAAGTACTTAAAGGTGGTATTAAATTAATCTGATATATTCCAATCACATTGAACAGCTTTTTTTTTATTGCATTTCTCATGCACTAACATTCATGTACCTTGGTTTCTAACTCAATTAAAGTGTCAATATAATCCCCATTCATCATAAAAACAGCTCTTTATAACGTGCAAAATAGTTTGGCTCAGAGGTTGATGTCATAATGAGGGTAGAATGTATGAACATTAACATCGTTTTTTTCTAAGCGTAGTTTTATTGGAAGAATGATTTTCCACTTTGAAATTTACTGGGTCTAACAGACAGACTTGGATTTATGGCTGTTAACAGAGGCATGAGTATGGCAGAGGCAACGTAATGAAGAGCTTTGGACTTGGGAGTTGTGGAAACAAACCTCACAGCTAGCTCTGCTCTTGGCGAAAGGGACTGAAGAGCTCTCAGGCTTCGTTTGCCCCCCTGAGATGGAGGAAGGGTAATTAACATCTCCCAAAGTTGGTGTGAAGATACCTATGACGACATAGGTGGGTCATGGAGCATAATATCAATCACACCTAAAAATGTTACCACTCTTTTTTTTTTTTTTCACAGCTAAGGTTTCCTTCAGCATTCTAAATACTTCCCTGCACTTAGGAAATATTCAAAAAAACATTATTTACTGAATGAATGAATTTTAAAACCAATGAGAAAGTCACTCCAGAATCAGAGGGCCTGAAGTCAAGCCCTGGTTGCTTCATCAGATAACTGGGTCATTGCTGGGAAATCCCTTCACCTCTGACTCCTATTTCCTCACCGGTAACTACCTACTTCCCTCTTGGGGGGTTATTTTAAGGATCAAACGAGAAAATATATAATAGTGCTGTATAAGTGGTGATGCTGGACATAGGAATTGGTGTTGTATCTGATAGCTTTCTACTCCACCCACCCATTCAGAAATCTCTTCCTGCTGATCCTTCCTGTCTCCTCTCTGGCAAAGCTGCTCCAGAAGTCTCAATCTCTGCTCTAGAGAGAAATTATTTTTCTATCCACAAGGTCTCCAAAATAGCCAGAATATTCTGAATTTTCTACCGCACCATCGGAATTGACAAAACCCGTTTGGAACTAGGATTTGAAGAGAAGGTTAGGGTCATCCTTCTCCCAAGAGCTTCTTATGGATCCTGCTGGACCCTGGAGGGACATCCTGCGGGCTCTGAATTCATGTCCCTCAAGGGTAATACCTCTGATTCTAGAAAAGGCACACTTGATACCAGCCTGACCTCTGTGACCAGAGAGACTGGTTCTGATGAGTCCATGACCCAATCAAAGCCACTTAAGTATAATCAGACATTTGTTGAGATGGAAGAGGCGCAATCTTTTCCTTGGCACTTGACCTTGGGAGGACAGACAGGTCTGCAGTTATCGGCTGCTATCTCACTGCCTCATGGAGGCTGACAATGAAACCAACACAAAGGAAGGGCAAGTTGAGAGACAGAAAGTTACCGAGCCCTGTGGATAGCCACGAACCTCCACATCTAGCCTTACTCCAAACTGGGTGGCTTAAAATAACAGAAATGTATTCTCTCATGGTTCTGGAGGCCGTTAAGTCCAATATCAAGGTGCTGGCGGGGCCACGCTCTCTCTGAAGGGGAGAATCTATTTTCATGCCTCACTCCCAGCTTCTGGTGTTGCTGGAAACTGGAGTTCCTTGATCTGCAGACACATCACTCCAATCTCTGCCTCTATCTTCACATGGGATTCTCCCTGTGCGTCTGTCTCTGTCTCTGTTTTCTTTTAATGACACCCGTCATTGGATTCAGAGCCCACCCTGATCAAGCATGACCTCATTTTAACTTGGTTACATCTGCAGAGACCTTATTTACACATAAGATTCCACTCACAAACAACAGGGATTAGGACACAAGTCATTTTGTGGGACACTAACACAATGGCACCCCACTCCAGTACTCTTGCCTGGAAAATCCCATGGACGGAGGAGCCTGGTAGGCTACAGTCCATGGGGTCGCTAAGAGTTGGACACGACTGAGCGACTTCACTTTCACTTTTCCGGTTCATGCTCTGGAGGAGGAAATGGCAACCCACTCCAGTGTTCTTGCCTGGAGAACCCACGGACAGAGGAGTCTGGTGGGCTGCCGTCTATGGGATCGCACAGAGTCGGACACGACTGAAGCGACTTAGCAGCAGCAGCAGCAGCAACCCTCAACATCAACCATAACTGAAGTATGAACTATATTTTCATTTAAAAAAATTGTTTGTTTCAACTATAGAAGCCAATATATTCCCTTTTCTTGAAGCCAGTTTTGACTGGATTACAAGCCTTCACAACAGAAAGATTGCTAATTGATAGGTGTACCTTGCCCTACTCCAAAAATAAACATGGCACATAACGGGGTACCTTCACACGGCTCCAACCTCAAGGCCAGTCCTGCTTTGTCACTTGGGCTTACATGCCTCCCCCTCCTCGGGGAAAGCGACACCACGGTCTCATTGGACTCAGACCCTCTGTTCTCCAGAACTGACCCAGTGAGTCTGGTCGCAGGTGAATATGAATTGTCCATGGCAACGAACATCTGTCTTTTCCCTTTGGTCTTCCCCATCTGGACCAATAATCCTAGACAACTATCCATTCTTCTGGGATCTGTCTTCTCTTGGACAATTGAGACAAGAACATGCGGTAGACTAACTGGTGCTCCACAAAAACATCAAGTGATATTCACGAGCCTTGGGCTCTTCCATCTGTACCAGAACTACATGTTAAACAGAGAAATTTTACCCAGGTATACCTCAGTGCAAAACCAAAAGTCAAAAATGTGCTTCAGGGTGGAAAGAGTCTTAGGGAAGTACTTTAGTTCAGCTCTGGTTTGAGCTAAGGACTGTTGGTAGAAATTTTGGGGGTATCCCAAGAGTTTCCAGAAAGGGCTTATGGAGAACAGTGTATTAATAGACGGAGGAAGCCCCTTTTTACGGTAATGAATCTCTTTTTAGTCCTGCCCTACATAAAACCTTCCCTTATGTCACTGAGACCTTCTAACTTCCTTCTCTTTGCGAAGTGACATAACCATATACAGAACTAAGATAATCAGTCCTCATGTGATTCGGGTTCCCCCTTTTATTTATGGAAAACGAGTGTTTGCATGTTTGCAGTTTTTAGTATTTCACTCTCAGCTGCCTTTTCCCTCCCGCCCCTCTTCCAAGCTGAGAGATTTTTAGCAACGTTTCTCATCATGGTCCAAAAGCTCAGTGCACCATCATTCTCATCTGGCTGGGATTTCTTCTACAGCCCAGCTCACTGGTCCTTAGAGCCACACAGACAACAGGACTGGTGGCCAAGATAGAAAGGGGAGGTGAACCCCAGGCATACATTGCAGGCTCAGAGTTACCCCAACGGCAGTCTCACCACAGCAAAAGATGGAAGCCTGCCTCTGATGCTCATTTTCTAGGATGAATTATATTCTACCTCTCACCATAAGAAATATGATTTTCTTCTCACATGTTTTCCATTATGTTGTTCTCTTTGCTTAAAAACTGTCAAAGGCTCCTTGATGCCGAAAGGACCAAGTTCAAGCCCATATGATTCAGCATTCAGGGGTCTTCACCCTCTGTTTCCAGCCTGCTTGCTGGTACTAGCTCTCCATCCTCTGAGGTACAATCCTCCCTTCCAGATCCGTAGTCACCCATCAGCTACCCAACAAACGCCTGTGCATTCTTGTGTCCAGGCCTCTGTCCTCTGGCAAATGTTCTGGATTGGTCTTAGGACAGTCACTGCCAGGGCCAGGACTTGGCACACATTTGGGACATAGAAATATTAACTAAATGATGAAAATGTAAATATGACAGACATCTGAAAACTAACTTCATGCCTTTCATAGTCTGACCTAAAGGTTATTCAATCAGGTCAAGTAATACAGGTCCCAATGGGGACGATACAACTTTTCTTTGACGCTCACACAGGCCTTGTTTTCACATTGCAGTATTTCGGTGCTTCTATATTTAATATAGAAATGTTTCCTTCTTCTCCTAAAACATCTCAGATCTTATCTTAAAGCAGACGGCATTCTAGAATCAGGTAAGTGCGGTGAGCGGCATGCATTGTCTCCTCGTGGGGCCGTCAGAGTTGGTAGCTGCACCACTGCCATCTGCCCGGGCCATTCATGAAGCCTAGACCCTCCAAGGGCTCCTCCTTAACGCCTCCTTGTTTTGTGGCTCACTGTCATGCAAGATGCTGGAGACAGAAAATAGGTGACCGGCGATGCCTATGGTGGACAGCTCCTAACAAACACATCAAGGACGAGCAAGAGCCGTGGAGCGACTACCCTGGAACTTTCCAAGTGGCCTCACACAAGCCATCAACCTGCTCTCCCTTAGTCCCCAGGAGAGCCCCTGACCTGCCACAGCTGCAGCTCTTCTAAATATGATAAAGTTCAACTCTGATCTAGTCTCTGAAATCATGGTCTCACTTCCCCTTCATCCCTTCCTTTGGAAATCATCTAAAAAGGGCACTTGTCTTGTGACGCAGGTCTGTCCTCTCCTCCGCAGTGTCACTCAGAGAAGAAACCTAGATCCTCTTTCGATATGCATCAACACAGGCTGTGGGGGCTCCCAGAGCAATACAAGATGGAGATATGTTTCCCTCGTGAGTAACCACTCATCATTAGCAGTGGCCAACCTCACCTACGCCCAGACGCTCCATGCAACCAGTGCCATCCTGCCCCTCCGGACCTACTGCAGCCTCATGAAAGAAAGCATGGACCAGGCCACCCCACGAGAAGCACAGACTGGCCCCTGAACAGATGGTCTTCCTCCTGGCAGACATGGAATTGTGCTATGATCTTCTTATGCTAGAATCTAACCACAGGTCACAGTCGTTGGTAGAAGAGTGCTGGACCAAAGCCTTATAATATCCCAAAACATCTCCTCCAACAACCACAATCTATTCACGATCTTAACAGCTAAATTGGATGCATATACTGACTGCATATTCTATTTCTTCTCCATCATTCACTCTCCTTTACAAGGTACAATACAGGAAGGGATGAGAGGAGGTCCCATTCTTGGATCCCAGTTGGGAAGAGAAAGAAGAGTTGGGCTAACTGGAATGGGGCTTCCAGTGCCCACTCTTGGCTTCACCTTTGACCCCACGCCCCGTGCAAGTCTATATTACATTCCTCAACCCCAACCCCCTGTCTTTGTATCTTAAACACAAAGAACAAGATGGACATTGTTCCTTCCCAACTCACCGTAATGTTGCAAACACTAACTAGACACCGTCTGCTTTGAGTCTTTTGGTAAAAGGCACATGATAAGAAACACATGGTTTACATGGGCTCGTTTGTTCATTGCAAATAATCAGTGCCAACTGGACAGTGGCAGAATGCTCTGGGGTGCCAGGGAACTGAGTGGTGAATGGATTTTTTAATCGTGAGTCATTATAACCGTAATTGTGGTATGCAGAAGACCTGCAAGAATGTGATTCAATCTGGCGGATGGAGAAAACCCACACTGCAAAGGACTCTCTGTTTACTTGTCCAGCACACGGCCCACAACTGTGCAAAGTGGTTTTACCAACTACCCTACTGATGATGCAGCGAGGTTTGCTGTGGTCACCAGGCTTAAATTCCCCACTTTATAGCTACCTCTAAAGCTGCACGGAAACATTTTACAAGAAAGTTGTGGGTGCAAATGACAAGATAATCTTCTGTAAAACGAAGAATTTCAGTATTTCACCACTGGCTTTATTTCCAGAACACTCTATCTGCTTTTGTTGTACAAGCACAATTGATGCAAAAAGTATAATTACTGGGCTGGAAAATAACAAATATCTACAGAATATGCTGAGATCTGTTAAAAAGAGCTTGAAAAACAAAGCATATCACTTTCAAGGTATCTGATTAGTTTACTGAAATAGCACAGCTCTCCTATCCACCATGACTCCATCACAGTTTCTTTCTTAAAAAAAAAAATTGGGCATGATTTTTCAATGACTCTATTCCATGGACCAACAGAAAAAAGAGAATGCCAAGAGACTGTTGTCTTTTTTCTTAGCAGAGCTTTGAAAGCCCTTCAGGGTAAAGCTTGTAAGAACTGTGTTCAACAAACAAGCACATACATTATAGGGTTACATCACCAGCTGACATCCAAGGAAAAGCCAGAGGTTAATCGCTCTGGTTTACTACATCATTCCAAATGACCTCGTGCAAGAAGATTTAACTTGACAACTGTTTGAACTTTACAGTCTGAAATTTCATCTACTTGTTTCATGAGTACTTTGCAATTACTCCCTGGGGATATTAATATTGTTTTCCCTTTTTAATTAGTCTGGAAAAGATCATGGTTTCATGTGTTCCCCCTCCTTTTAGATAACCAAGTCCCTGCCTGGCTAGCCCAAAGTCACTTTCATTTTCTTTAAGGAATTAGGATAGAAAACAGAAATAACAAGACAGACCTCTAAGAATTTAGGCTGTGGAGCCAGACTGTTGGATTCAAATCCCAACTCCAGCGTTTGGCCAGCTGTGTAACAGTGAGTAGATTCCTTCAGCCCTAAGGCTCAGTTTCCTCATCAGTGATAGTATTTAACTCTTAAGTTCACTGGAACTGCTGATGCATGAAAACATTTACCTCAGAGCTTGGCAGATGGTGACTACCCAAATAATACTGGTTTTCCAATATTTCTGGTAAATACTACGGGTTTTACAAGGGAACAGTTTTGGAATTGCTGTCTTCTCTGATCCCACAGTGACTAAGGTGGAAATGAAGCAGGAATAATAACAAACCTATTTGCATACACAACACAGGCCCCCCCCCCCACTCCGGGCCTCAGCATCATTTCCACTGTGCATAATCACAAAAGGTCGGCCTGAATTCACTGAGCACCTTTGAAATGAACAGGGCAAACGCTGGGTGCCGTGCAGGAGACACAAACGCTGTGGCACTGTCCCTAGAGAACTGACAATCTGGTTAGGAGAGGAGACACACACACACGCACACACACACACACAGATAATGGTCCTAGGCTGTCTTGTTAAATGGCTAGATACTTGTGCAGGTTCTTAAACAGCATCTTTTATGGGTGCGGGCAGAAGAAAACCCAGCGTTTCGTGGAAAACTACAAAGGCACAGAGATTTATGGCAAGGTAAGATGACCCATCGGTGAGCTAACCAAAGCAAGGCTGGGATATCATGGTCACTGGGCTTCAACCCGAGGTGCCACCGTGGCAGTAACCTCACTAAAGGTGGTGAGCAAAAAAATCTAAATCAACCTGTGACAGCAAACAGTTGGGCTGCTCGGGTTTGCAACACCACCACAACCACAATCTTAGAAGCTGAAAAGGTTAGAGTTGAGAGAAAACCTTAAAAAAGCGTTAATCTGACTCAGTCCTCTTGCGGTAGGGTAGGTGACACTGCTCTTTCACACGAGGACCCTCCAATGTGCCATCACAGAAGCCCTCCCTGCTGGAACTTTCAGAATGCTAACAGGGAGGGGGAGAAACGGATGGGGAGGAGGCCAAGGGTTTCCCAGAAAGGGGATGACTGGCAGATAGCTACCACTCAAGAAAAGAGCCTACATTCGCTTCTATCTGGTCATCCTTCCCCTTAAATTGCCCCCTCCCCTCTCTTCAAATGTATGAGCACCGCAGTCACAAAACAGCAGAAATAAATCCAGAGACATGCCTGGCGGCCAATGTCAAATCTTCACCAGCTGCCTTCTCCCTGGCCTGCGGACCACAACCACAGGTGGCCCCTAGAATTAATCCAAATAAGGGGTTCTCTGCTCTCCAAAACGTCTTATCTGGATCATTCATCTCAGGCCACCTTTAGAGGCAAGAAGATTTGAGGTCCCCGGGGGAACGACATCTATGTCAGCTTGTACCTAGATGCGGATGGGCTTAGAGTCGCGATGGGAGAGGCGTGTGCGAAGACCGGGTACCGAGTGCAGTTACCGGGGATGTCCCCGACCCCCAGTCACAGAGGATCACCGGCCCGAGGGAGGAGGTTCCCCCTCCTTAAACTAAACCACCAAACCCTAACCCGCCAGCCTGGCCGCACTTACCTTGGCCCAGGAGACCGCGTAGAGGACCTGAAGGTCCCAGGGGGCGGTGCAGGGCAAGTCCACATCCTCCGAACAGGCCACCTTCACCTCCCGCGCCGCGGGCGCCAGGCTGCAGGCTGCAAGAAGGAGAGAGAGCTGCGTGAGCAAGCGAGAAAAGGGGGTGTTGCGGGGAGGCGGGCGGGGGGCGCCGGGCGTCCGCAGGCCCTACCGCAGCTCAGGAGCAGGAGCTGGAGGCCGCGTGACATCGCTGAGGACTGCCGGCCTGCGGCCCTGGCGCCGGCTCTTGTACCCGCGCTCACCCGGGACTTCCCCGGGCGCCGGTCCCGGGGGATCCCCGCGGGCGGCGGAAGCGGCGGTGCGCCCCTCCCGCCCCCGCGGCGGCCACCCTGAGCGCCCCGGCCCCGCCCCCGGGCTCGGCCCCGCCCCCGGGCCCGGCCCCGCCCCCGAGCTCGGCCGTCGCCGAGCCCGCTCCAAGCCCCCAGCCCGCACCGCTGGTGCTGATGCTGCTCTGGCCTTTACCCGACCGCGGCGACCGCAGTCCCCGCGGAACGCGCCGCTCCCGGGGCTTGGCAGCCGCGCGCGCACACGCCGGACACCCTCCAAACAGAGGCGGGAGCCAGGCCAGCCGGGGCTGTTAGGTCCTTTGCGCGGAAGCGAAACCAAGTTCTGAGTGGATGAGCGACTCCCCCGATCGCCCAGCTGCCGGTGGTGACATCACGGTGAACCTAGGTCCTCGCACTTATCCTGGTTCCATGATCATGAGACTCAGTTTCCCCAGGAACCCGGCAAATCCGTCATACCTGCCCACCCCCCCGGCCTGCTGGCGTTGTCCATCCATAGCATCAAGTCTGTTTAAATTCTTTCAGCAAAGGACAACCTCTCCTATTAAAACAAAGGTTATACACACATACACGCACAGAGACGGAGAAAATGTATAAGAAAGATTTCTTTAAAATCCAGAATAAAATAGAGGTTGCCTCTGACCAACCAGAAATTGCCAGAGTCCTGCTCCAGCTGGTCAGGGTTCCCTTAGGATGGACGGCGTCGGCGATACGAATGAGAAGACACAGCGAGTCGTGGTGTTTCCAAGTGTCTTCTGACTTTATTGTTTTTAAGATAGTGTTTATATTTTTTGTGGTACATAGAAACAAACGTAAAGTATAGAATCATACCAATTCAGCTTAGTGGGCATACCAATTTAGCTTAATGGGCATATGAGTTCAGCTTAATGGGCCTATCAATCCAGCTTAATAGGCCAGCAGTTTTTGACCTTCATCGAAACTGTTTGCCTGTTTTTAGTTACAAAAAGCCTCATTTTGTTTACATCATCTTCCGGCCTGGGGGCCTGCTAACATCTTGTGACTCTCCTATTGATAAGGGTTGATCAGTCAGAACGCTTTTGTATCAGGCACAGCAGGAAAGAATTTATCAATAGAAAGTTTCAAGGTAAAACCTGTTTTCGGTAATTTACTTTACCCCTCGAGCTTAACAGAAAAGAATGTGGTCCCATAACGTCATAGAACAGCAAGCTGAAGGTCAGCTCTAAGTAAGAATCATCAGTTAAATCAACAATTGTCTTATTATTTGTATTAAAGCTAAACTTCTATTTATATAAATTTTTAACTATTATGCTTTCATTATATAGGCTAAATACGTTAAGAGTAAAAACATAGTGAGTAAATATAGACTAAGTAACAGTTTCATAAAGCAATATTTCTTATATTTCCTAACAAGCCTTTTTTCCTGCGAAAGGTTTTGTGCCCATAGGGGCTTTCTGTGCGGAGGCTCTCAATGCGGTTTTATTACTAGGGAGCAGTTATGCACATTAGCTCCAAAGGCACAGGTACATTTATTAAACAAACTAATATGTTAGCAAAAGGAATTTAGATCAGCATACTCTGTATCTCAGATAATTTTATTTAGGGTGCTACCACTCAGGGGCCTTGTTGATTTGAGATTTCAGATTGATCTATTTTAGAAGGGAATCAGGAAAGGCCTTTTGCCTAAGTCACAGAAAATAAGAAGAGGTTTATTATAGCAAGCGTCGGAAAGAGAGATCTCATTTTTAAGGTGAGCGCTGGGGCAGCCTCTGGAGAATCCCCGAGGCCTGAGTTGCTCTGCTCGTCAGTCCTTCTCCTCATGACTCTGTCATGAGTGGGGATCTCGTGAGCTGGCTCCCGGCAAGAAATAACCTCTGGTTACATTTTGGAGTCTTTGCTTCAATGCATAGATACTCCACATGCTGTTTTGTAACCTAACTCATATTAACTTCATATTTGCAAGAGCTTCCACATCATTAAAAGGATTCAACAGCATAATTGTTACCACTGCATAAGTCCATCTGACAGTTGTATGATAAATTAGAACCTACTTAGCAGCAGCAGCAGCAGCAGTGTTAGACATGCTTAGTCTAGGGTTACTAGCCTAGATAGTGTTAGCATTAGTTATTTCTTTCACTTATTAAAACAACACTGTGATTATTATGATGAACTTCTGTGTAGATAACACTTTGCTTCATAATGTATATATAAATGATATCTTTTCTTAGAATAAATACCTAGAAGACAATGTGCCAGGTCAAAGGGAATTCACAGCTTTGTTAAATATTGCTGAAATTACCTCCACAGAGGGGCCCTCACTCTTCATTCCCATCTGTGGTGCATGAACATGCCTCTCTCCCAACACTCTTGCCGATGCAAACCGCTATTTAACTCTTCCGCCTTTGTCCACTCAAGAAGTTAAAAAGAATGGCAGAACACGATGTTTTCATTTGCCCTGCATGTGGCTCTACCAACTGACAGTCACACAAGATCTGTGTAAGTGCCTTTCCCCTTAACCCCCACTAAAATTACTGTTTCAATTAGTACATGTTTAAAGATATGAAACTAGGTACAGAAAAGAAAATAGTCAAACATATCTGTATGCAATAGACCCTTTTTTAATTGTATTTTTATTTAGTGACACATTAATTTTTAATGTTTATTTGCTTTTGGCTGCACTGGGTTTTTGCTGCTGTGAGCAGGCTTTCTCTAGTTGTGGAGGGCAGGCTTAGATGCACTGGCTTCAGTAGCTGCAGTGTGCGGACTCAGCAGTTTCGGCTCACAGGCTCCAGAGCACAGGCTCAAAAGTTGTGATGCAAGGGCTTAGATGCTCCTCAGCATGTGGGATCTTCCCGGACCAGGGGTGGGACTGGTGTCCCCTGCATTGCAAAGTGGATTCTCAGCCACTGGGCCACCTGGGAAGCTCTAATAGATTCTTAATTAAACATGTCTCCCTTGGTAGATTCCATACCTGGATTTACACTTTCTTTCCATTCTTCAGTTTTACAAACAATGTTATATGGAGCTGGAGATGCTTTAATCTGACCCAGCAATTCCACCACTTTATTAGATATTGCCATCTTGTTCTCCATCTTGTTCTCCAAAATGTATGTGTCCGTTTATACTCTCCTCCACAGAGCTTGGCATCATCAGATTCTTTTTCATTTTTGCCAGTCTGATGAATATGAAATATTAGTTCCCTTTTGTTTAATTTACATGCCATTGATTATTAGGACAGAGGAAAATTATTTCTTATCTTTTAAAGCCATTGGGCATCCTCATATCATTTGACCTTTTCCGCTGGAGCTGTTTATAAATTTGGGGCAAAATCCTTTCTTGGTACAGTGTGTGCCAAAGAGCTTCTCCAAGTCTAAGTTTTGTATTTCTCACTTTATGATGCCTTTAATGTACAAAAGGACTTTAAAAAAATATTTTAATGTAGTCAAATTTATTGCTTTTTTTCATTCATGGTTTATGCTTCTGGTGTTATGGTTAAGAAATCTTTTCCTACCCTGAGATCATAAAAACGTTCTCTTTTATTTTCTTCCAAAACTTTTTAAAGTCATGCTTTCTCATATGTAGGTCTTTAATCCATTTAACTATGGTTTGATGTACGGATCTAAATTATTTTTTCCATATGGATAACCAATTGTTCCAATGCTGCTTGCTTAAAGTCCTTATTTCCCCACTGAAGTTGAAATAGCATCTCTGTTATATACAGATTTCCATATGTGTGTGGGCCTGTCTCTGGACTCTATTCTGTCTCTCCCTGTGATAATGCGTGCATGCATGCTCAGTCACTTCAGTCACGTCTGACTCTGCGACCCTATGGATTGTAGCCCACCAGGCTCCTCTGTCCATGGGATTTTCCAGGCGAGAATACTGGAGTGGGTTGCCCTTTCCTACTCTAGGGGTCTTCCCTATCCAGGGATGGAACCTGAGTCTCTTATGTCTCCTGCATTGGCAGGTGGTTTCTTTACCACTATCACCACCTGGGAGGCTCCCTGTGCTAATATCACTTTCTTTATTGCTTAATTACACTAAAGTTAGTATTCTTGATGGAAAACCCCATGGACAGAGGAGCCTGGCAGGTTACAATCCATAGGGGTCACAAAGACTCGGACATGACTGAGCAGCTAACACTTCTTTCTTAAGTGTTACTACGATGATGGAGTGAGGGAGCCCTCAGATGTTGGTAGCCCTGGAAATTCTCAGTTCTTTGCTCTGCCTTACACACATTAGAATCAACTTGTGAACCTCAAAAAATCTAGTTTGAATTTTAAGAGGAATATGTTTCAATTCATAAATTGGAGAAAATTAACATCTTTAGACATCAGTTCTACAAATCCATCAGTATTAAGTATCTTTCCATTTATTTAGGTCTTCAGGTATTTTTTAAATTTCATACATAAAAATTTTCTGTCTTTTGGTCAATGTATTCTGAGGTACCTCTATATTTGGGGGTGCTATTTACACATGGATAGTTTCTAAACTAAGTTTTCTAGTTGCTTATTGCCAATGAATAAAAATTTACTTTTGTGTAGACAGCGACCTTGCCAAACTTTCTTGTAATATTGACAATTTGGGACTTTCCTGGAAGCCCAGTGGTTAATACTTGGCCTTCTAATGCAGAAGGTGTGAGTTTGACCCCTACTAGGGGAGCTAAGGGGCTTCCTAGATGGTGCTAGTGGTAAAGAACCCTTCTGCTAATGCAGGAGACATAAGAGATGCAGATTCCATCCCTGGGACAGGAAGATCCCCTGGAGGAGGGCCTGGCAACCCTCTCCAGTATTCTTGCCTGGAGAATCCCATGGACAGAGAAGCCTGGAAGGCTGTGGTCCACATGGTCACAAAGAGTTGGACACAACTGAAACAACTTAGCACACAGCACGGGGGACCTAAGATCCCAGTGTGGCCAATATCGTAAAAAATTCAATAAAGACTCTAAAAATGGTCCATGTAAAAAATCTTTTAAAAAAATAATTTGTTCTTAGACTCTTCAATAAGACACTTTTATAGTCATGAATTACTTAAAGGGTTTTTTTCCCCCTCCAAAATTCCAAATATGAGGTTTGATTGAATCATTACTACTGGAGTCTAACAGTTGAGTATGTTCAAGAATGTGGTCTCTGTGATTCTTTGCTGTTTATCAAGAAATGCTTCGGACCTAATGTGTGGTTTTTCGACGAACGTGTCATGTGCTCTTGAAAAGAATGTGCGTTTGCCACATGGGTGACTGATCAAGCTTGCTCGTTGAGTTACTCAAGTCTATAGCCCTACTTTTTGTCATCTTAAACTGTCAGTTACCGAAAGAGATGTGTCCCAAAATCCCCCTGTGACTATGAAATTGCCTATTTATCTCTGAAATTTTATCAATTTGTTGCTTCACATAACTTGATGCTAGGATCTTTTAGTAGAACGTGTCCTGGACCATGCCAGTAATTTAAATTTAAATACCGTATCTTTGTAACCAGCACCTCTATGATTATAAATTAATAAGTTAAGAGAGAGGCTTTTGTTATTTTGGGGCTTCCCTTGTAGCTCAGTTGGTAAAGAATCTCCCTGCAGTGCAGGAGACCTGGGTTTGATCCCTGGGTTGGGAAGATCCCCTGGAGAAGGAAATGGCAACCCACTCCAGTATCCTTGCCTAGAAAATCTCATGGACAGAGGAGCCTGGTAGGCTGTCGTCCATGGGTTCGCAAAGAGTTGGGCACGACTGAGTGACTAATACTTACTTACTTACTTTTTTTTTTTTAAAGCTTCTTTGTCATCTCACTGGGTGAGTAGGCAGTTTTTAGTTCATCTCTACATTGTTGCTGGGGGTGGTGGAGGGGGGCTGAGTTTCAACTTTCTCCTCTCTTGGGGTCCAGGTTTCCTCTCCTCCACCTGCTGTTATTAAGCCCTAAGTCCCTTAATTCCTCAGCCAGTTCTGAAGCCCAAACAACTGCTTTTCCCACCCGTACCCCTTCTACTCTCTTACCCTATCCCCGCCCCCAGCAAGAAGCCCGTGTCAGTTCCTGAGGTTCACAGCTCTTTCTTCATTTTTCACCCTCCAGAATGCCCTTACTCTCTTGCAGGTGCAGCTAGATATTGGTTAGTGTTTATTCATTATTTCTATAAATTTGCAAAAGGTGGGATTTACTTTGTATTACACAGAAAACCATGTTCCTAAAAATAGAACGTGCCAATCTGTCATTTAATAGTCTACAATGTGGCTTCACAGCGGCTCCCACCAAACCCACTGAATTACCCACATTCATTTCCATCCTTATGCTGTTCTTCCTCATCTTCTAAATAGTCCCTCACACTGAGGTATCAACATATTTCTGAGAAGACCACTGTTTATGAAGAATCCCTGGGTTATACAGGCCACACTGCAATAAAAAGTTAGAGGATCTCAGGGTGTACCAGACGCGGCGATGATTACAGGCAGGGACATATCCAAGCCCTACCATGGGGGTCTTCCTTGAACAAGAGAACAGAGTTTACAGATGGCTTGGTCTTCACTTCCATTGGAGAGGGAAAAGAAAAATGAACATGAAGACATGCATACAGTCGTTCTGAAACCACTAGTGGTTACCTTCACATGTGTCTGCTCCATTACTTTAAGAAGAGAACCCTAAACCATCAGAAAGGAATGGGAAACCACTCCAGTATTCTTGCCTGGAGAATCCCATGGACAGAGGAGCCTGGTGGGCTACAGTCCATAGGGTCACAAAGAATCAGACATGACTAAGCAACTAACACTTTCTCACTGTTCACCCATTCTCACTGCCAGTAGCAGGCATGCATTCACCTTTGGCAAAACACAGAGATAGCCAGTGTCCTCGCCACTTCTGCCGACCCTCAGACCCTCCCTTCTCCTGACTACTTCACCAGGACTGTGGCTGTGTTGTTCTGTTTTCTCTCAAAGGTGCTGCCAGTAGAGCATGTCATCACATTTGGAATTTGGACATTGGAAAGCTGGGGATGGAGAAAGCGCAAGAAAGTTATTTTAGTTCTCCTCCCCTCCGCCTCCCAGGGCAGGGGCTCTGGGGGATGGGCCTGGAGAGGAGGAAGTTTGGCTTTGCTATGAAACATTTACTAAGCAGCACGTTAAGCTGTGCAAAGAGTGTTCTCAAGAAGTTTACGTGGGCAGACAATCTTTCTTCAAGTGGAACTTGCTTTGTCTCTGGATCCTGCACAATTTTTCTCTGAAGGTCTGAGAATGGGGGTGACGGGTGTGGGGTGAAGAGCCGGAGAGCAGTCTTACATAAAGGGAAGGGACAGTGAGGACGGGATTTGGGGGGGTCGGGGACAGAGATTGGATCAGGAGAAAAAGGAAATGAGAGTAAAGCATGTGCTTTGAGGGAAAATCCTGCAGGAGGGGCCAGGAAACACACTTTTGGTATTTGAAGTCATCAAGCCTATCAAATGCTGAGCATATCACGAACATGCAAAAGATGTTTGTGACTGACTAGGAACAGCTCGTCTGGTGACTGCTGCTGGCTGACAGGGGGCACAGTCTTCGGTGACTACCCTGGGCACCCTTCTCTCTACCCAGACTCTCACCTCTTGGGTTGACTGACCTGACAGATGAGAAAGTCCTATAAAAAGAAAAGGTGGGGTTCCCCTTTGCCACAAGGGTGTCTTCTGAAACTCCTTTCCAGAGAAGTGTTTTTGAATGAACAGAATGCACTTGAACTAACACAGCCAACAAATCTACCATGGTTGAACTGTGTCAAGAGTCAAGGCTTGTGGTCAGGCGCCATCCGGTCCACAGGCAGCCCTATGTGGAGGGCGCTTATGAGCTGGCCACCGGGTCTTGGGGCCCCAGTCCAGCAGCCTTGCCCTCAAGCCGATGAGACCTTCAAGTACACTCTCCTTCCCTCTGGCTTCTCCCAGGGGCTTTGAGAACCACAGAGAGGCTGAGAGGGAAGCCCAAAGTGTGGATATGTAAATTGTCTTTTAACAAAATTCCCCCATTAGGTTTTTCCCTTTGGGCTACTTCTTAGTCACCCTGTACTTTCCAGGATGTGCTCGTGCGTTCACTTAGTGAAGAAAGTAAACAGAAAGACCTCCTCTTTTTGTAATTTTTGTGGCTGGTTTGCTTTTCTCCTCTGAGAAACTAGAAGCACTTAGAGACGCTGCTCACAACAGGGGCAAGTTACACAAAAACAATGCACGGAGAAATTGGCCTCAGACTTGACTTGAGGTGCTTTAGAGGAAAGCCTTCTCCTTCATCTGTATGTCTTCTTTGGAAAAATAGTTATTCAGATCCTCTGCCCATTTTTGAATTGAATTTTTTTTTTTTGCTATTGAGTTGTATGAGCTCTTTATATATTTGCAGTATTTACCCCTTATCAGATATATGATTGGCAAATATTTTCTCCCATTCATAGATTCTCATTTTGTTGAGTTTTCTTCACTGTGAAGATACTTTTTAGGTTTATGTAGTCCCGCTTGTTTATTTTTGCTTTTGTTGTCTCTGCTTTTGGTGTCAAAATAAAAAAAAAATTTTTTAAGTCATCAGAAATACTGATATCCCAGAGCCTAGCATGGATTCTTTCTTCTAGGATTTTTACGGTCTCACTTCTTACATTCAAGTCTTTAATCCATTTTGAATTGATTTTTGTGTATGGTGTAAGATAGGGGCAGATTCTCAACCACTGGATTATGAAGAAAGCCCTTACCATAGGTTTTAATATGGAATGAAACCATGGAGGGTGATGCCTCTGGCTTTGTTCTTCATTCTCAGGAAACCTTTGGCTCTGCGGGGTTCCTTTTAGTTTTTTATGGAGGCTTTGTTACCTAGGCATGCTCAGTTAAACCATTGGCCACTGGTGACTGAACGTGATTTCCAGCCCCTCTCCCCTTCCTGGAGATTAGGGGAATGGAGGAGGTAGGTGGCACTGAAAGTTCCAACCTTCTGATCACATGGTTGGCATCACTGGAAGCTTGGAAGATCTAAGGCAAAGACTGCAAACAGGTACCTGTAGGGCCAGGAAGGTAATGTGAGGGAATAAAGAGAGCCAGTTGCCTGGCACTAATTTTGACCTAAGAGAGAAGGGAGGCAATAAGGAGCAGTGGGGTCCATGGCAAACTGAGCAGCAGCAGCACATCGATAAGGAGCAGCCATGTCTCAGCTCCAACCAACTGCTGCTAATCTGAAAATGCTAACCCAGCCTCGCCAAATCTGTCTGGGATTTTTATTTTCCAGAGAAACTGAGAATTTAGATATTTATATGAAATCTCTTAAATGTTGTAAACCAGCTATCCCCAATCTTTTTGGCACCAGGGACCAGTTTCATGGAGGATCATTTTTCCACGGACCTCAGGGTGAGGGAGGTGGTTTCAGGATGATTCGAGCACATAACATTTATTGTGCACTTTTTTTCTATTATTATTACATCAGCTCCACCGCAGATCATGAGGCATTAGACCTTGGAGGTTGGGGACCCCTGTTGTAAATAAACCATTGATCATTGATTTTTGTTCAAAACACTAGGCCAGGCAAAACAAACACATCCATGGCTGCCATTTATGTCACAGGATACAACATTTGGTGGTAGCAGCCTTGTCTGGAATCTGACAGACAGGATCTTTGATGGCCTGGGTCAGCGTGAGGTGACTGGTTGCCTCACGTGAAACTAGGTGATGGATTTCAGTTGAGAGAGAGAAAAGTCATGCTAAGAGGAGAGAAGACTGAGCAAGTGGATGCCAAGGACAAAGGTCTCTATCTCCATTTGGCTCCAGGCCATTCCCATCACAGCTCAACAGGAGTCTTTTAAGTGTTACAAAATGATTCATTAACGTTTTTCTTCTTTGGGGTATAACACCCATAATAATGAAGCAAGACATAAAACATCTGTCTTAGCCATTTACAGGCAGAATTCTCTGGATGATGCTTGAGAGTGTCTCAGGAACTCCCAAATGCACCCGCAGCAGCAAAAGCAGGAATGGTCTCGGCTAGGGGAAAGGGAGCAAGACAGAAGATGCTCATAGAGTTCACACTAGCTCACCCTTTGCTGGGTACCACCCCAGACACTGACCCACTGTCACGATGTATGTTTGCAGGATTCAGCTCATCAGAACAGAGAGCAGGAGGTGGGTTTTCGGTCTGGTATGAGAAAAAGCTATGAACGTTAGCACCTTCTCTTATTTTCCAAAATAGAATTTTGCTGGAGACACAGTAGAGAAGTCCTATGACTGCCTTTCAGATGTTTCTTCTCTAGTATTGTGTCCTGGTGTTGACATCCCTCTTTGCTTTGCATACGCAAGAATCATTATCCCAGAGACAAGACATTTGTAAGATGATGGTATTTGTTTAACAGCAGATGTTGCTTGCTTTCCTTCATTTCCTTGCTGTTCATAGCCCCAGGGATGCTACATAAATGATGGTTTTGAGGAAGGCCAGGACAGGTGTCCCCCACCTGAACAGATCTGGGTGCAGCTGCCCAAGGAAGAGCCAAGATGGCAGAGCGTGCATCTCTAATTGTAAGGGATGCTTCATGCACAAAAGCATCTGAGCTTCTTTAAAGGGTTTCATCAGCTAGAACAGATATCGACAGTGCCACAGAAAGCACATTCCACTAAGGATGAGAAAGAGAAAAGAAAGTAACATCTACTGAGCGGTTACCACACACACCACACACACATCACGCTGCTTAGTCTTTAAGGTAATTCTGATGGACGATATTCTATTTCTCTACCTAAGGGAATTGATGCCCAGAGGGGCCTGACCCAGGAGACCGGTGTTAATTAGTTGTGTGTTTTGGGCTCTCCAGATTTTGAATACTCTGCTCCACAGTCCCTGACCTGGGCTTAGGAATCTGTGCCCACTCTGCTGTGATCCCAGGAGGAGCCCAGGGCCCACCCTTTAGTGCCCTACAAAACTGATCGTATCAATGTCCTTGAGGTCACACAAGTGAGCATCAAACCAAAAGGGAAGAGAGAATTCACACTTGTTTGTGGTCACCTACGTAATAGAAAGGCAAGCAAGTCAAAGTTCCTTAAAAACACATACACAGTGGCTTACATGTGAGTAAAATCCTGTGACATCACTGAGCTAAAGGCTGACTTTTTTATGTCTCCTGGCTAACAGAATAGAACTTACAGTGGTGCTAGCGGTAAAGAACCCACCTGCCAATGCAAGGGACGTAAGAGATCCCTAGGTCGGAAAGGCCCCCCAGAGGAGGGCATGGCAACCCATTCCAGCATTCTTGCGTGGAGAATCCCATGGACAGAGGAGCCTGGCGGGCTGCAGTCCATAGGGTCACAAAGAGTCAGACACGACTGAAGCGACTTAGCACACACGCAAAGGTTTAAACATGAAGGCACAGGGCTTCCCTGTGGTTCCCTGTGGCAGTCCAGGGGTTAAGAATCCACCTTTCAATGCAGGGAACACTGGTTCGATCCCTAGTCTTGTTAGGAGAAGCACACCAACTGAAACTGCCCGCCCTGGCCAGGCACCACAGTGACCATTAGCATGAGTTATTTTATGACAGGAGGTCCTGGTAAGGAACACGGAACTAATAAGCCATCACCAAAGGGAGAAGTCTGGGAAAGGTCAAAAGGAGACACCACATGTCCTACCACCTCCCAGAATCCTTCTTGCTGGCATCCATCTTGGCTGAGCAATGTGTGCGCCACCGGGAAAGACCCTGAGTCAGAATGATTGGCCAAAGACAACCCGAAAACTAATCCCATGACCATAAATCCCGAGACTCAAGCCACGTGGCGGAGCAGTTCTCCTGGGTTCCCTTACCCTACTGCTCTCCACCTGGGTGCCTTTTTCCAATAAAATCTTTTCCTTTGTCAGCACGTGGTTCTCCTCAGACAATTCATTTCCAAGTGTTAGACAAAAGCCCACTCTTGGGCCCTGAAAGGGGTCTGGGAAGACCCCACATATCTCAGAGAAACTAAGCCCATGAGACACAACTACTGAAGCCCTCATACCCCAGGGCCTGTGCTCTGCAACAAGAAGAATCACCACAATGAGAAACTGGCACACCGTAACTAGAGAGTAGCCTCCACTTGCAGCAATTAGAGAAAAGCTCATGCAACGGGAGTGAGCGATGGAAACTCATCACAGCCAAAAAAAAAAAAGATGGTACAGCTAACTGTCTGCTATTCCAAAGGCAGGCTTGTGTGGGGACGTGAGTTCAAAACATATATCTGCCAACCAATAAGAAGAGAGGTGAGTGTTTGGGGAGCAGAAGCCGACATCTCAATTATATTATATCAGACTCAATCTGAATTATAGTAAGTTGGTCCAAGCTGGAGGAGACAGACAATGTGTGTGTGTTTGTGTGTGGGTGTGAGTTGTGTGTGTGTGTGTTCGGGGTTGGGGAGTCAGGAAGGTAGATGATCGGCAACAGGGGACGTGACAGTGTTTTCCCAGGTTTTGGACAAGAAAGTCGGGCTGGGAAACAAGGTCAGACTCTTGGCCTGAGGACTCTGGGCAGCAAGGCGGGAGTCAAGCGGGACCAGTACCCCCAAGCTCAGCAAGGATTCCCATCCAAGGTCCTCAGACTTGTTTCCTGAGCTTCCTGAGTGCTGAGCCTGGAGCCAGGTGTTGTAGACAGAAACATAACTCTAAACGCTGTGGGAGATATGGAATTCGCCTGCCTAAGAGCATCTCCACATACCTGTGTATCTTACCAGACTCTGGATTTGGGGTTCATGTTCTCTGTGTGATGAGGCATTGCTCTCTCACCCCAGGTGAGTGAGTAGAGGGTCCACAGATATTGTGTGCAGCTGAGGGAGAAAAATTGCAACTTTGGGTTTGTGGATTTGTGTGTGTTAGTCATTCAGTCATGCCTGACTCTTTGCAACCCCATGGATTGCAGCCCGCCAGGCTCCTCCATCCATGGGATTCTCCATGCAAGAATAGTGGACCCAGGGATCGAACCCGGGTCTCCAGCACTGCAGGCAGATTCTTTACCCACTGAGCTACCAGGGAAGCCAGGTTATGCCTAAGTGGGAGTGGGTATGTGTGTATGTGTTTCTAGAAGATCTGAGGTGTCTCTTTTGGATGGGGCTTCAAGGTTGGGAACCCCCAATCACCACTTCTTTCTGAGCAAAGGGAGCTGCAGGAATGGGTGAGGGTGGAGGTGTCTGGAACCTACCTGCCCCACCTCCGCCCCCTCTCCTACCCCAGTGCCAGTCCCATCTGTCAATCTCAGAACCCAGTCCCACTGGCAAATCCCAGCCTAAGAGTAAGAGCGGACAGGACCTGGCCCTCCTCCGCACAGGACCTCCTGAGACCCAGCTGGGAAAGAGAGATGGGGTTTTCTCACCCGTTCTGTCCAAGGGAGCACCAGTCAGTGGGCTCCAAGTCCGGTATGCACTTTTCTTCTACCTCTACGCCAGCTTCCAAATTACTATGTGTTTGTGCTTAGTGGCTGAGTCACATCCAACTCTTTGTGACCTTATCAACTATAGTCCACCAGGCTCCTCTGTCCATGGAATTCTCCAGGCAAGAATACTGGAGTGGGTTGCCATGACCTCCTACAGGGGCATCTTCCCGACCCAGGAATCAAACTAGGTCTCCTGCATTGCAAGTGGACTCTTTACCATCTGAGCCACCAGGGAAGCCCAAATTACTATACATGACTGAAAATAACCTTGAATTTTATTTCTAACATCTTAACTGGCCCTAGATTGTAAGCTTTCATTCTCAGCACTCAGATATGACACTTCACTTGTCCTGTCACCTCACAAATGGCCCCATCCTAAATCCATTGAATATTCCTGCTCCCCCAAAGGTTAACCATCTCACCTTATCCGTTTCTCCCTCGTCAAGACCTGGGCCCCTTCCTGTTGACAGGTCTCAGGCACAGTCAGCCTCAAGTGAGTCAGGGCCCATGAGAGCTCTGGTCTTCTGAAGAAGGCCCAGATCTGGCTCACCTAGCTGGGACACACCAGCTTCCAGGATCGAACTTCAGATGTTTGGGGAGTCTCAGGAAGTCTGGATGCAACAGGATACTTGAAGTAGGAAGATGGCTTTTCAACACCTAGGAACTCCTTTAGAAACAGCTTTGGCTTTGATTCTGCAGCCAGGGAGGACTGTCCAGGGTACTTGACCCTTTGAGGGTTTAAGCTCACCCCGTTGTGTTCCTGTTTGACAGCACGTAGCCTCTCTGTTCACCTGGCCAGCACTGCAAAGGAATTCCAGGACCTTCCCTATGGTAGAATTCACGCCAGCCCTGCAGAAAGCATCCCACTTAGCTCTACCATCTCCCCCAGGGCTCTCGAATCGTCTTTGTGTTTTAAGGGATGCTAGGCTCTACAGACTTCAAGACAAATCTCTTAGGCAAGCTTCTTATTCTCTGACTTGACAGCTTAATCAAGCCTGGAAGGCTGCCAAGGGAATAAATGAAAGAGGAGCTTGAGGAGACTCCTAAGGGTGGTGGGGACTTGAACTTACAGTGCTGAAATTCTGCAGGTCCCCGAGGACCCTTGAGATCCCACCCGCTCCCCACTCTTATTTGCAGGCAGCTCCAACCTGCCAGCCACTGCCCTTCACTCATGGAGATTTTAGGATCAGGCTCACTGTTTCTCTGTCACTACCATCCCAACCACAAAGGCAATCTGACCAGTCTTGTTACATCTTTGTTGACATCTTTTCTTCTATCCCATCTTATCCACCCACCCCAGGACCATCACTTCCCCTTCCAAAGACTCCAACATCTCTTAAAGGCTTTCAGGATTAACCCATCATCACAATAGCCTTCACATCCACCCCCCTTGCCCACTGTCCTCTGCTGCTGCTGCTGCTGCTAAATCGCTTCAGTATTGTCCAACTCTGTGTGACCCCATAGACGGCAGCCCACCAGGCTCCCCTGTCCCTGGGATTCTCCAGGCAAGAACACTGGAGTGGCCACTGTCCTCATTTCCCTCCTTACCCAACTTGGATTCCTGGCCCATCATTCTGCTTACTTGCAACCATGTTGCCTTTACTACTTAATCTCTCTTTCCGTTGGCCATGCTTGTTTGGCTAAATCCCAATTCGATATAAACTCAACCCCCTGTCGGCTCAGCCCTCATCTTCAAGCCATCGTGTGAGGCTAGAGGAAAACATAACTCTGCACATGGGTCTTGCTTTCCATTTATGACCACAGACCTCAAGTAGGCCCTCAGCATAGTCTGAGTGATTCGCCTTCTCCTCCCCTTCCCCCACACTCAGCTGTTGACTTTGGTTCTATTTCACTGGGGAATAAAGTCAGAAGAGAATTCTTCTCCCCAGCAAATCTACCAACTTCTGAATCTGTATTCTCTGGATCCTTTCAGAATTCTCTGCTTGTGCTTATTCAAGGACATCACAATTTTCCCCTCTCTGTCTCCTGACTCATATCTCTACTTGGTCATTTCCCTCTGCCTACCAATGTTCTATAATAACTCCCGTCTTTTAAAAACAATCTTCTGTGAAAGAGGAGTGGTCCTACAGGATATAAATACACACAACAAAGCCTCTATAATCAAAACAACATGGTAGCAACACTTAAAAAGGCAGACCAATGGAACAAAATGAGAAGTCAAGAAGTAGGCCCGAATACTTGAAGAAATCTAGGTTATGATAAAGGAGATATCTCAGAATCACTGGGGCTGACTGGTGTTAGGCTAACTGGATAGTCATTTAAAAAATAAATTTAATCTATTTCTTGCACTATATACAAGAATTTGATGTTGTTCAGTCTTTCATTCGTGTCCAACTCTTTGCAAGTTCATGGACTGCAGCATTGCCAGGGTTCCCTGTCCTTCACTATCTCCCAGAGCTTGCTCAAACTCATGTCCATTGAGTCAGTGATGCCATCCAACCATCTCATCCTCTGTCATCCCCTTCTCCTCCTGCCTTCTATCTTTCCCAGCATCTGGGTCTTTTCCAATGAGTCAGCTCTTCACATCAGGTGGCCAAAGTATTGGAGCTACAGCTTCAGCATCAGTCCTTCCAATGAATATTCAGGGTTAATCTCCCATAGTTATCAAATTAACCAAAGATCTATATACAAAATAAAATTTCTCAGGTATTAGGAGAAAATATGGATTAACTTTTACATAACCTGGGTAGGAAAATATTTTTTTAATATAACTAAAAATCTGCATGCTGCAAAGGAGAAACTGATAAATTTGATTACAAAAAAAAGTATAATCAAAATACAAATGAAAACTGAGAAAAAAGTATTTGTAGCATAGATCATAAAGAACTAGCATCTAATATTTTTTAAATTAAGGAAGGCCAAAAATCCAGTAGCAAAGTGGGCAAAAGACATGAATAGACAATCCATTAAATGAAACATAACATTCAAATATATGAAAGTGTAATCAATTTCACTGTTGATAAAAATGCATATGAAACCGACTTTGAATAACATTTTTACCTGTCATGTTAGCAAACAAAAAAAATTCAAGACCTTAACAATGCCCTCTGAGGGTGAGACTAAAGAAACAGGCACTCAGGAACACTGCTGATGGGCTTGTGATGTGGGACAACCTCTAGGGAGCGGAACTTGGGAAATACCTAACAAATCATGCATGTATTTACCCTTCCACCCAGCAATTCGTCTCCTAGAAATTTACTCCAAATAGATACCCCTAGCAATATAAAGATATAGATACTCAGAACCCGCTGTATAGCACAGGGAACTGTACTCAATATCGTGTAATAACCTATAATGGAGAAGATTCTGAAAAGAATATACATATGTATAAATATATATGTATGAATATATATATATATCACTTTGCTGTATACCTGAAACTAACACAATATTGTAAATCAATTATACTTCAATGAAAAGAAACTACAGATACCCAAGGTTATACATTGCAGCATTATTTATCATCACATAATATTGGAAACTCCCTAAATGCCCAAGCACAGGAGATTGGTTGAATTAAATATGGTACACACACAACAAGGTCCTGAGATATTACAAAATATGAGAAAGAGCTCTATGAGCAGAGACAGAATGATTTCCAGGAGATGTTATGAAGTGAAAAGGCAAAGTACAAAAGAAAATGTATCATCTGCTCTCTTCCATGTAAGAAATAAGGGAAATATTCAGATTCGAATATATCTGCTTCTCTTTACAAAAAGAAGCACAGGAAGAACAACCCAAAAAGCAATGTAGTTGGTTTCCAAGGGGCACCAGGGCGGTGGGAGGTCCGGGGAGCGGCGGGGAGCGGTGAACTATAACATGGAACTATGCTTCTCCGAGCCTTCCTTTCTCTATAGTTTTGACTTTGGGTTGCCTTTCAGTGTTCTACGTATCAAAACATAAAATGAAGCCAATCAGAAGGTTGAATACCCAGAACCCCTTTGCCCCTCTGGCCATACCCTGACTTCCCCCCAGGTTTGCCCAGCCCATGCAACACGATTCTGTATATCAAACTTCTCTGGCCATAGGGACTGGCCCGGGGTCAGGCACACAACACAGAGTGAGCCAGTGACCCACCATAAGCCTTTAGCTGCGGCGTGTGAAGAGAAGTCAACTTACCTTCCTCTTTTTCACCGCACATGAGTCCAGGAAGCTGTAGGCCTGGAGTGACCGGCTGCCACCTTGAAAGGAAGTCAAAACAGAAGATAGCAGAGCTGAGACCTAAGAGACCAATTTGTGGAAATCGTGTTCAAACGCCTGCTGTTTTTACTTAATGACGCCAACCATCAAGTGATTGCCCATGCCAGCTTGAGTTGGGTTTTCTGTCGCACGCATTCGGAGTCTCGACAGAGCACTGGTTGAAGGCTCTTGTTTGGCCTTCGAGGTGAAGAGAGAGTCCGAGATCATGCTGGGAGATGACAGCAAATGTCGGGGCAACTCTCAGACCATCTGAGTCCAACTTCAGACTAGTTAGGGTGGTGGGTAGCCTTCACCCCAGGCTCATGGAGGGAGAAAGCAGAGAGAAGATTACGTCCAAGGTGTCAGGGAAGGCTGGAGCAGGAGAGCCCGGCTTCCTGCCCCCACGGCCACCTTGGGCAGTGAAGGGAGGCCCAGCACACGTCTGCAGGGGACACAGGATACACTCTGAGGCCATCATGGGAGGCCCTGAGGCTCCCACTGTGCTGGGAAGAGCTTCATGTGTGAGCTAAGTCGCTTCAGTCACGTCTGACTCGATGTGACCCTAGGGACCTGGATGAGCTTCATGGCAGAGTGCTCAGACCCACCTGCCCATACAGACCTTTGGTGTGTGGTGGATGCGGTGTTAACAGGAGCTGAATGAAGGCTCTGTGTCCTGGGCACCAGCCCATCGGGTTGTGTGTGGAGGATACTCAGTCACTGGGGAATTGCTGACCGTGGTGGCCAGACCTGAAGACTTGGAGTTGAAGGGAGTGGGTTCAGACCCCAGCTCTTCCACTCATTGGGGGCCCGAAGCGTGTGAAGGGCAGGTAAGAATGATGCCCCAAGGAACCAAGGAACTGCCTGCCAGCAGCCCACAGGTCTCAACCCAGCCCTTGGGTGGTTTTAATCAGCCAGCACAGATTTTTTAAAATAAGTGGGCCAGTGTTGGAAACTGGGGTATCTTGCATTAAAAAAAAAAATATCCAGTTGGTTTTATTTTTGCTTTCTCCTAAAAATAAAGGAGCAAGATTTGGGAACACTGGTCAGAACGGTGAGGCACTGGCCCCTTCATCCAGTCATGAGAGGCTAACCCACTCTCTGGTTTCCCTTCACCAACCCCCATCACCCCCAATGCAGCTGAACTGATGGTGGGTTCCGGCGACCACTCAGCATCTCACACGGCTGCTTGTCCCTGAGGCGGAGAACTGCTGCTCTGCACCGTGTGGTCCCTGAAGCCGGGAAGGGAGGGATTAGGAAAGAGACCCATGTCATTTTCATCCCACCACCTCCACTCCTGACCCCATCTGCTTGGTGCTCACAGGTCTGAGTTCACAAGCAAAATTGTACTAATAAATGCAAGTGGCTACATAAGGTTCATGGACTGAAGACAGGGAAGGGGAATTAGGACTCAAGTTCAAGTTCTGTTGGTTGAGATACAAAATCTAGGATGTCATCCCAGATAGGGGGGTTGGCAGGTAGACTAATGGTGAGCTTGGGGGGTGTTGGTGTGGGAACAGGGTTAAGGACAGAGGGAACAAGTTCAGAGGCAAGGACTCTAGCCTCTGGGCACCTGCTGGGAGAGCTAGTGGCACCCTTGGCATAAGTCCAGGTCAGGGCCTGGTCTCCTGGTGACGTAAACAGGTATAGCTGGCTGGGAGACAGGAAACCAGGTGGAACTTACAAGGGCTGGTGACGTTCTGGCAGGTTCTCATGTGGAACCCACAAGAGGCCAAGTTTGGCCTCTTTTCAGGAAGTTCCCTTGAATCTAGTTTTATACTTTGGCACAGGACAAAAAGTAAAAGTTCTCAGTGAGTTTGGGGAGAGGTCTATCAAAGCTTAATTAAATGTCAACCAGAATCCCTAGCAGAGGAGCCACCAGTGTGGTTCATTATGGAGCTAATTCAACACAGAGTCCTGGTTCTCAAACTCCACTAATGTGAAGGTCTCAGGAGATAGAATGCCTTCTACACCCCAAGGTATAATCATAGACTTTATGTTCCTTTTTAGCCTATGATTTGAAACTCAGTGCAGCCCTGAGCTGATGTAGATGTACTAAGGATACAGGGTGATTCTGGATGTCTTCAGTCATTCAGTAAACATTCATTAACTGAGCACCTTGAGTGTGAAATCCATTGGGCTTAACACGAGGGAGCCCACAAGGGTGGGTAAGACCCTTCCTTCGCCCTGGAGCAAATTATAAGCCACTCAGTCAGTTAAGTTCGAAACTGGCAGCTGGAAACCAATAAGGTTTGGGGAGGCCTGTGCAAATTACCTACTTTGTGTCTGCCATGGGGCCCAAGGCCAGATAATGCTGCCTTTCAATAAGCATTTCTTTGTATGAGTTTCTTAACCAGACTTCCTTTGCTAGGACCCTCTTAGAAAATTTTTTATCAGCATCTCGGACCTGCCACTGGCAATTCTACCTGAGGTTAGCAGTGCCTACATATCACCAAATTGAATTTTAAGAATAAAAAATCATCTATTTCCATAATGGGATGTTTTTGGTGTTGTATCAAAAAAAAGCTACAGTTCATCTGAAACTGTCATAACACTGTTAATCAGCTATATCCCAATACAAAATAAAAAGTTAAAAAAAAAAGCTACCAATTACTTAATACCTCATATGTGCTGGACATGATACTGGAAATGCTACATACATTTTCTGATTCAATTTGTACTGCAGCCCTGGGAGATCACTGGTACCATCCCCCTCTGTGCACTGAGATTTGATAACATAGTCCCACCTAGATTCTTTCTGAATGTCCTAAGATCTGTACGAAAATTTTGAAAGTAGAATCTGTTTTTTGTCTGAAGCCCTGTCCACACAAATCAGGTGTCTCTTGTTCCCCCCACCCACCCCACCCCACAACACCTTTCAGTACAGGGATGCTGCCAGGGGTTGGCAACCAGGCTTCCTGGGGTAGTATCTTGGCATCAGTTAGCCATCCCAGGACTGTGACCCCCAAAGCGAACTTCCAACTTTTCACTCCTCCTCCCTCCCTTCCTGCGAGAGGAACCAAAAGAAGAACTTGCAAAGACCGTCATGGGTCTTGTCATGCGGCATTCTGACACTCGGCCACTGTTGGGGGTTTTGGGAGGGGAAGTAACACTGACATCACAGGAACATAGAACCAAAAAAGGCTTGAAGGGCTCACTTTGTCCAGGCACCTCTGTGATCTGAAACACAGCTCTCTCCCGGAAGAGTCAGAAATGAATACTGTACCTCTTCCAGTAATTTCTGCCAGCGTTGTAGCTCCCAAATAGAGAAGATTTTCATCCAATTCAAGTTCTTATTTAATTTTGGTCTACTATGATTTTTTTGTCCAGAGAGATGAGCTAGTCAGCATTAGTCCTATTACAAACCTCCAAAATCTTAAAGATAATGTAGTTACCAGTCTTCTCAAGTCAGCTATACCTGTGTTCTCCACTATAGGTTCTTATCTGTACTGTTTGCAATTTTTCAACTGGTTGTTGTTTTCTTTTTTCCAATATGTGACTGTGGCAGATTGAATTATGGTTTCCCATTCTTCACTCTCTCCCAGTTATACAGAATTATATATCCATGACCTTTGCCATGTGACTTGCAGTCAATGAAAATCAATGTAGAGTATTTCCTCACCCTGTTTTATTCTGTTTATTTATCTTTAGCTGTGCTGGGTCTTCAATGCTGCAAGGGCTTTTTTCTAGCTGCACAGAGCAGGGCTACTCTCTAGTTGCAGTTCCCAGACTCTAGAGCACAAGCTCAATAGTTGTGGTGTACAGGCTTAGTTGCTCTGAGGCATGTGGGATCTTCCCTGGACCAGGGTTCAAACGCGTGTCTCCTGCAATGGCAGGTGGATTCTTTACCACTGAGCCAGCAGGGAAGCCCTCCTCACCCCACTGATATTTGGCTTGGTCACATGACTTGTTTTGGATGACAGAATGTTAGGGGAAATAACGTAGCGGAAGCTTCAGATGTGTTTGCCTGACTTGAGTTGGCCTCTTATGTTTCTGCCATAACCACAAGAAGACCATGCCCCAGGCAGTGCCAGTCCCAGAAAGAGAGAGAGAAAGGAGGCCCAAAGTGGAGATATGACTCAACCGAGTCCAACCAAGATCAGCTGAGCCTCAGCCACCCTGCAGACCTGTGAGCAAGAAAAATAAACGTCTGTGATGCAAGTCACTGAGATTTGGGGGCTTATTCTTTATACAACAGTATCTAAGCAGTAAGGTCTAATCCACACTACAGCCAGATTACAACCTGATCCTTGCATGGTATAAGCTTTAAGACCACCTCTTTCTGGATGAACCTAGATCCTGTTATAAAGAGTGAAGTAAGTCAGAAAGAGAAAAACAAATATCGTATATTAACGCATATATATGGAATCTAGAAAAACAGTCCTGATGAACCTATTTGCAGGGCAAATAGTCATAGAGAAAAGATTTATGGACGCACCGGAGGAAGGAGAGGGTGGGACAAATCGAGAGAGTAGCACTGAAATATATACATTACCATGTGTAAAACGGATAGCTAATGGGAAGTTGCTATATAGCGCAGGGGGCTCAATCTGGTGCCCTGTGGCATCCTAGAAGGGTGGGATGCAGTGGGAGGGGGGAGGGAAGTTCAAAAGGGAGGGGACATGTGTATACCTATGGCTGACTCGCTGATGTATGGCAGAAACTGGCATACCTTTATAAAGCAATTATCCTTCAATTAAAAATAAATGTATTAAAAAAAAAAAAACAAAACTAGTCACCAGAAGGCAGAATCCTAGAGAAAAGAAAAGAAAAAGACCACCTGTTTCATGAAAACTTCCCTGGCTGTTTCAGACCCTCCACAACTTGACCACAAAACCCTTCATTTTTGTGTCCTATATTCTGGCACCTGTTTTATATTCAGTATAGCACGTTCTAGAACTCAGTCTGATGCGTTATTTAATAACTGCAAATTTGAAATCTTCTCAATAAGACTACAAAGTCATTGAGAACAGAGATCATGTGAATAAAGTATAGGCAATGAAACTCTTAATTACATATATTCTGCAGCACTATCACCCATGCTTGTCTGAATAAGTCTTCCAATATTTACTTAAAAACACACTGTTATCATATATACAGGGGGGGAAGCAAAAGGCTTTACACACAGGGGCCATAAGAGTGAAAAAGTGAAAGTGTTAGTCACTCCGTCGTGTCCAACTCTTTGCACCCCCATGGACTATAGCACTTCGGGTTCCTCTGTCCATGGAATTCTCCAGGCGAGAATACTGGAGTGGGTTGCCATTCCCTTCTCCAGGGGATCTTCCTCACACAGGGATCGAACCTGGATCTCCAGCAATGTAGGCAGATTCTTTACCGTCTGAGCCACCAGGGAAGCCCCCAGCCATAAAAGGCCTTCGAATATTTATGAAATGTTTACAGGAAAGGCAAATGTGATTGAGTTTTTGTCAATCAGGTAAATATTTCTGAGTTACTAACATTCAGTTTCATATGTTTTGTCTTCTTTTGACAATCTTCAATTATCAGTTCCACAAGATATTGAAAGTAAAATTTTTCATTTCCCGTCCCAAATAAATTAACAAAAATAAAAGTGAGCCAGGCAAGTTACCTAATTAAAATCTACAAAGCAAAACCTGTGAAAAGTTCATAGTCACTCCCAATGTTACTGTTCTAAATGTCTCAGTTTTCTTAATAAAACATGTTTTGTGTATGAGAGCTAATAATCCTTGATTTTCATATTCTATATTTGAGAGCAGAAACAGTTCTTCAGAATCATATTTTTTTCATAGCTTAGTTTTCAACACAGGGTAGTTCCTCTTTTTATTTATATAAGCAGAAAGACTTGCTTTATATTGAAGAACTCAATGAACTGGGTTTTTTAAGGTGCATATTTACTTTGCATATACAGGAATTTTCCAGGTGACTGGTTGAATTACTACAGTCTCATGGTACATTGATCTGGAGTTTAAAAAAACATACTGAACAATAGAAAAGGCTATCTTTTCTTTCCATCTACGTACATAACTATCAAAGCATCACATCTGATGCTGCCAGAAATTATAAGACAAAATGAATGCTGCTCCTTCAAGTCAGTCACCTCATCCAAGTATCCTGAATTGCCAATGCTTAAAACTGTGCTGAGAATCTTTTTTGTGTGTGATTTCCTTCAAAGCCGGCTGTACATTTTTAAAATATTGTTAAAAAGCAGCAAATCTCTGTCTTTGAGAATGAGTATAATTTTGGAAACAGGAAAATTCATTTGGAAGCAAGTTCTGTGAAAGAGAAGAGCAGCCGGGCTGAGTAATATAAAGAAGAAATTCAAATTTGCCCATAATCTCAAAACCCAGGGACAACTACCATCAACACACTGGTATGTTTTCTCCCAGCAAGTTTTTTATGTATATATTTTCACATAAATGGGATATACCATACGTATAGCTGGGACTTCCACCCACTTTTTTGTTCTCCAGTCAATATTCCATTATTTCATGACGTTTAGGGAAGCTAAGTAACAGACAAATAGTAATACTTCAGAGAGTGTTCCAACTTCTTTCAAAATGTGTAGAGGCTGAAAAAAGTGAACAGTTAACACATAAAAAGATATTTGTCTGATTTCCTATTCCCTGTGCCTTGGTGATGCTATCTTGCAAGAATAATATTTGGGCGTACCACCATGATTAATGACAAGTGAGAGAGAAACCAAGAGTGACAGAGAAGAAAAGGTTGTGGTTTTGACAAAGAATACAGAGAATGTGATGTCTGCCCAAGTCCATCATTTGTGTAGACAGTATCGCCGGGGGAGAAGGGGCCTGGAGCGAGAATATGGCTTTAATTAAATCACACAAGTGTATTTCCCATGCTCAGCAATGGAGTAAAATCTCTTAAATTGGAAGAAATATCACTTGCAACAGAAATCAGAGAAGATAGAACAACAGCCTTCATTTATCAGGTCTTCCCCCAAAGGAAGAGGAAGCATAACCATGCCACATGTAAGCCCTGCTTTCTGGCCCACAAACCAAAGCCTGGTTTTCAAACCCAACTACCGAGTCCAGGGTGACCCACTAGGCACTTGGGTCTGGGTCTAGGAAGGGGGAAACTGCCTCAGACTCGCTCCTTCTGGACTGTGTTCTGTAGTCTTAGAAATAAGATCTGAGAGTAACCACCCAACAGAAGATCCTGAGAAAGAAATGCTCTGTCTTGTCCCAGACAAGGCATTGCAGTCTTCACACTCGAGTTGAAATGCCCAAAGATCCCCTCTTTGTCCCACTTTTTTTGCTCAAAAACATTTCTTTGTCCATAAAGCCAGGTTAGCCTGGTGGAGAGGGTGTCAGCTTTAAAATTCAAGTCTCGCCATCCCTCTCTTCTGAACTCAGTCAACTTTGGACAGCGACTTCATTTGCCTCAACATCAACTTCCCTACCTGTGATGAAGGTAAAGTTCTCGGAGTATAAAATTATGCCCTAAAAAAAAAAAATGGGGGAAGATTCTCTGCAGCCAGGTTAGCCCAATGTAACCGAGATAAAATCCTGTCAGTGAAGGATTGGTCAAGAGGGTTGGTCATTGACCCATGTGGTACCAGAAAGAGCCCTGACCCTTGCCCCTCCCCAGTCCATCTGGAACTAAGCCCAGAGAGGAAAGACAACGGACAACCCAAAGAGCTTGAAAGACCCCAGAACACATGTAAAACCTTCGCAGCTCATAAGACCTCAAAATCCCCCATGCCCAGCATGATGGGAAAAAATACAGCAGAAATTAATAGGGGGCAAATCAAGGAAGAAATTATAGCTTGATATTTTCTGCACCAATGGCCAATACTTTGGCCACCTGAAGTGAAGAGCTGACTCATTGGGAAAGATCTCAGTGCTAGAAAATATTGAGGGCAAAAGGAGAAGAGGGTGGCAGAGGATGAGATGGTTAGATGGCAGCACTGACTCAATGGACTTGAATTTCAGCAAATTCTGAATTTAGGGAGATAGTGAAGGACAGAGGAGCTTGGCATGCTGCAGTCCACGGGGTCACAAAGAGTCAGACATGATGTGGTGACTGAACAACAACAACAAAATTTTCTACAATCTAGAGAAAGGCAAAAGAGTGCCTGAGAGGGAGCCAGATCCAAAGGGCCTCATCAGAATGAGGTGCCGAAGACAGCGCCATATACATCACTTTTCAGAGCCCAGGTGTGAATAAGGGCACATGGGAATATCCCATGCTGACAGGTGATAACCCACCAGATCCCATTCTACCAGCCCCCACCCCAAAGTGACTCGGGCTAAGTTACTGCAACTCTTTGGAATGGGAGTACTAAACAGAAAGTGAAGTAGAAATTGGGTACAGTCACAAAAAGTTGTGTTTGTTTGCAAAGCCTGAAATGAGGACTCGGTATATGAATTACACATAAAGGGCCTGTGTCCAAGGTAGTTACACAACACATTCTAAAGTGTTTCCATGATTACTATTGACAAGTTATATTTCAGTCTGCCAGAGAAGTGGAGGCACTAGTTTTGAGCGCTGAAAACAAGGGCAGAGCATAAATGTCGGAGAGCTATTTGTTTTTCTCTAGAAAAAGACAGTTGAGAGAGCCCTGCACTCCACACCCTCCTACCTAAAGTAGACTTTATTATTCATCAGTCGGCACTCACACTCTTTGCCCACACCTCACCACGGGGCTATTTCTCCCCATCTCCTTGATCTTGGGTGAGGCCACATGTCGTGCTTTGACCAATGGAATGTGGCAAACATGGTAGCACGCCAGTGCTACAAAGAGGCTCTGAGAGTCGTTGTGTCTTTTTCCTTGCTGTCTTGCATCCCCTCCTTCCTCCATGAGAAAATGATGCCCCAGGTGGCCACTGTCCCTCCAGCTTGGGTATCCAAATGAAAAACAGAGAGAGCAGACCTGAACCTGACCTGAAGCTTGAAGTCAAGCCTAGCCAAGTTCAATGGAGTCCTGCAAGTTCAGGCGAGACACAGCTGAGCCTCGGCTGACCTCAAGTCCCATGACGGAGAAATCAGTATTTACTTTCATAAGCCATTAAAATTGGAGGTTGTTAACTGCAGAAAAATCTAATACCCCAGCAATTAAGACAACGCTTCAGCATTTCAAAGTAAAGGGAGGAAAGATGGGAGGTGAAACAAGGGCAAGAAAACAGCCTCTCGAAATGAAGCAAAGTTACCTTTTCAGGAATCTTGTCCAGCAATGGTAATGTGAGATGGAACAGCCGCATAGCCGGTAAAGCATGGGGTGGGGGAGGAGAGAAACAGAATCCTAAAAATGTCTGTGAGCTTTTGAGACCCCTAAGAGAAGGATGAGTTCAAGGAAACACATTTTTTCACCCTCAGATTCTCTCCTCCATTAATTCTCTCCATTTTAAGGAATTTAACTCCCTCTGAGCATTAAGCTTGGTACATAAACTTTAATGACTTGCAGTGACTTCTACTAGAGCTCTTATATCTATTTAAAATGCAGTAGGATATACGCTTTCTATTGATTTGGGTTCGAGATTTGAATTGTTCTTGTATAGGTATTTGTCAAAGAACAGATGTTTTCTCCATGTGTCATTTGAGATGGTTAAGGATGCCCAGGAGGAAATGGTTTATATAGAGGTCTCTCCCTGAGCAGACGGGTTAGTTATAAATTGCTCTGTGGTTTTTTCCTAACCCTGTAATGGCTGGAGTAAAACCTAGCAGCTGAACAGTTAACCCATTTATTTAATTTGATTTTGATTTTTCCATTAAGCTCTCATGATTTATTTAAATAGGTTCTGAAATACCAAATTGAAATGTGAAGAATTTGGCATGCAAGGGGGATTAAGAACCAAAATATGAATTGAATGAAATCCATTTTGCAAATTTCCAGACCTCTCCAATAAATCGCTGGGGAGACCTGCACAGAATTACTCCTTAAGTGGTTTTGAGCATCAATATTACATCTGTGTTTCTTAACACATGGGCTTCAAGAAACAGCTTCCCTCTTGGGGCTCTGCTTCAAAACTTACAATTAAAGCTCAAAGCTAGCCAAGGTGTAAACCTTAAAGTCTGCCCTAGAAACTTCCAGAATCTGTGCTCCAGACCCTTCTGATACCAGATCCACCTCAAGGGGGACCTTCTCCATAACAGCTTCATCCCACCCTCCCTCCAGCGGCAGCCCTGGACTAACCCACTCTCTGCGCTCATCTTTCCAAGGCGCACGTGTGAGCACATGTTAGCTTCCCCGCTAACATCCATTGTTTCCATCTGGCCAATCACACTTTAGGCCACCTTTCCTGGCCCTGGCCCCCTCCCTTCCTGCACACAACCTAAGCAGGAAAGGTACTGAATGGCTTGCCCCTTCTCCTTCCCCATCCTTTATAAATCCAGCCCTGTGTTTGCATAGAGGCAACATGGAGTGGTGGTTCAGAGCAAGTGTCTGAGGTCAAGGTGCCCTGGATCTATTTATTTATTTTTATTTATCTGTTTATTTATTTTGGCTGCACTGGGTTTTCATTACTATGCATGGGTTTTCTCTAGATGCCGTGAGCTGGGACTCTCTCTAGTTGTAGTGTGTGGGCTTCTCTTGCTGTGGAGTATGGGCTCTAGGGAGTAGAGTCGGTAGCTGTGGCACATAGGCTTAGTTGCTCTGCGGCATGTGGAATTTTCCTGGACCAGGGATCGAACCCCTGTCCCCTGCGTTGGTAGGTGGATTCTTAACCACTGGATCCCAGGGAAGTTCTGCCTTGGATTTAAAATCTGGCTCCACTCTCTTTTACTGGTGAGACCTTGGACCCATCACTTGACCATCATCTGTAAAATAAGGATAATAATAGTATTCACCGCACAGTGCGGTTTAGAGGAAATACAAAAGCTGGCACATGATAAACCCTCAACTGCTGACTGCGGCTAACACTCTTCCTCTGAGGGTGATGCCCCTTACTCAACGCACAGAGATTTACTGGGTGCTGCCCACAGGCCATGTACTGTGTGTGATGCTGGGACTACAGTGGTGAGAAGGTGCAGACCCAGTCCTGGGAGATCTTGCAGGCTGGTAGGTAGAGGAGCAAATGCTAAAAGCATGGAAGAGCTACCACAGGATTAACTGAAGGATGCGCTGAAGGTGTTCAACCAAGCTTGGCTCCAGCCAAGGAAGCTTGCGGAAGAAGTGAGGAGGTGCATGTCTAGGGACTGGTTTATGATGTTGACCCAGATAGAATGTGAAAGAGGAGAGAGAGAGGGAGACAGAGCAGGAAGGCAGGTCTGGCTTAGGAAGAACCTCAGGCCAGAGGCAATAAGATGCAATTTTCCTGAAGCAAATAGGCAGTGATACCATCAAATTTCCTTCTTCTAAAGCTCTCAAGAGATGGGAAATGGGGATGAGGGAGGGGGACTTCCCAAGTGGCTCAGTGGTAAAGAATCTGCCAAGGCCGGAGACACGGATTCCATCTGTGGTCCAGAAAGAGCCCAAATGCCATGGAGCAGCTAAGCCTGTGTGCCACAACTACTGAGTGAGTGAAAGTCACTCAGTTGTGTCCAACTCTTTGCGACCCCATGGACTATACAGTTCAGGGAATTCTCCAGGCCAGAATACTGGAGTGGGTAGCCTTTCCCTTCTCCAGGGGATCTACCCAACCCAGGGATCGAACCCAGGTCTCCCGCACTGCAGGCAGATTCTTTACCAGCTGAGCCACAAGGGAAGCCCACAACTATTGAGCCTGTGCTCTAAAGCCTTGGAACCGCAACTATGGAGCCCACGAGCTGCAACTACTGAAGCCCGAGCGCCCTAGAGCCCGTGCTCCACGAGAGAAGACTCCACAATGAGAAGACCATGCACCGCAGCTAGAGAGCAGCCCCCGCTCACTGCAGCTAGAGAAAAGCCTGCACAGCAAGGAAGACCCAGCACAGTCTAAATAAATAAATAAAAGGTCGGGAAATGGGACTAGCGAGGTTTCCTTTGTGCAAACTTGGTACACACCTCAGGTTCAGAGCTTGGGCTGCGGCATGATTACAGCGTGTGATTTCTCCCCCTGTCAACTGAAATCCTCATGGGTAGGAGCTTTAGGGATTTTTGGACCAAGGATGCACAGAAAACCGTGGGTATTCTGAATAGGAGATAAGAGGCTGAGTTGCTCTGTCTTGTCAGGAAAGCAGGATGAGGGCACGGTTGCGGGATGAGTGAGGACACACGTGTATGCTGAGCTGAGAGACAAGCCGGAGTCCCCTGAAAGTGCTGAGCCTGGAGAGAAATCGATCGAGAGGTGTGGCCAGCGGTTTCTCACGGCAGCCACTCTGTGTGTCTGCGGAAGTGTAACAGCGGAGAGAGGCGAGTGCTGGCTGGGAAAGTGAGCTATTTGAACAGAAAATGCCCAACCTGAAACCAGGTTATCTCCAAGCTCCTGGGGTCACTTATTGGGTCATATGCCAAGACCTGCAATGGGGCAGTACGTGGATTTCTGAAAGAACTACCTGCATGGCTGAAGCTGTTTTTCCCTTTTTGAATTTACTCTGACACCCAGAAATCTAGAAGCATCACCATCACCACTATAGCAGAAGCATTGTCCGAATGCATGTTAGGTGACTGATATTGTTCTAAGTGTTTCTCCTTTCCTCATTTGTTCCTCACAACATCTCTGGGTGAGAGATTCTATTGAATTTCTTATTTCATCAAGAAGAAAACCGACGCACAGAAATGTCAAGTTAATTGGTTAGTCAACAGATTTGTTCAAGTTTTACATAACATCGTAATATAAAACCCAAACGAACTTTTTGGCCACCCCAATACATGGCCAGTGCCACACGGCAGCCTGGTTCTAGGGCTCACATGTTTAATCACTGTGCTGCACTGCCTCAAAGAACTTGGATCCGTGTTCTTTTTTATCTCGGCAGCCCCAGTGTCTGTGTTAGAGTGCACAGAGGTGTGCGCCGAGTTTTCATTTGAATGAAAGATTGAATAAACAGAACCTCACGTGCCAAGAGATCTGCAGCCTTTGGGTAGCCCTTAGCCAGGCTGACACAAAACTGTGATTTAAGTGGTGGGATGGCTCAGATGGTAAAGAATGGCTCAGATGGTCTGCCTGTAATGCAGGAGACCCAAGTTCAATCCCTGGGTCAGGAAGATCCCCTAGAGAAGGGAATGGCTATCCTCTCCAGTATTCTTGCCTGGAGAATTCCATGGACAGAGAAGCCTGGTAGCTACAGTCCATAGGGTCGCAAAGAATCGGACACAACTGAGCAACTAACACAACAGGGCCTTGGTCCCAAGACATCAATGTACATCTCCTATCACTCTGCTGTTGAATCTGGGGAGTTTGTTTTGGTTTATGTTTGCCCTGGGGGCTTTGAGGACCCATTTATTAAAAAGAGGGGAGGGTGGCAGTGCCAAGGAAGGCTGAGGACTGATTTACTCGCCCCCACCCACCCACCCCACCCCACCCCACCCCACCCCACCCCACCCCACCCCAACTTGCACCAGTGTTAGAAGGCCAACAGCGCCCCCTGTGGTCAGCATGGTGGTGGCAGCTGGGACTATCTTGAGAGCACTCTTCCTTTCTGCCCACTGTGCTGGGCAGGGATAGAGAATGTGATGTAGAAGTCAGGCCTCAGGGTCTCTTTACTCCTCCACCCTAGAAAGCCCTCCATCCATCATCCACTTTGGAGACCTGGGGGTTCTATTTTTACTTACAGAGGAAACTGGCATTTCTTGGGTTTAGAGGCCTCAATCAGAGGAATGTCACTTCCAAACCTTTTCCACTGTTGTCACTCAGCGTCCAGGTCCTCTGACCTCACTGTCAGAGGAGGAGACCCTTGCTGATGGGGAGGGTTAGTCAGGGTCATCTGGAAAGCTGGGGAATGGGAGCACTCATCAGAGAAGATGAATTTCCAAGTCGATAAAAGACAGAAAGGGACTTTTTTTTTTGGCCACTCATACAGCATGTAGAGCTATACATACAGCTACTGGAGCGGGGGGGGGGGGGGGGGGGGGGGTGCCCTTCCCTGGTGGCTCAGACAGTAAAGAATCTGCCTGAAATGCAGGAGACCTGGGTTTGATCCCTGGGTCGGGAAGATCCCCTGGAGAAAGAAATGGCAACTCACTCCAGTATTCTTGCTTAGGAAATCCCATGGACAGAGGAGCCTGGAGAGCTATAGTCCATAGGGTCACAAAGAGTCAGACACGACTGAGCCATTAACACTTTCACTTTTCACTTTTCACAGCATGTGGGATCTTCGTTTCTCAACCACCAACTGAACCAGCACCTCCTACAGTGGCAGCACAGAGTCCTAACCACTGGCCCACCAGGGAAGTCAGAGAAAGGAACTTATGTAAGGAAGACAACCAGCACTCAGCAAACGGGAGGCTTGCTGTCCCCATCTGCTTCCTCCAGCCTCCACTCAACTCCTGTATGACTTTCTCACCGGCGGGCACTGGGATCCATGTGCACAGAAATGTATGTGTGACCCTGGTGCGCTGTATAAGGGATTCACCCTTTAAACTCCTCTCCTAGTCCACCAACTCCATAGGCCTGGACAGTATTTTTCATTCCAGGTTGCCCCCACCTCTTGGTCTTTCCCACTCTTTGTCTTTCCCACAAGACTTCCTAGTGGACAGTATTCCTGCTCCCACTGTCATAGACCTCATGGTCCCTCCGATGTCCTTGCCGTGCTGCCAATGCCTTTATTAGCGATTTCACAAAAGATCCCCTTAAAAAGTTCTTGCTAATGACTCAGTAATGGTTTAATGGTTTTCAAAGGATTATAGAAAATGCTAATCACTGTCTACTGTCAGGTCTTAATCTCATTTACTTCCTTTGAGTGTTGGTCTGACAATCAACAACGATAATTACCATGATAACAACACTTGACATTTTTAAAGCCATTTATGTTACTTCAAGTAATCCTCACAAAAACTTGGCAAGATAGTATTTTTCTCTGAGGAACCAGGCTCAGGAAAATTAAGTAACCTACCTAAGGTCACACAGCTAATAAATTGTAGAACTGAGACTCAGCTGGGATTTCCAAGGCAAGTTCTCTTTTCCAACACTGCACTGCAGGATAAAATGAAGAGTAAACGTGTTATCCAGGTCGTGTTCTATTTTTTAAATTATGGACAGTTTTCATTTATAAAAAGAGAGAGAATGGGACAGTGGCATGTTGGAGCCAGATCCTACTATCAGCTCCAAAGACCTGAGTATTAAATATTCAGGAATTTTGGAAGCTTGTTAAACCCTTGGCAGGTTAAAATAGGTCGTGGTGGTGTACTTCCCTGGTGGTATAGGGGTTGAGAATCCACTGGTCAGCGTGGGGGACACAGGCTTGATCCCTGGTCCAGGAAGATCCCACATGCCTCAGAGCAGCTGAGCCCACACACCACAACTTTCCTGGAAGAAAATGTGATCCAGCTTGTGACAGTCTCCTGTGTGGTTTAAAAAGGAAGACAAACTGTGGGGAAAAGTAGTAGAAACCTCACTTACATGTATTGATCATTCCCACGGTTCAGAAGTAATTTTCCTTTGAAGCAAATATTCTCCCTGTGACCTTTTATACAATGGGAAATGAAATTATAGAGTGGTATTTTTGAACAGACACATTTCAAGACATTAAATCTAGCGTGTGTATAGATATGTGTACATGTGTGTATGTCTGTGTGGGTATATATATGTGTATGTATGTGTGTGTGTCTGTGTGTTGGGGGGAGTATGTGTACGTGTGCGTTTATGTGTGGGTATGTGTTTATGTCTGTGTGTATGTCTGGGTGGGTCTGTATGTGTGTGGGTGCATGTGTGTGTGTGTGTGTGCATGCGTCCGTGTTTCCTACTGGTCTCCTCAGAACACTTCCTTTAGCCTAATGGTTCCCAACTGGTCTGCTCAGTTAGAGTCCCAGAGGAGAGGGAGTGGAAAACCTGATCCTCAGGCTGTAGCCCAAGGATCAGTTAAAATCAAATCAGACTCCCCGGGGAGGTACCCAGGATCAGCATTCTTCTGGCCCCTGCCCAGGTGATTTAAATGTTTAAGCAGAGTTAAGAACTGATTTAGTTAATGATCTTACTTAAAACTGAAGGAAAAAGATAGACGTGATAAAAATCCCAACACTTTCCTTTGCTGTAATCTCACAAACTCAGGACCTTAAGACGGTGGTCCCAACATGGCCAAGTCAGACCTGATGCAGTCTGAAGAGTCCCTGAAAGAGGACTCTGCAGGAAAAAAAATGCTGAGAGAGGCACTCCAGGAGCTTAAATAGGGCCTTCCTGGTTTTAGATGTCAAAGAACCCAGAGTAGCTCCACCTCAGAAACCCCCTGTGTGGCTGGTGGGGAAACTTCTGCCCTGTGGCCTGGAGGAGGGGCGTAGGCAGCAGCTGGGCAGGTTTCTACATCCCTGCAGACCAGGGTGCTGTTTGGTTGTTGAGTGAGACGGTCACTAACACCTGTGCTGTGCTGTGCTGAGTCGCTCAGTCATGTCCGACTCTTTGCGACCCCGTGGACTGTAGCCGGCCAGGCTCCTCTCTCCATGGGATTCTCTAGGCAAGAATACTGGAGTGGGTTGCTGTGCCCTCCTCCAGGGGATCTTCCTGACCCAGGGATCAAACCCGCATCTCTTAACGTCTCCTGCATTGGCAGGCGGGTTCTTTACCGCTGACACCACCTGGAAAGCCAGTCGCTCACACATACGCAGTGTCTATTCCACACCAGACGCTATATTCAAAGTACATTAATTTTCTCAATAACCTGTGAGATAAATACTATCCTCATCTTTATTTGACAGATGAGGACACTGAGGCTCAGAGAGGGTAAGTAACTTGCCCAAGATTATTCATATGGAAACTGATAGAGCCAAGCAAGATTCAAATCCTATCTGTGCTTTTCCCTGCTGGGCATTTAGAGTGTCGGGCTCCTGGCCAGATGAGGCTAGAGATGGAGCGAGACAGAGCTCCGCTCTCGGGATGGGCCAGGGCCTGTGCCGTCAGTTAGGACAGTGTTAGTAAATTCATTTTAAAAGACAGCACCCATCGTCTTTAGATATAATTCACCTACCATAAAATTCACCCTGTAAAATTCAGGGGGTTTTAGTGTATTCACGAAGTTGTGCCATCATCACTTCTGTCTCATTCCAGAACACTTCTGTCACCTTAAAAAGAAACACATACCCAGTGATAATAGTCACTCACCACCCCTCCCTCCTCACAGACTCACAGCCCTGGCAATCAGCCTGCTTTCTGTCTCTATGGGTTGGTCCTGCCTGGACGTTTCAGGTAATGGAATCATACAACCTGGAGTCAAACTCAACTCTCCTTGTCAACCTTCTCTAAATGCCTCCCACCTTTAATTTATCCTTGTTTCCTCTCGGGATGTTTTGCCATAGTTTAGACAAACATCATGATGGTTTACTACCTTAAAATTTCTCTTAAAATGTGCTCAGAGACCAACGATTCCTCTCTTTTTCTGTTCCTCCAACCCTGGACGCTTGCATCTGAGCTCAGGGCTTGAGGCTGAAGTTAAGCTAACAAAAATATCAAAGAATCAGAACAACAGAGGTGGGATGAATTGGGAGACTAGCAGTATTCTTGCCTGGAGAATCCTAGGGACGGCGGAGCCTGGTGGGCTGCCGTCTATAGTGTCACACAGAGTCGGACACGACTGAAGCGACTTAGCAGCAGCAGCAGCATTGACATATATCCTCTGGAGCAGGAAATGGCAACCCACTCAAGTATTCTTACCTGGAGAATTCCATGAACAAAGGAGTCTGGTGGGCTACAGTCTATGGGGTTCCAAAGAGTCACACATGACTGAACAACTAACACACACACACACACACACACACACACACACACACACACACATCTTCGTGTATCCAGCTAGCTGATAATTACAAAGCCTACAGGTTATGATGAAAAAATATACATAAAGTAATATTTAAACAACACATAAAAAGGTGTGTTATGTTAGGCTTGCATAAAAATTTTGATGTAAATAAAAAATACTTAAAGGATATTACCAGAATGAACTGGGGCTTCCCTGATAGTTCAGTTGGTAAAGAATCTGCCTGCAATGCGGGAGACCTGGGTCCGATCCCTGGGTTGGGAAGATCCCCTGAGAAGGGAAAGGCTACTCACTCCAGTATTCTGGCCTGGAGATGGAGAATCCCATGGACTGTGTAGTCCATGGGGTCGCAAAGAGTCAGACACAACTGAGTGACTTTCACTTTCACCAAAATGAACTATTTAAATTATTTAAAAATTTACATCCTCTAATCTAGTCTTCCTTTATCTAGTCCAAATCATTTCAGTGTCTTTCATCTCACAAAACAAAGATTCTTAAAAACCAGGAGTGTGGGACTTACCTGGTGGTCCAGTGGTTAAGACTTCACCTCCTAATGCAGCAGGTACGCGTTCAATCCCCGGTCAGGGAGCTGAGATCCCACATGCCTCGTGGCCAAAAACCAAAGCACAAAACAGAAGCAATACAGTAACAAATTCAGTAAAGACTTAAAGAATGGTCCACATCAAAAAAAGAGAAGAAGAAGAAAAAGAATCTCTGAAAAAAAGAAATCAAGAGGGCTTTCCATCAGCCTACCCTCCTACTTCTTTGGGGGAATTCTGTGGTTTATCTATTGACAAGAGTTGAATGCTGGGAAGAGCTGAGCCCATGTCCGGTTTGTTCACTGAATGTATCCCATGAGCTTTAAACAATCCCTTTGGCTTTTTTGGAAGCAGAGATGGAACTAGGGAAATGAACAGATGTGTCTGAGTCATACTGAGAATTTCCCTTTTCATGAGGAATTACCATGATAACTTTTTTAAGCTCCAAATAAATTCACTTCCTTCTTCCTTCCACCAGCTGCTTCCCCTGCATTTCACATAGTCCTGATTTCACTCCTGCCCCACCGGTCACAACCAGGTCTGGCTTGGGAGAGGTGAAGGCGCCTTCCTTCCTCTGATTGAGGACAAGAAAGCCACAGTGTGGACATCATATCAGGGTGGATTTCAAGCCTCTCTAGACTGGAAACTTTACATGAGCCTACACTCCTCTACAAGTGCCAATAAAGCTGCTAACTTGGAGGGTAGCAAAGCATCTAAATGAAGTCCTTTAGTTCATACGATGCTTGCTCCTTGGAAGGAAAGCTGTGAAAGGCCTAGGCAGTGTATTAAAAATGAGAGACATCACTTTGCCAGCAAAGGTCCACACAGTCAAAGCTATGTTTTTTTCCAGCAGTTGTGTACAGATGTGAGAGTTGGACCATAAAGAAGGCTGAGTGCCGAAGAACTGATGCTTTAGAATTGTGGTGCTGGAGAAGATTCTTGAGAGACCCTTGGACTGTAAGGAGATCAAACCTAAAGGAAATTAACCCTGAATATTCATTGGAAGGACTGATGCTGAAGCTCCAATACTTTGGCCACCTGCTGTGAAGAGCTGACTGGAAATGACTCCGATGCTGGGAGAAGACTTAAGACAGAAGGAGAAGGAGGCAACAGGGTGAGATGGTTCGGTGGCATCAACGACTCAATGGAGATGAACTTGAGCCAACTGTGGGAGATTGTGGAGGACAGAGGAGCCTGGTGGGCTACAGTCCATGGAGGCCCAAAGAGTAGGACACGATTTAGCGACTCAACGACAACAAAAACAACTTGCTTTTGGACAGGACTGGGGTTACTTTTTTTGCTTTTCTCCGTTACCCCATCTGGAATCTGTGTTTCAACATGTCACCTCAGGGTGGCAGTAATGGACCACGGAGATTTGTGGTTCACTCCATTCCCAACGCTGCGAAGTTTCAAGTCAAGGTTAAGGAGAATCTCAGGGAAATTTGTATGCGATTAACCAGATGCCAAGGCTACCTAATGGTCAGTCACCACCACTGTCTCTTCTTGTTGACTGGGTTGGAGGAAGGAGGGAGAAAATGCCACAGGCTCGTATGAAGGATAAAGTGGAATAAGATGACTTGATGGGAGGGTTGTCCAAATTGTCTTAACGGTTTGTTAAATCATTCCCCTGAATTTATTAACAAGATATTATGTGTCAGTGTCCTCAAACGTAAAAAGGGGCTAATAGCTCCAACTTCATAGGGTTATTATGAGGATTAAATGAGTTAACCTGTATAAAGAGAATGAGTTGCCTCACACACAGGAGTACAGAGACACGCACAACCTCTGTGGAACAGAGACACCTGTGAAACCAGGTTAGTCGTCACGTCACAAGGAGTTTAAAAGGGGAAAATGCAAGCCTGAAGGAGCTGTGGCAAGGTCTTGGCCAGTTTGCCTTAGGAATGGGCAGGCAGCGAACATTTTTTTAGAGTGAAAGAGGAAAAAAGAGGGTTCGCGGGCTGATTATGTGAACAGCGTTGTTTTTAGGAATTAGCTTTTCTTTCTCCACTATCTAAGCCCCTACAAGGTGTGTGCAGGACTGCAGGATAGCAGACTCAAGCGCCCTCCCAGTGGCCTTTCTTTTGGGACCTGAGGTACAGCCCTCTCCCGGGCCGCAGGGCGTCCCGAGGGGAGCCGGGCAGCGTGGGATGAGAGCGGATTCGCTCTTTGTGAGAGCCTTGTTCAGAAAGTTCGTAGCTTTTCGGTCCTATGTTGGCTTATGTACCCTGCTTTGAGACAATCAAACACATGGAAACTTGTCTTCTAAATCAAAAACAAATGGGGAAGTCCTTCAAGTAGGGAAAAAGATTCTACAGTTTACGAACGACTTCACCATTTGACTCCCTTAAACCACTGATGGGATCATGGTTACGTTTCCATACCGCTTCCCAGAACCATATTATGGGGGTCGTCATATTTGAGGGTCTTCTTTAAAGCAGATTCCTTAGAAAGCAAAAAAACTTTATATATTATATTCATATAATAATGATATCACTAGTATTTTTGTTAATTTGCAAAGGCTTTTTTTTAAAGCCCTCTGTGTAAAAGGGGAAGACAGAATTTTAACACCTAATGTTCCAGCAAACATGCTACAAAAGCGGTTGTGGGGTTGAATGTGGGTTTGAAAGGGAAAGGCTCTGCATTCACAGGAAACTCCCACAGTGAGCTTCCCAGAGGCTTGTACTAAATAACAGCAGACAGCACAACACAAACACCCAGATTGCATCACAACTGCAAACACAAGATCTGCAAAGTGGTACTTTTTCTCTTCCTGGGAATATTTTGGGCTTCCCTGGTGGCTCAGACAGTAAAGAATCTGCCTGCAATGTGGGAGACCAGGATTCGATCCCTGGGTCAGGAAGACCCCCTGAAGAAGGAAATGGGACCCACTCCTGGTATTCTTGCCTGGAAAATCCCATGGACAGAGGAGTCTGGTGGACTACACTCCATGAGGTTGCAAAGAGTTGGGAATATATTAATGCTCAGGACAATTTCTAATTAAATCAGTGACCAAGGGCTTCCCATGGGGGCTCAGTGATAAAGCATCTGCCTGCCAATGTAGGAGATACGGGTTTGACCCCTGGTCTGGGGAGATTCCACCTGTCAAGGAGCAACTAAGCCCGAGCACCTCCTCTCCATAATTAGCGAAAAGCCCAAGCAGCAAAGAAGACCCAGCACCACCAAAAAGAAATAAATAAAACTGTAAAAGTAAATCTATTAAATTAATAAAAAATCTCTGTCTCATTTCTTTAAAAAAAAAATCAGTGACCAAATTCACATATAGTCCCCTTTTATGCTTTGCAGGAGCTTCAGACTATGATGTGAGCCTCCAGTTCAGAAAATTTTCCTTCCAAGACAATCATAGAAGTTTTAAGAAAAAAGATGGCATCTTTGCCAAACTCACCAAAATGGATAAAAGTTTTTAAAGCTTTAAGTCGCATTTATTATTTTTCAAAAAAAAAAAAAATTATGGGGATTACCAACCCGCCTTTAGAAGTTAACCAAGTAATTAATGCAGAAAGCTAGAAATCTATTACCCCAGGATTGCTATGTCATTTGTTAGCTGAGACACATGTTTATTTTTGCTTTCTGGATAACATGGGGACAAGAGGATGCCTTCTGCTTATTTTGTATTCCTTACTGGTCCTACTGCAGTGCTGGTCAGAGTGTGTAACTGAATGCTTGTTGATCTGATTTGCTGAAAGTCTAGAGGTCTTTGGTAGGAGAGAGCTTTGTATTAGAGTTCTGGCCTGAGATGTTAAAGGTTCAAGCCTAATTCAGGGTCTGCGATACTATGACATTATTGTATACATTTTCTTCACTCTCTAGAGACTTCAAATATCCCAAATGAAAAAATTACAATGCTGATATTTTCTTCTCCCTCAAGTCCACGAGGAAGGTATAAAAATATATAAGGCAGTAATAACATTACAGCATCTCATCTTTATATAGCAGTTTATGATTTATAAGTACTTCTTGCGCTTGGTTCTCATAGCCACCCTACAAAAGGCAGCACATTCGTCAAACTAGTACATATAGGATGGAAAACAACAAGGTCTGACTGTATAGCACAGGGATCTGTGTTCAATATCCTGAGACAAACCATAATGGAAAAATATATGAAAAAACACATATATATGTATGTATAACTAAATCACTTTGCTGAACACTAGAAGTTAACACAGCATGGTAAATCAACTATACCTCAATAAAATAATCTTAGAAAAAAAAAAAAGGCAGCGCATTCGAGTGTATTACAGTATGAAGGGATGAGAGGTTTCCAAAATTTCAAGTTCAGATTCCTCTTTGCTGAGCAATTCTTTCTTCAATTCCTCTCTCTCTCCTCTTACGTTTTATTATAAATAGGAGAAATGAGGCTTAACTTTCAACACTTGCTTAGAAATCCCCTCAGCTAAATATCCAGGTTTATAACTTACAAGTTCCACCTTCCATGAAATGCTAGGATACAATTCAGCCTCTTTGTAGTGAGGATCACTTTCCGGTTCCCAAAACACTTCCTCGTTCCCATCTGAGTTCTCACCACAATTGCCTTTAACATCTACGTTTCTACCAACAGCTTCTTTGAAAGCAATCTAGGCTTTTCTCACACGTGCCTCAAAGCTCTTCTAGCCTCTAATCATTACTCAGTTTCAAGGCCACTTCCACCATTTTTTTTTTTTTTTTTGGTATTTGTCATAGGAGGACCGAGATCCCAATACTAAAATCTGTATTAGTTTGCCAAGGTTGTCATTACACAGCACCACAGACTGGGGGTTTTAATGACAGCCATTTATTTTCCTCAGAGTTCTAGAGGCCAAAGGTCCTAGATCAAGTGTCCACAGGATTGACGTCATTCTGAGGCCTCTCTCTTTGGCTTGTGGACGGCCACCTTCTTGCTATGTCCTCACATGGTCATCCCTCTGCGCATGTCTGTGTTCAAATTTCCTCTTCTTATAAAGGCATCAGTTAATTGGATTAGAGCCCATTGTAAGGACTTCATTTTAATTTAATTACCTCTTTAAACGCCCTGTCTCCATCCATAGTTACATTCTGAGAAATAGAGGGGTTAGAACCTCAATATATGAATTCAAATTCAAAGCAGAACACAATACAGACCATAGCATGCAGTAGAGCCACGGATGAGAATTAAATCCACAGATGAGAATATTAATATGCATAGGAACTTAAAATCACACAGCTATTTAATAGTATATTCAAGACCTAGATATGCTAAGTTTCCTCGTTCAGTCCCTGAAGGTAGAAAAAAATGTATTGGAAGTATGTGTTCTAAGCAAGTAGACCTACAAAAAAGACTGTCAGGAAATAAGACAAAAAGATAAGTAGTGGTCACGGGAACCGCAGGTGACTTTGGAAGGGCTACTGTGAACTGAACAGATCAAAGCATTGTAGCATGCCATGGCTGATTCATGTCAATGTATGGCAAAAATCACTACAATATTGTAAAGTAATTAGCCCCCAACTAAAATAAATAAATTTATTTTTTTAAAAAAAGCATTGTAGCATGCCAAATGTGTTTTGTAAATTGTTTGAAAGGTTCAATTCATGACAGTGCTTTTATTTTAAGGCTTAACTATTTTTATCGCAGTTTCAGAATTAAATGCTTTATCTGCCCCAGAATCATAATCCGGAAAGTTATTAAGGAAAGAGATCATATTTTTATCTTATCCTTTGGATGGCATAAATCTCGTCAAAGAAAATTTGAAACTAAACCACTGTACTTGGCGAACTTAAGAGCTGGCACCATGAGCCGAATAAGAACCAGTTCAGTCACGATCAAGCCAACAAAATTAGTGGGAAGATCTCTGTCTGGCCATACATCATCCTGACGTGGAAATCACTCAACGCTGACTAGCTGCCTCATTACCAAGGTCACTGGCTTTGTCTCCTTCCTAGAGCTGATCATCCTCTGATGGTTTAGGTCGCTGCTTTGTACACTGGGGATTAACTATCATAGAGGCTCAGGATCACATTTGAAATGCACTTTAAAATAGATAAGCATTTATAAAAGGTAGGGGAGAAACATTGTTACCTGTTGATCTTCAAGCAGGAGCCTGTTCTAGGATTTTAAAATGTGTGTTCTAATACCACAGGTATATATCATCATTTGAAAAGAATCACACAATAGATTCAAACATCATTGTGCAGACATAAAGGAGGCATGGACTTCCTTGGGGGTCCAGTGGTTAAGACTCTGCTTGCCAATGCAGGGGACACGGGTTCGATCCCTGGTCCAGGAAGATTCCATACGCTGCAGGGCAACTAAGCCCATGGGACAGAACTGCTGAGCCCATACGCCCTAGAGCCTGTGCTGCACAACAGGAGAACCATCGCAATGAGAAGCCCACGTATGGCAACGGGAGAGCAGCCCTGCTCGACAGAATGAGAGGAAGCCCACACACAGCAGTGAAGACCCAGCACAGCCAAAAATAAATAAATAAGTAAGATACTCTTTTAAAAATAGACTTGAAATTTCAGCTTTGCCTTTGGGGTCACTGGGAATTTCCAAGAGTTGAATACATCTCCTTGGACTTTAATTCCGGTCCTTCCCTCACTGGGACTGTATGACCACTGAGAGCAAGTCTGGGGCAAAACCAAAACTAATTAAGCTGTAAATTGTCACTCACCTGGTGAGTCCAGAAAAAGAGGAGACGAGAATGACTCCTCACCAAGGTCCTAGAGGTAAAGAGCGCTCCTGCCAATGCAGGAGAAGTAAAAGACTCGGATTTGATCCCTGAGTCGGGAAGATCGCCTAGAGAAGGAAATGGCAACCCACTCCAGTATTCTTGTCTGGAGAATCCCATGGACAGAGGATCCTGGAGGGCTAGGTCCATAGGGTGGCAAAGAGTCAGACACGGCTGAAACAACTTAGCACGCAGGCATATATAAGGTCCTTTTGTGTCTAAACTTCGTGGGTCAATGCACAGACTTCTCTGTGAGTTGAGCCCAGACAAAACCTTGATTCGGGGGGCTTCTTCTGCCCAGGACAGTGGTACTGTGGTTGTCAGACAGCCCCAGAAAAGGAGACAAGACCTGACCATTAGAGTATGGTCTTTGATTTTACAGTAATTAATTTAAAAGGACACTTTAGCACTTGTGCCTGATAATAGAATAATTGGATTAAGAAGGCAACCAGCTGGCTTTTCAACTTTCCTGGCAAGTCATGAGCTACCCCTTGGCGAGCGGCTACTGCTCCAGACACATCTGGCAGGTCTCCAGGGGAAGACGGGCAGAAGGGGTGGGAGCAGTCGGACGGTTTCACTGCTGCCAGGGCTGAACCCTCCCTGTCCTCCACACCTGCTGGCCAGTCTGCAGCTGTTCGAAGCTTTCCTGGAGGTTTCTATAGCTCAAGTGTCCACAGAGCCTGAACGATCTTCATCGTCTCCCAACAGGCCTCCTTGCTTCCAACGTTGCTGCTCCATAATGTACTTTCCACAGGTTAGGGTTAGGGTTAGCAGCCAGGGCGATCCTTGTGGCACATAAACAGTGCCCTGCCCCTTTCTGCAGAGCGAGCCCCCCAGTGTGTCCCCAGCACAGAGCACAGCACAGATTTTGGCAAAAGTCCTCACCAGGGCTTTGACTTGGTCCCCATCACCTCCCTGACCTCATCACCTGCCACCTCCCTGCTCCATCACTCGGCAGCCACCTGCCTGGCCCCCTCCCTGGTTCTTAAACACCTTTGTGCATTCCGTTCCGTCTGCCTGGAAGGCACTTCCTCCAGATACCCAGTTTCTCCCTCACTTCAATCAGGTCCTTGGTCAAATGTCACCTTGTTAGAGAGGCCCTGCCTTCCCTCCCAGCTCTCTCAACTCTCCCATCTTTCATGTTTGAAACAATCTCAATGATAAGCTGCAAAAAGGATATACTCATCCAATCATCCACTCATCCAACTGATATATTAAAATCTCTCAGGACTTCCCTGGTGGCCAAGTGGTTAAGAATCCCCTTGCCAATGCAGGGGACACAGGTTCAATCCCTGGTCCGGGAAGATCCCACATGCTAAGGAACAACTTAGCCCATGCGCCACAACTACTGAGCCTGCGCTCTGGAGCCCACAGGCCACAACGACTGAAGCCCGTGAGCCTGGAGCCCGCACTTCGCAACAAGAGAAGCCACTGCAGTGAGAAGCCCACACACTTCAATTAGAGAGTAGCCCCTGCTGACCGCAACTAGAGAAAGCCCACACAAAGCAACAAAGACCCAGCAGAGCCAAAAGTAAAATAAAAATAAATTTAAAGATATAAAATTTCTCTGCTCAAATTAATAAAGCTCTCTGTTTCCATACTGGGTCCTCGCTGACAGAGAATATGGGTTCTGAGAGTCTGCAGCTCCCAGGTGATGCTGGTCCAGGAATCACATTTGCAAGAGCAAAGCCATAGAGAGATCACCGTGGTGATGGTTGGAAGGAGTAGGGCTGGGGCCACAAACAAGGGGACTGAGGCCATGTGGGGAAGCAGTAACGAGGGCCTGGACCAAGCTGGAGGCAGTGGGGATGACAGAAGAGACGGACCGTAGAGACAGCAAAGAGGTGGACCCCACAGGCTTGAAGGGTAGGGACACCCTTCTCAAGAAACCAGAAGTGGAAACACGGTGGAAGTATCTGATCTTGGGTACATCCTGTCTGCATCTTAGGAGACTGCTGCTTCCTCTGTTTTAGAGGCAAAGTATATATAAAAGGTCTCTTCTGCATTTCCTCTTACCACACGTAGCATATGTATTTTTACCATTGAATAAGCTAAAGGAAATAATTACAAAAATATACATCGACTAACAATAATTCAATTTCCCAAATCAAAGATTCTAATGCAAAAGATACTGTGAAAAACAATAACAGCCTTCCAAGATCTCAGATTCCCTGATCCCAGGAACAGCAAGACAGAAGAGCTTGCACAAATCATTTGGTTTTCTTCATTCTAAGATTGCATTCCTACAAGAAGCATCACTTTATTTCCCTCCAATATGATGAAGCTAACGGAATGCTTTGTCCCTCCCAAGACCCATGCAAATACCCTGTTAAAACAAACACCATTTCACAGTATAATTTTAAGTCAAAAAGCATTATATTTATTAAGTATGATCCCAGTTTTGTAACCATGTATTGTTGTTGTTTAGTCGCTAAGTTGTGTCTGTTTCTTTGTGACCCCATGGACTGTAGTCCAACAGACTCTTCTGTCCATGGAAATCTCAAGGCAAGAATAGTGGAGTGGGTTGCCATTTGCTTCTCCAGGGCATCTTCCTGACCCAAGGAGTGAACTCGCATTGGCAGGTGGATTCTTTACCACTGAGCCATCTGGGAGGCTCAACCACGTATTACACGTGCACTAAAAGGTCTGGAAGAAAACAAATATCTTAGAAAGATTATGACTGTTTTTCTTTTGTTCTCAATTATTTGTACTCTAACATTGTCTTCTACAATAAATATGCATTGCTTTTGTAAGAAAAAGTCCATGAAGGTCTTTAAAGGTTTGAGAATACACACTGCTCAGTTTCCAGGTAGGCACCTGGTATTTGCTGATTCATTGGGTGAGTGAGAGGGTGAGAATAAACGAAGATGAATGAAGGCCAAAGGCACCATCTCACGCAGCGCATCTTTGCTCATCTGCTGACCTTCTGAAGGACAGCTGCCACCTTCTGTGCCTGCAAAAAAGTCTGTTCAGCACAGCTCTAGGCTTGCCTTCTGTGGCTGCTCCCTGAACCCAGCAACAGACCATTCACAGAGGAAAAACATTGCAGAAGGGTGTGGCCACAAGGGAAGTTGTTTGACTTTTGTGAATCAAAAGCAAAACTCAGAGGCCCCACCTCCAGTTAATTTCAGGAATAAAGGTGAGTGTCTCCCAGGTAAGCAACGTGTTGGCAGCTGTTGAGACAAATCCCCGAAGACCAGACTCCTGAGAGCCAATTAGCAGCTGCTTGTCTGAGAAGATGTTATTATATTCCAGGGTCTAAAGAACATGCTAGCAGTTTTAAGTTAGTTTTGTCATGGATTATTCTTCCAAACTGAACCAGGGAGGGAAATCATAGAGGCCTGGTTTCAAAATGCAAGCTGTGCCTTCAGAGGAAGGGTAGAAAATCACACTGCAGCTGAGAAAACAGACTGATGGCAGTCAGTACGGTATGCTAATACGGTATAGTTCAAACTCTGCCTTTGGTTGTATGAGCTGATAAAAAAAAAAGCAAGAGTGTGTTTTGATTATAACAAATAGACAACCTATTTAAAGTCTTCATTCATGCAACATTCGTGCACTGTGCAACTGTTTATATGTTCCGCTTTAGCAGCCAAGTGTCACAGCACTTATGATGAGAACTAAACTAATCTCTCCCACACTACATTTTGCTATTATCTATGGTCTCGAGGTTATTTTCTGCTATCGTGCTTGTGTCATGGGAATATTACATTATGATATGATACTGCACATCTCAAGTTGGGAGAGTGAAATCATGAAAGGAGTATTTATATGACAGAAATTGGCAAACACTACTAACCACAGCTTGGTTTACTTTTTTGGTTGCTTGTCCAGACTTAAGAAGATGACAGAGAAAATGTCAATGATGCAGATTAAACATAACAGTGTGTCATATCTGTGGCTGCCAGATTGTGAATACCGAAAAAATGAGGAAACACTCTTCTAATCTCAAAAACCATGATTGATTAAGGGAAGAAGTCACATATTGGTAAATGAATGGGGTGCCTACATGTCTTCATTTTTTTCTCTTTTGTCTTATTCAAAGGAAGTTACAGCATTCATCACACTCATTTGTCAATGCTTCGAATGACTTTGCTGAACTGAATAGTAATCAATCTACTTATTCGTAGTCTGATTTTATCAGTTCATGGTCTGATCCCAACTGCAGACTGACAGTGGACGCAAGAGACCAGCGGAAATCAATAAAAATGTTATACAAGAATCGATTGGCTACATGGAACATACAGTAAAGAGCATTGTGTATTTTATAATTATTTGTGAACTGTAGGCTAACACAATGATAACAATACAAATATCAAGTTAATAGAAAATATAGTGATAAGAAAACTTACTGGAAGTGTGAGATAAGAGAGTGTAAAGCCAGATTGCATTCTCTACTAGAAAACTGAAGAGCCTCTTGATGAAGGTGAAAGACGAGAGTGAAAAAGTTGGCTTAAAGCTCAACGTTCAGAAAACTAAGATCATGGCATCTGGTCCCATCACTTCATGGCAAATAGATGGGGAAACAGTGCAAACAGTGTCCGACTTTATTATTTGGGCTCCAGAATCACTGCTGATGGTGACTGCAGCCGTGAAATTAAAAGATGCTTACTCCTTGGAAGGAAGGTTATGGCCAACCTAGATAGCATATTTAAAAGCAGAGACATTACTTTGCCAACAAAAGTCCGTCTAGTCAAGGCTATGGTTTTTCCAGTGGTCATGTATGGATGTGAGAGTTGGACGGTGAAGAAGGCTGAGCGCCGAAGAATTGATGCTTTTGAACTGTGGTGTTGGAAAAGACTCTTGAGAGTCCCTTGGACTGCAAGGAGATCCAATCAATCCATCCTAAAAGAGATCAATCCTGGGTGTTCATTGGAAGGTCTGATGTTGAAGCTGAAACTCCAATACTTTGGCCACCTCATGCGAACGGTTGACTCATTGAGAAAGACCCTAATGCTGGGTAGAATTGGGGGCGGGAGGAGAAGGGGACGACAGAGGATGAGATGGTTGGATGGCATCACCGACTCGATGGACATGGGTTTGGGTAGACTCTGGGAGTTGGTGATGGACAGAGAGGCCTGGTGTGCTGCGGTTCATGGGGTCACAAAGAGTCGGACACGACTGAGCTACTGAACTGAACTGAACTAGAAAATGATTGCATAGTCATTTGCAAATCCCTCAGTGAACACAGTCATCCCTCCCACAGGTCAAAACCAAAAGTTTATTCAACTATGGCAAATATAAAAGAGGAAGGTAGTAACTGACAAGAGTCCTCAGTGATTGATTCTTTAGCTAATTCTAGATAAAACAGCCTGTTCTCTTGTGCCAAATTTACCAAATTTATCAAACAATATTAGAAGTTGAAGGCAAAAGAAGAATCAAGTTTCTCTTGATGAGTGTGTTTCTTGGAAACAGTGACTTCTTTTTGCTGTTTGAAGATGGAGAACATGATGAAGACAGAATTGTGGGATATGGCACGGAATCTGGCTTAGATGACTGGGTGAAATACAAAGACTAGGCATGCAACGTAACATTTCAATGGAGTCCAGGCACATGCTACAAGTTATAGACGTTACATATATTGATAAGAAATATCAGCATTCCTCATCTGTTCATTTTACTTCCAGGGAAATCTGAGGAGACTCATACTAGATTTTTTGTATCATAAAGACTTAGATCTGACATTAGACCCTGAATCCTTCACAATTGCTTTTGAGAAAGCAAGTATCATGGTTTTCTCCATGATATACAGGAATAAAACTACAACCATGAATCTATCAGTTCAGTTCAGTTGCTCAGTCGTGTTCAACTCTTTGTGACCCCATGGACAGCAGCATGCCAGGCTTCCCTGTCCATCACCAACTCCTGGAGCTTACTCAAACTCATGTCCATCAAGTTGGTGATGCCATCCAACCATCTCATCCTCTGTCGTCCCCTTTTCCTCCTGCCTTCATTCTTTCCCAGCATCAAGGTTTTTTCCAAGGAGTCACTTCTTCACATCAGGTGGCCAAAGTATTGGAGTTTCAGCTTCAACATCAGTCCTTCCAATGAATATTCAAGACTGATCTCCTTTAGGATGGACTGGTTGGATCTCCTTGCTGTCCAACGGACTCTTGAGTCTTCTCCAACACTACGATTCAAAAGCATCAATTCTGCAGTGCTCAGCTTTCTTTATAGTACAACTCTCACATGAACCTATATACATTTTAAATGTATGAAAGTATTTTTTCATTTCCATTTTTCACCATATAATCTTTTAAAGTTGTTATTAATTTTTAATTAATTAATTTGTTCGTTTATTAATAAAAGTATTCATCGCTAATTTATTTGTTATTTAATTTAATTTGTTATTAATTTTTCATATTTCATTGTGTCCTCTTTAGTGTCTTTTTATTATTGTTATTCTTTTATGGCAAAATTGTCTCACAGCGCACAATTAATTGTGTGGCAAAACTGCCTGGGACAAAGATTCTTGTGGTGGAAATGCCTAGAATGAGACCAATGAGCTGGGCCATCCTCCTTGGAGCTCAGAGGCTGCTGTCCATACAAAACAAGGAATGTGGGATGTGTTTCTAGTGAACCAGCTCTGCGGTCTGGCACTGCGTGGGTTAAGCAAGCTTTTGTCATAGTAGTCTACCCTAACTAACTACCATTTTTAACAGTTTTGGGTACTTAAAAAATAAACCAGGTAGACAAGATTGTCTGTTTCAGAAAACAAAGCAAAACAAACATAAAAACACATGCTATCCCATCCTATCAGCCAGCCTCTAATATGCCAACATTGATATTGGTTGGCTTTGAGTGGTTTGAATCCTACTGCCCAAAATGTATATCTTCTGCTTCTCTATGTGCTAGAGTCTGCATTGACTTAATTAAACAGCAGCACAGCAGAAAGAAATCAATTTTCATTCAATGCAGCATGATTTGTGGGAGTTATTCCTCCCACTGAATTCACCACTCCAGTTAATAAAAACACACTCGGGACTCTGCTGGTGTTTTGGGGCTGGAGCTCGTGCCCCAGTTGGCTCGGGGAATGACACCCTCTCCCCACGGGGAGTCCCCACCCCTGGTCCCACCTCACTCTCTCCCTTGCTCCTTCGCTGCTTCCTGGGCTCATTCAGTGAAGTGTGTCCAGGTGGCAGGGAGAAGGACCCCTGCTGGAGTGGCCCCCAAGCAGAGGACTGGCCGGCTTTAATTACTCGTATTAACTTCTCAGAGCAACAGAGATGGCTGCTGAGTGACGGAGCCCGTAAAAGGCTGAGCCTGTAATTAATCTTTGCAGAGCATCAGATTCTTGGCAAGCATGATGAGCTGATGCTTGCCTTGTATGTCCGTTCACATGGCCCTCTCCAGTCCCTCCACGTGTCAAGTAAATGTATGAGGACCCGAGGTGGGGGAAAACGAGTGTAGTGTCCATAGCTCAGAACTGAGATCCTAAGCACGAGGACAGAATGTCCCCAGGGTCCCCTGAACAGGTGCAGAAACAGCGGGAAGGATGCTAGCTGAACAGGAAACGGTTCTACCTTCTTAATTGTGTGGCAGAGTCCTTCCCGGCCTGAAAACAGAGCAGCTGCCTAGGAGACGGTAGTTTTGTTTTAGCAAAATGGGCTTTTTTTGCTCCCCGTCATTTGTTTCTTTGTGTGTCGTCCTGTATGAGAGATCACCCAGGTCACTGTAGTCTACACTCGCTTCCTGAACTCTGCGTTCCTCCAAAACCCTGGAGATCAGAGAGTTGACAGGACACAGAACATCTTCAAACCTTCGCAGATGGTTGCCAAGCCCCCCTCCCCAGGGATATAGGTAAAGAGGCTGCCTTTTGTGGTAGAAAAGGAAAGATGCATTTTCCCTGGTGACTAAACTGGTAAAGAATCTGCCTGCAATGTGGGAGACCTGGGTTTGATCCCTGGGTTAGGAAGATCCCCTGGAGAAGGGAACGGAAACCCACTCCAGTATTCTGGCCTGGAGAATTCCATGGACTCTATAGTCCATAGGATCGCAAAGAGTCAGAGCGACTTTCACTTTTCACTTTTTCTGAAAGTGCGGCTGAGCCCACCTTCCTGCTACAGGGAATGCATTGGTTCCCACCCGCAGGACCAAAGGTAAACTGAAGCGGGTCGATGAGGAGTTCAAATTCCCAAGCCTGATGCCTCACACTGGGCAGTCTCTCAGATGCGTGTGCCTCATGTTAGCAGGCGCCCCACAGACAGATCAATGTGACTTCCCTTGTGTGTGAAGGCACCCAGGAAAGCCACCTCCAGCCTGGCCTCCGAGGGTCCTTAAAGCCTTTCTCTGCTCGGTTCATTTGAGCTGCCCTCATTCACCCGCCCAGCCTGCTTCTCCATCCTTCTCCATGCCTAGCAGTCTGGCCACAATGCCAGGAAGCAGGAGGGGGAGAACAGGGGGCCTTTTAGTAGAACCTGTCTCACTGTTTAATAAGAATCTCTCTCCCTTTGTGTGTGCACATGTAAACACATAATATGAACAGAGTCAGGGGTGGAGTCGGTTTCCTGCTCTCTGGTCTAGCACGGGGGCCCATCCCAAGCTCCATCAGGGCCAGGTGAGGAATCTGGCCATGGTTAAGTGTCTCTGATGATGGTCGAAGTCATCCAAGATGACTTTAGATGATTCTGAGATTCTTGTTGAGTCAAAATTATTTCCCTGGTTTAGTGTCTCTGATGATGATCAAGGTCATCCAAGATGACTTCAGACGATTCTGAGATGCTTGTTGAGTCAAAGTTATTTCCCTGTACCTTTTACCAATTGATATGTTCTTTGGAACGTATTGAACTGGTCCAATCTTTCCTCCACTTGAGGACAGCTCCTCAAGTACTAAAGCTAAATATGAGTAACCCCCTGGAGCCTGTCTCCTCTGAATGACAATGTACTAGTTGTGCTGACAGCTCTTCCTAAAACCATCCTCCTTTTGGGTCCAATTCTACTAGATTGTAGGCTCTAAAAGGCCAGAACCATTTGTTACTAACCTTTGATTACAATACCCAGTTCTAAGATATACTTAGTACTCATTCATTTATTCATTTATTCAGCTACCGTTTATAGACCAAGGGCTTCCCAGGTGGCTCAGGGGTAAAGAATCCACTTGCCAAGCAGGATGTGTGGGTTCAATCCCAAGGTCAGGAAAATGCCCTGGAGAAGGAAATGGCAGCCTACTCCAGTATTCTTGCCTGGGAGATCCCATGGATAGAGGAGTCTAACTGGCAAAGAGTCGGACACGACTTAGCAACTAAACAACAACAAAAAATTTATAGACCAGCCACTAAGTGCCAGGCATTCTTCTAGGCTCAAGGATACAAACAAAGCAAATTAAGTCCTTGATTACATGAAGCTTACCAAGTAAGGTTACTTACTTAGTCAGGAAGACAGACAAAGGGCAAATAAATAAGAGTATATCCATATAATGGATAAGTGTTAAAAAGAGAACTAGATGAGGTAAGGAGATAAGAAATAGAGGATACATTTCATAAAAAATGTGTTAATTTGAAATCCAAATAGACCTCCATCTCAGTCTGCATGCACAAAAGGCACCAGATGAGTATTTGTGAATATATTATTCTTCTTCGATCCTCAGGGAAGACACTGTTGAAGAAAACGATCCATATTGCAGCCAGTAGAGGGCAGCTGAGTGCAAGACATATTTCTATGAGCTGAGTACAGAGCAAAGCGTCCCACTCCAGCAACTTGGAGACAACCCCAGTCACTGTCAGGCAAGTGAACTATCTCATCATCCCCAACCAGGAAAAACTTCTCCATAATTTCTTATTATTAAATTGTCAGCAGACCATAAGAATACATCTACTACGTTGAGAATTGTCTTTCCTTACTTGTTCAGAACCAATAGTCCAGCCTAATAAGGCAGAGACCAGTTTCAGAAGAAAAAATTATTCTTTCCTCTAGGATTTTTCTCAGGTTGAGTTCATGAGCTAGACATACAGAAATAAGACTTTGGTTACTTCTCACAGCCTAAAGCGATTTTGTCTGCAATGTTTGCTCAACAACCCCCTCAGTTAACCAAGATTTGCTTCATGAGGGAGTCAGTTGTTTGGACACCATTAACGTTGATCCTGACATAGTGGTCATTGAAAGACAGGGGACTAGGAAAAACGGCTGTATCTTTGGAGAAAAGAATAGAAGAGAAATAATAAAATTATGTTCCTTATTTCCCTCAACCTACAAAGTGAACCCATGGCTGAAATATCCTGAAATTCATAGTAGATATCTAGTCCCACCTGACACAGTAAGCATTGACAAGATTTCAATAAAATCCCGGACCCGCAAAATCAGCACCTGTGAAAGTATGTGCCACCTCGATCTGCTCCTCCCCACCAACGATGTCCAGCACATGCAGGAAACACTCGAAACATATTTTTACTGCAAGGCAGGGGGTGGGCATCTAATAAACATTCTCTTAACTGACATGCTCTTTTCCTGGAGACTGAGTTAATGGCTCAGTGGTTTGGCCTCTACAATCATCTCCCAGAGTCATTTATGTTGCCGGCTGGTCTTACTTGACTGCAGGTGCAAGACAGAAAAAAACATGCATCGAAACATTGAAGCATAATAATAACTTTAATAATCACCATTGTTTATTGAGTACTTCTATGTACTGTGTTAGTCGCTCAGTTAAGTCTGATTCTGTACGACCCCATGGACTGTAGCCCACCAGGCTCCTCTGTCAATGGAATTCTCCAGGCAAGAATACTGGAGGGGGGTGTCACTTCCTTCTCCAGGGGATCTTTCCGACCCAGAGATCAAACCCGCATCTCCTGCACTGTGAGCAGATTCTTTACCATCTGAGTCACCAGGGCTTGGTCTGTTCTCTCTTGTTCACACATTACGCTATTTACCACCTCCTCGACTGTATAATGTCATGGACATTTCACTCATTTTACTATGATGGAGGTTCAGAAAGTTCTAGTAAGTGGGTGACATCTCAGGCTATCCATAGACGGCTGTAAAACCTAGACTGCAACCACTACTAAATTCTTACTGAATGGAATTTTGGGGACAAAATTGTTTTGACATGCAAAGCTTCAAGAAAATGCGTCTGGAGAGACTTATGTGGTTTTGTGTCACGGAGATGATGCAATGGACTGGCTTGGAAATCTGGAGAAGATGAGAAAGAATAAATAAACATTTGTTTTCTTTTCCCCATCTACGTAGCCTTCCCATTAGTGAAATTCATGGTTCATAAAAGTAATTGGAGATCCACGTCATGGTGGGGGATTTCATTTCGTTCTTTTCCTTTCTGAACATAAAACACCCGTTTTTGATCTGTGTTTGTTCACAAGACATTCTATTTCTCCAACAGAGCAGGAAAATGTCACAAAAGTCACCAGAAAATGTGCAGTTATTGAGCTAGAAGGTATGTGTTTACATCACAGAGCGTTGAGAGAGTCAACGTATCCCATCTCACCTTCCCAATGTTCTGCATCCCTGTGTTGTTGCTACATGCAACTGAGAAGGCTATTTTGGGCAAGTCACAGTAGAGAGAAGCTTCTTCAACCCCAGGGATATCTCCAGTTCAACTGGAGGCGGTATCTAGGAAACACTGGGAAAGTGGTGCCCCCTTTGGAAGATAGGAGAAGGACCGGCTGACGACCCTCAGTTCAGTTCAGTTCAGTTCAGTTCAGTCGCTCAGTCATGTCCAACTCTTTGTGACTCCATGGACTGCAGCACTCCAGCACCAACTCCCGGAGTTTACTCAAACTCATGTCCATCGAGTTGGTGATGCCATCCAACCATCTCATCCTCTGTCATCCCCTTCTCCTCCTGCCTTCAATCTTTCCCAGCAACAGGGACTTTTCAAATAAGTCAGTTCTTCGTACCAGGTGGCCAAAGTATTGGAGTTTCAGCTTCAGCATCAGTCCTTCCAATGAACACCCAGGATTGATCTCCTTTAGGATGGACTGGTTGGATCTCCTTGCAGTCCAAGGGACTCTCAAGAGTCTTCTCCAACACCACAGTTCAAAAGCATCAGTTCTTCAGTGCTCAGCTTTCTTCACCATCCAACTCTCACATCCATACATGACTACTGGAAAAACCATAGCTTTGACCAGACAGACCTTGGCTGGCAAACTAATGTCTCTGATTTTTAATACGTTGTCTAGGTTGGTCATAGCTTTTCTTCCAAGAAACAAGTGTCTTTTAATTTCATGGCTGCAGTTACCATCTGCAGTGATTTTGGAGCCCAAGAAAATAAAGTCAGCCACTGTTTCCACTGTTTCCCCATCTATCTGCCATGAAGTGATGGGACCGGATGCCATGATCTTAGTTTTCTGACAGCCCTGGTTTCCTTTAAAGCAATCATTAGTAAACAGGGCAGAAATTTCCCCAACAAACACTTTGATGTGCTCCCATTCAAAGGCTTGTTAACAACAAAGCACAAGTTTCCCCTTGCAGTGTCACTCCCCCCTAGTCTTATGAAGCCCTGCACTTTGGCAAACACTATCACACTGATTACCGTCTCATGTAATTTAAACAAATGGCCCAGTTGAGCAAAAGCAAAATCATTCTTTTCTCAAAATAACTGCTAAACGAGCCAGTTTGGTCTCTGTTCATTAGTGTTTTGCACTGTGCATCACACCCGTGCAGTTAGCGGCACCTCTGTTACCGGCCTCTTGGGGTCCTCAGGCTTCCTCAGGGAGAACGTGAACCTTAAAGAACACCGAGCTGGAGAACGGGCCTTAGTGTCACCGGCGCTGCTGTGACGCAGAGTCCTGGTGGGTAGACTTGTGTATCTGGGTCACTCAGATAGGGTTGGGTGCTGCTGGGAGGGTCTGCCTTCAACAAGTGCCAGTCATGGGCAGGACTTAGAATTTGCCTTCATTCCCTGAAGGAAAAACCTGACTCCACAGTATATGGAGGGACATATACTTCAGAAGATTTGATAAAGAGAGGGTTCTGGGGGACTTCCCTGGTGGTCCAGTGGTTAAGACTTCGCATTCCAATGCAGGGGGTGCAGGTTTGAACCCTGATAGAGGAAATAAGATCCCAGATGCCAAAAAACAAAACAAAACAGAAGCAATACAAATTCAATAAAGGCTTTTAAGAAAGAGAGGGTTCTGATGTCTGCAGGTGGCGAAGCTCAGTCAAATCCCAAATGGCATCTTTCTGACCCACGTGCCCAGTGGGCCGCTGGCTGCCTGATCGCCCGCCACCCCTCCTCATGCAGGGTCTCCTGGCCTCTGGATTCTCCCTCGAGCTCTCTTTACATCTCATCCTTTCTTTTCAGGGCTTCACACTTTTCTCCTACCACTCCAAACTTGTCTCCTCACAGCCACTCATTCATTCATTCATTCCCACCTACTGAGTAGCTTCGATGCGTCAGAATTCTAGGTGCTAGGAAACAAAAAGGAGACAGCAGGAAACAAAACCAAGCCCACACCTTTATGTCCTTTACATTCTCCTCAGAAAGGCTTAGAGCAAAGAATCCGCGTATAGTAAAGACACTGCTTCATGGTGGATGGTGCTGTGGAGAGAAATAAAATGGAAACAGGATAAGCCCAGATGAGAAGGGGAGGTTCGAGACCGGGCATTGGCTCTGGGTCAAGAGCAATTGAGCCTGCCCATGGGACATGTGCCAATATCTGGAAACACTTTTTATTGTTACAACTATCAGGGTGCTACTGGCAGGTGGTGGGTGGGGGCCAGGGATGCTGCCAAACACCCTACAATTCACAGGAAATCCCCACACAGCACCCTCAAACGTCACTAGTGCTGAGCTTGAGAAACCTGCAATCAGGCATCACCCAACAAGGGGACAAAAGCCACTCAGTATCCTGAACAAGGAAAGGTAAAGATAAAGACTTATTAACATGGGGTCAACAGGCAGTGGGCACTGGCTGGAGAGAGTTAAAGAAAATTCTAAAGGAAACAGAAGCAGAGGCCGTAAGGAGCGTACACGCCTCCCAGGGCTGAGGTGGACCACCTGAGGATGAGCCCAGCCCCGGAGCTGAGAGCCGGACATCCTTGGAGAGGTCAGGGCTGCAGTTCATGGGCTGGTAGGGGAGTCGCTGCTGGACGAGCTGGATGTCTGCCCCCTGGGGTGCCGAGGGAGCCACTGGCTGGTGGCAGAGCCCTGCTGCAAAGGGCACCGAGGAGGAGGCTCTAGGAAACGCCAGGCTGGAGGAAGCGGCAGGGCTGCAGGAGTCAAGCGGTGCAGAAAGTGACCCTGCAGGAGCCCCACCTGGGGACGTGGTGCTGCTGCACACATCCAGCCCTGGAGAAAGTGTGCTCAGCAGGAGCCCAGAGCTGAGGAAAGCCCACCAGGCGTGAGGCCAGCAGGTGGGCGTGCAGACAGACTGCAGTGCCATCGGTGGGCAGTGCACAGCCTGGAGTGGACGTTGTCTGTGTGGGGGTGTGGGGCACAGGGAGGTGGCCGCCGGACCAGGCCCAGAACTCCGAGCTCCCCAGTGTCTGCACGCTCTGCACATGCTTTGCTGGACACACACCGTGCAGTAGGAGCAAGAGAAAACAAAACCACAGCAGCTCTGGGACCGGGGAGAGAAGCTCTCCAGTGCCCGCTCCTGACAGAACTTAGCATCAAACCGCTGCAAGGAGAAATGCTTTCAGAGTCCAAGCTATCATCCCAGAGCAGGTACTCAAGGGTGACTTTGGAGCTGAGAGGGAATACACTGGGAGCTGTCACAGAGGTCCACTCTGAAGACAGTACAGGCAGTCCCCTGTATCCACAGGTTTGGCATCTGCAGATCCAACCAACTGCAGATCAAAAATATTTTTTAAAAAATCCAGAAAGTTCCAAAAAGCAAAACCTGTATTTGCTGCAAGTCAGCAACTATCAGCATAGCATTTACATTGTACTAGGTATTATAAGTAATCTAGAGATGATTTAAAGCATGCCAGAGGATGTACAGAGGATATATGCAAACAGCCATTTTATACAATGACTTGAGATCCTTGAATTTTTTGGTAACCATGGGTGGGGGAGTTGTCCTGGAACCAAACCCCCAAGATACTCAGAGATAACTATATTTCAATATTTGCACTGAGGTCTCGATGGAGGGAAGGAGAAGCTGTGAAGACACCGAGAGACAGAAGGAACAGGTTCAAACACCCCCAGGTGAGGTGTAAACAGAGATGTTGATTGTCTATCACCATCCACAGCAATAAAAGCTTCTCCTGACAAGGCAGCAGCCAGGGATATAAATCACTGTGTATTCCTGATGCTTCCAAATCTTAGCTTTGATTGGCTTTTGACTTATGTACACTTTTTTGGCTAAGGATTTACACAAACACAGTAGACTGTACCAACGGACTGCCTCGGATGTCTGCACTTGGATTTGATTCCAGCTCTGCCACTTATTGGGGGCTTCCCAGGTGACTCAGTGCTAAAGAACATGCCTGCCAACACAGGGAACACAGGAGACGTGGGTTCGATCTCTGGGTCGAGAAGATCCTCTGGAGTATATGTGTGTTTAGTCCCTCAATCACGTCCAGCTCTTTCGACCCCATGGACTGTAGCCTGCCAGTCTCCTCTGTCCATGGGATTATAAAGGCAAGAATACTGGAGTGAGTTGTCATTTCCTTCTCCTGGGGATCTTCCCAACCCAAGGATTGAACCCACATCTTCTACATTGCAGGTAGATTTTTTACCGCTGAGCCACAGGGGGATACCCCATCCCCTTAGGAAATGGCAACCCACTCCAGTATTCTTGCCTGGAAAATTCCATGGGCAGAGGAGCCTGGTGGGCTACAATCTATGGGGTCACAAAGAGTCAGACACGACTGAGCAACTGAGCCCACACACACTGCCACTTTTTTTAAATGAGGATGAGGGATATATGGTCTCTGACTTGAAAAGTCTTAAACATATCTGCACTTGTAACACATCTTTCTACACATAGGTAGAAGGAAAAAATGTCCACCTTTGTCCCTGGCCCAGCCACTTTAGTTTCTCAGCCTCAAAACTGTAGAAGTAGGAAAGACCTTCACATCGGGAGTATAACCATCCGTTTTACAGATGAAGAAGGTGAGGCCCAAGTGCTAGCAGAATCAGGAGCATCCGATGGGCTGAGACCTGACTATTCCTGTTGGGCATGAAAATGGCAAGGAGCTCACAGCTGGAGGGCTCCCTTGGGTGGGAGCTTCTAGAAGGGGGAAAGTTAGAGACAAAGGAGGTCCAATCAGTTCACCTTCAAAGGCTCAGGGAGATTCCCTGTGGTAGACACCTGAGAATCTCTTACTTAGGTACTTGCCTATTTCTCCCCATGAAAATAGATGGTCTATGATCTCGAGCTCTTTGTATATCTGGTTGTCTCCATAGCCATCACCCCTAAACCTGTCCAGGAGCTCAGAAAATGATTTGGCCCACCTCCCTGGGCCAAATGCTCCCTCTAAGTTCAGGGGTCATGATGAAAACCCCATCTCTGCCTCTTGGCCTTGGCGCCCCTTGTTTGGGTAGAACTCCACGGCATAGCTAAACACAAATACAGTTAAACACTGCAGCCGCTTAGTATTGCCTCAGTCAGTAACAACAGTATTTTTGAAAGTGTACAGAAGTCAAGAGTAAACAAGTGCTTCCATATACATTATTGGATTGTTTCCAATGCATTAGCAACTCTTTTTTTAATTGTGAACTATCACTAACAGCCGTATTTGTTGGGTCTTTGGTCTCTTTCCAAAGGGTTGAGCTGAACCTGGTGGAATTACTGGGGACAGAACTGGATTGGGAAGACCTTGGGCTCAAATATAACCAGAATGATGTATGCTCGAGTGACCTGAAGGTACAGCCAGCATAGGACCAAGATTGTTACCAAGAGAAGCCAAGTTTGCCCCCAGAGACCACACAGTGCTTCACATCATATCAAAAAAAAAGAGAAAGAAGAAAGGATGGAAATCAGAGAATGAGCAACAGTGTCTTGATTGGGATGGTCCAGATAAGGTGCTATGATTGAGAACAGGAGCAGGGTTCAGCATGAATTTATAAAGATGAAAAAGCGACTTCTTCATTTGGTGCCTGTACCCAATGTGGGCAGAATGGGGAGCTTTCAGATGGGCTGCCAGCAGGTCACCTCACAGGCTTTGCGGTCAATGGAACGTGAAAGAGATGCATTTTCATAGGGGATTAAGTCTGATAGATGCAGACAGCCCTTTTCTCTGTGGGTTTGTCATAACTTGCTTTGAATCCTACAAAGAGCTTTAATGCAGGGTGAGAAGCCATGTAAACATTCAATAACCAGGTGTCCTTGCCACTTTTAAATAATTATTTCCCTTGGACAGCAAGGACATCAAACCAGTCAGTCCTAAAGGAAATCAATCCTGACTATTCATTGAAAGGACTGATGCTGAAGTTGAAGCTCCAATACTCGGGCCACCTGATGTGAAGAGCTGACTCTTTGGAAAAGACCCTGATGCTGGGAAAGATTGAGGGCAAGAGGAGAAGGGGACGGCAGAGGATGGGATGGTTGGATGGCATCACTGACTCAACGGTCATGAGTTTCAGCCAACTCCAGGAGATAGTGAAGGACGGGAAAGCCTTGCGTGCTGTAGTTCATGGGGTCACAAAAAGTCAGACACGACTTAGCTACTGAACAACAACCATGACTAAAGCCAAAGCGTTTTTAAGAGAGTAAAAGGAAACTTTATATAAAGTGTGCAGTTTAGATAATGTCCTAAATCGTTCAGAAAGAAACAAATAACCAGCCAAGGAGAAGGAAGGGTTAACTAAGCTAAAGTGGATTGTCCTGCTTTGAACATGATTCTTTCGTTCAGCAAGAATTGATGTCTCTAAACACCCATCTCCACTAGCTAAGTTTCTCACTCTTCTTCGCGCTGCTTGGGCAGAGACAACTCTTTCTCTCTCCGTAAGCAGAGAACTGCCCACTGCAAAGTTCAACTCCAGAGGTCTCGGGGCAGCTGTGATTTCACTCACTCACTCACTGTCCTTCCTCACTCACTGTTGCCAGTTAATTTGGTTGACAGTCTCCATTGCCTTGAGCTTCCCAAGTGGCGCAGTGGTGAAGAACTCGGGTTCGATCCCTGGGTCGGGAAGATCCCCTGAAGGAGGAAATGGCAATCCGCTCTAGTACTCTTGCCTGGGAAATCCCATGGACAGAGGAGCTTGACTGGCTACAGTTCATGGGGTCACAAAAGAGAAATCCTATGGACAGAGGAGCCTGGTGGGCTACAGTCCATGGGGTCACAAAATTGTTGGATGAGACTTAGTGACTAAACAGCAACAATTCCACTGCCTTATCAGTGCAGCTCAGGAGGCAAGAGGAGGTGATGTCATCAGGCCTGGAGAAGAATTACCAATCAGGACGATGTCAGAGCATCTCTTGAAATGCTTCATAATGAACGCTTCCGTGGGCAGTCCCGCCCCCATTTTGACATGGAGAAGGATGACAAAATCAAGGCTCCCCGGCCAGTGACAGAATTTCTGCCCGTGACCCCAGTTATACTCAAGGAATTGGCTTTTACACAACCTGTTTAAAAAAGGGCGCATGACAAATCTCTCAAAGGTCAGTGGAAACAGCCACAGTCTGTTCTAAAATCTCAGTCTAGGAAAAAAAAAACCCACATGGAGTAAGAGAACATACAGGATTAATGATCTCCTCCCCACTCAGCAGGGAGAAATCAACACCAGCTGGGGGATGGATCCGTCAGAGGCAATGAACGACATGGGCAGAAACTGCTGATAAGTTCATTCATCGCAGAATTTGAAATACGACTTACTGTTACGTGCAGAAGATGAAGAAGTATCATTCTTTGCAGAGGATAAATACCTGCCAAATACTCACGGCCCAGCTACAGAATCCAACTCTGGTGCTTCTAATTTTTTCCTGACCTTGTGCCCTTGTTGCCATACAATTCATGGGGTATGAAGTAGGAAAATTACAAATATTCTTTTTTTTAAGCCGTAGTCACAAAGGCAATGTGTTTGTAATATGCATTTTCATGGTAAAACCGTCTCAAAAAGTCAACTTATTTACAATAGTTTTATTGTATGTTTATTCAATTTTAGAGGTATATATATACCAAGTGTATATTATTTCCAGGTAATGTGTATTATATTCTTTATATTAAAACTGAAGCTGGTTTTAAGGGATTCAAGTTTAAATTTCCTTGATATGTTGGAGGGCACATGTTTTCAGCTGCCCAGCTTGTAAAGGCCAAAATTTCTATAACAACAGCATGATTACCTGTAAGGAGAATATAAATTCAAACTCCATTCATATGGTTTAATTCCTGTGATGTCAAACCAATGTAACTGATTTTAAAATATTTTTACCAGGCATGAGACTGGATTAACTTGAGGATTTAAGTCCATAAATAATCTAATAAAGATGAGGCTTGAACCCCTAAGTCATCTCAGTGTAGACAGCATGTCACTTCCTTCCACAAACCTTTTACACTCAGTGCAATGAGTGACCTTAGCGTTCCCCTCTCTTGGAGCATCTCCACGATGGTATCTTCATGGGAAGTGAAAGAAAGCAAGAGAACAAAGATGACCCACAAACTGGGGCATCCTGGCTGGGTGTCGGCCAGGGTCCTAGAATCTTTGCCTGGGAGCATTAGATCATCACTTGGAGATCGGGTGCAGAGCAGCAGAATTGAGGGGTTCACAGCCCGAGCCAGTAAGGGGAGTGGGAGATGAGTGTGAAATGGGAGATGAGTGTGAAATGGGAGATGAGTGTGAAATGGAAGATGAGGCAATCAAGGGGAGCAGCCCTTGAGGCTCCTCCCTGCTCCAGGCTTCCAGGCGAAAAGCCTTAAACCGGAGACGCGAAAGCTTTGCTATTAGATTCGACTTTTTAAAAAACTTTCTAAGTGAGACCTCTCACTAAGACGTAAAACTGGCCAGAGAAGCTGTGGGGTCAGACAGAGAGACCAGAAAGTTGGGGAAGAAAAGACGAGGATGGAGACAAAGCATCAAGTTTCTCCCGCTGACGCTGTGCCAAGTCTAGTCCGTTCAAGACCAGCCACACCAGGGCGATGCTCCCAGCCATGCGAACCTTGGACCTTTGGTGGATAAGGGAACTTCCTTACCTGGACACTTGCTTGGGCTCCAGATAAGCTTAAATTGGGGCCAGTAAACAGAGCTGCTCCATAACCTTCACTAACCTTTCTTTAAGATCGGCTATCCCGAACTAAGGGGGCCACCCTGGTCTGGACTCCCCTGTAGCCACTAGGGTATTCAGGGTTCTGCCTGGTGAACATTCACCTGTTAACACCAAACCTGAGACATGGCACTGTCTCCAGGGGAGAGAGGGCATGCCGCATCCTGGCCGGTGAAGGAATCCTGCGCTGATTCCTTGGGGAATCATTAGCCTGCCGGCTGAGGGTTGTTGCAGGCGCAGACCCAAGAACTGGAAAATGTCAGGCTCTGCTCAGCAAGTCCCTTCTGTGACTGAGAGGAATGGATGAGCTTGAAGGGAATAAAAATGGGACAATGGCTTAAAGCAACCGCATGAATCCACCAGCCTCTCCCTGACCCTTTTAGATGGAGTGAGAGAAGAGAGAAATAGAGGAGAAATCCCTTCCAGTCATCTCTCCGTCAGGTAGTGGAGACATTACCTTTCTGTGCACGTGAATTTTTCATGTTCTAAATTTCAAGAACTGGTGAAGAGCTATATATCAGTATTTCTCCCTACTTACAGTTCCCTCTCTGCATTTTTCTGGTGTATGTGCGTGTGTGTGTTTCTGTGTGTATTGATGTATTGGATTAGTCAAAAAATTCATTAGGATTTTTCCATAAGATGTTATGAGAAAACCTGAAGAAAATTTTTGGCCAACCCAACATTAGTTTCTTAGAACTGCCATAACAAATGGTCACAAATATGCTGGCTTAAAACAACAGAAATTTATTCTCTCACTGTATTGTCCTCAGCTTCCAAAAGACCATGTCTTATTACAACTTGGAGCCCAGGCAGGTCTTTTCTGAGGTTTCTATAGAAGGAAAAAAATGTTGTTTCTAAAGGAAAATCGTCTGAGACATACAATTCTGCCCTCCAGTGAAGACATTTTAATTATGTAGAACATTTAGATGCTTGTTGTCTTAAACGTCTCTATTGCAGAAGATGATGTGGGATTTATGCGTTTCATAACCAAAAAGTCCATTAAAGTGTTATTCTGCGATTAATGAAAAAGTCTGTCCTCTGTCTCCAGAGGAAAAGACATTACAGGCAGCTTCAAAAAGAGCAGTTTCTTCCTATATTGGTGTTTCTTAGAAAAAAAAGAAAAAGACATCCAGGCAGTTCTTCAGAGCACCCTGCTGTATGCAAAGAGTGAAGGGATGGAAAGAATGAAGGAGGGAGGGAAGAAGGCATGGGAGGCTGCTTGATCAGTTCCAGAACATGGTCATATAATAGTTTAATTCTTTGTTTTCTCGTTTGTCTCTCTCACTACAGTAAGCAACTGAAGAGCAGAAGCTGTGACCTAATGAACAGTATGAAAGTGAAAGTGTCAGTCGTGTCCAACTCTTTGAGACCCAGTGGACTGTAGCCCACCAGGCTCCTCTGTCCACGGGATTCTCCAGGCCAGAATACTGGAGTGGGTAGCCATTCCCCTCTCCAGGGGATCTTCCCAACCCAGGGATTGAACCTGGGTCTCTCCCATTGCAGGTAGATTCTTTACTGTCTGAGCCACAAGGGAAGCCCATGTAATAGGGTCTAAAAGGTGGTCAGTGAAAGCTGAACCCACAGATGCACGTATCGATGGATGGATGCATGGATGAGTGCATCAAAAGAAGGAAGGAAGGAGGGAGGAAGAAATAGCATAGATAAAATAATGGTAAGATATGCAATCATTGTTTTTGAGATTGCATCCAAGTACTGCCTTTCGGACTCTTTTGTTGACCATGATAGCTACTCCACTTCTTCTAAGGGATTCCTGCCCACAGTAGTAGATATAATGGTCATCTGAGTTAAATTCACCAATTCCAGTCCATCTTAGTTTGTTGATTCCTAGAATATTGATGTTCACTCTTGTCATCTCCTTTTTGACCACTTCCAATTTGCCTTGATTCATGGATCTAACATTCCAGGTTCCTATGCAATATTGCTCTTTACAGCATCAGACTTTGCTTCTATCACCAGTCACATCTGCAGCTGGGTATCGTTTTTGCTTTGGCTCCATCCCATCATTCTTTCTGGAGTTATTTCTCCACTGATCTCCAGTAGCATATTGGGCACTTACTGACCTGGGGAGTTCATCTTCCAGTGTCCTATCTTTCTGCCTTTTCATACTGTTCATGGGGTTCTTAAGGCAAGAATACTGAAGTGGTTTGCCATGCCCTTCTCCAGTGGACCACATTCTGTCAGTAATCCAAGAAACACAAGCTGGAATCAAGATTGCTGGGAGAAATATCAATAACCTCAGATATGCAGATGACACCACCCTTATGGCAGAAAGTGAAGAAGAACTAAAGAGCCTCTTGATGAAAGTGAAAGAGGAGACTGAAAAAGTTGGCTTAAAGCTCAACGTTCAGAAAACTAAGATCATGGCATCCGGTCCCATCACTTCATGGGAAATAGATGGGGAAACAGTGCAAACAGTGTCAGACTTTATTTTGGGGGGCTCCAAAATCACTGCTGATGGTGATTGCAGCCATGAAATTAAAAGACACTTACTCCTTGGAAGGAAGGTTATGGCCAACCTAGATAGCATATTTAAAAGCAGAGACATTACTTTGTCAACAAAAGTCCGTTTAGTCAAGGCTATGGTTTTTCCAGTGGTCAGGTATGGATGTGAGAGTTGGACGGTGAAGAAAGCTGAGTGCCAAAGAATTGATGCTTTTGAACTGTGGTGTTGGAGAAAACTCTTGAGAGTCCCTTGGACTGCAAGGAGATCCAACCAGTCCATCCTAAAGGAGACCAGTCCTGGGTGTTCATTGGAAGGTCTGATGTTGAAGCTGAAACTCCAATACTTTGGCCACCTCGTGCAAAGAGTTGACTCATTGGAAAAGACCCTAATGCTGGGTAGGATTGGGGGCAGGAGGAGAAGGGGACGACAGAGGATGAGATGGTTGGATGGCATCACTGACTCAATGGACATGGGTTTGGGTAGACTCCGGGTTGGTGATGGACAGAGAGGCCTGGCATGCTGCAGTTCATGGGGTCGCAAAGAGTCGGACACGACTGAGCGACTGAACTGAACTGAATGCAATCATCTTTGCCCTCCCTTTATACCATTTGAAGTGAAACACAATTCTATCAGCCTTTGTATGTGTGTGTGCTCAGTCACGCAGTTGTATCTGACTCTGTGTGACCCCAGGGACTATAGCCCATCAGGATCCTCGGTCCAGGGGATTTCCCAGGCAAGAATACTGGAGTGGCTGCCATTTCCTACTCCAGGGGATCTTCCTGACCCAGGGATCGAACCTGCATCTCCTCAGTCTCCTACATTGGCAGGCAGATTGTTTACCACTGTGCCACCTGGGAAGCCCGTTCTATCAGCCTTAATGCTCTCCTTAGTAATGTTCAAGGAAATGAGGTGTGGTAAGAGTATAAAAATCTCCAGGTTGCCCTTGGGCCCTTGTGTAGTCCATAACCCACACGTTCTCTTTGTCCAATGAGAGCTGCGAGCCTGCAGATCTGGAGGAGAAACAACGAAGAACATGTTTTTAACCTTCGATGTCTGGCATCTGCCTACTCGTTCAGAGAGGGCAGTATGCTCTCACGTCCTGACTGCCTTCTCACTCCAGGCGAGGAACTGACACAGCGTGTCTCCATCATGCACCTGAAGACTCTGAGGATGACCAAGGGATGTGGAGCTTCCAAGGTCCAGCAGCTAGATCCTGAATCTAGGTTTTCTGATTCTCAGTCCAGCACTTATTCCATTCCACAGGTAGAACTAGAGTATTTGTTGGTGTCTTCATGTCATAGAAATCAGTGTTCTCTGTTAATGTTTAAAGTCTCAATGCATTGCTTAAACAGACATCAGTTAGTGGTGTGATGTGTCAGGAGTGAGAGAACCAGCCATCTCCTGCTCCCAGGGCAGTAATTCTACTTAAGCTGTAGTTATAACACCCAACAGAGAGCTGCAAAGTGATCAACTCAACCAGAGGAAAAAAGCAAAGTGTTCTCGTTCTGCCAACATTGGAGAGGCCCTTTGAGGACACCTCTATGAGCATTAGGCTGGTGGAAGGAAGATGCCTGGACCAGGTAGCTGGGATCCCTGCCAGTGCGCAGTGACAAGCTCATGTGTCCTCGGGTGGGTCACTCGGTTAAGTGCGCACCAATGGAAGAAAGGGCAAGATGAAGGGCAATCCCTGAAGGTGGTGGGTGAGGGTGCATGAACCGGGCTGCCAGGCTACCGTGTGGTGAGATCACAGGCACCAGGAGAGAAAAGGCATGTGTGGCTACGCTGTGCTTAAAGGCACACACTGTGTCCAGGCAATGCTGGGCCTGGGTATAACATCGCTGGGTATCAGCCTAGGGCAGGGACTCCTGCATGTAGAGGCAGGATCTGGGGAATGAATGGGGCTTCCCTGGTGGCTCAAATGGTAAAGAATCTGCCTAGAATGCAGGAGACCCAGGTTTGATCCCTGGCTCAAGAAGACACCCTGGAGAAGGGAAAGGCAACCCACTCCAGTATTCTTGCCTACAGAATTCCATGGACAGAGGAGCCTGGTGGGCTACAGTCCATGGGGTCACAAGAGTTGGACATGACTAAAAGCGGATCAGGGTCGATATTCTCTACCTCCATGCCAATCCCCCTGAGTATTTGTGAAAAGGAAGCAGGAAGCAGTTGATGTGGCAGAAAGAGAACAGGTTTCTGAGTCACACAAGCCAAGTAAGATGCTGGCTCTGCAAACTACGGAATGACAACTGAGTTCAGGCCCTACAGCTCCTCAGAGCCTCGGGTCCCCCATCTGCTCGGGGAAAGATGGAACTGCTCCACCCCCTGAGAAGGGCAAGGCTTTCTGAGGCCCTGGAGGTACCTGCATAAGGTTAAAAGGGTCAAGTATTCATCTAGCGACTCCTTAATGCTTCCAAATAGGAAAAGGAGTATGTCAAGGCTGTATATTGTCACCCTGCTTATTTAACTTTTATGCAGAGTACATCATGAGAAACTCTGGGCTGGATGAAGCATAAGCTGGAATCAAGATTGCCAGGAGAAATATCAAGAACCTCATATATGTGGATGACACCACCCTTATGGCAGAAAGTGAAAAAGAACTAAAGAGCCTCTTCATGAAAGTGAAAGAGGAGAGTGAAAAATCTGGCTTAAAGCTCAACGTTCAGAAAACTAAGATCCTGGTATCTGGTCCCATCACTTCATGGGAAATAGATGGGGAAACAGTGGAAACAGTGTCAGACTTTATTTTTTTGGGCTCCAAAATCACTGCAGATGGTGAATGCAGCCATGAAATTAAAAGACACTTACTCCTTGCAAGAAAAGTTATGACCAACCTAGACAGCATATTAAAAAGCAGAGACATTACTTTGTCCGCAAAGGTCCATCTAGTCAAAGCTATGGTTTTTCCAGTGGTCATGTATGGATGTGAGAGTTGGACGGTGAAGAAAGCTGAGTGCCAAAGAATTGATGCTTTTGAACTGTGGTGTTGGAGAAGACTCTTGAGAGTCCCTTGGACTGCAAGGAGATCCAACCAGTCCATCCTAAAGGAGATCAGTCCTGGGTGTTCATTGGAAGGACTGATGTTGAAGCTGAAACTCCAATACTTTAGCCACCTCATGCGAAGACTTGACTCATTGGAAAAGACTCTGATGCTGGGAAGGATTGGGGGCAGGAGGAGAAGGGGATGGCAGAGGATGAGATGGTTGGATGGCATCACTGACTCAATGGACATGAGTTTGGGTAAACTCCGGGAGTTGGTGATGGACAGGGAGGCCTGGTGTGCTGCAGTTCATGGGGTCGCAAAGAGTCAGACACAACTGAGCGACTGAACTGAACTGAACTAATTCTTCCAAGACATGAGGGGCTCACTACACCAGGACATGGCAGCACAGGCTCCACAGTTTTAACTCTTCCTCATCACGAGTAATAAAAAAAAGTAAGAAATGAACCTAGAGACTGTCATACAGAGTGAAGTAAACCAGAAAGAGAAAAACAAAGATCGTACCTCAACATGTATAAGTGGAGTCAAGATAAATGGTATAGATGATCTTACTTGCAAAACAGAAACAGAGACACAGACGTAGAGAACAAACATGTGGATGCCAAGAGGGGAAACTGGTGGAGGGGGGAGAACTGGGAGACTGGGACTGATATATATACACTATTGATATTATGTATAAAACAAATAACTATGAGAACCTACTGTCTGGCACAGGGAACCCTATTCAATGCCCTTGTGGTGACCTAAATGGGAAGGAAATTCAAACCAGAGGGGATACATATATGAGTATAGATGATTCACTTTGCTGTACAGTAAAGTAACACAACATTGTAAAGCAGTTACACCCCTGTAAAAATTCATTTAAAACATTTTTAAAATAAAAATAAAGTAAGAAATTAAGGCGTGTAAGGAGGCCATAAGTCTTCCCCGGTGGCTCAGCGGTAAAGAACCCACCTGTCAGTGCAGGAGACATGGGGTCGGTACTGGGGTTGGGAAGATCCCCTGGAGGAGGAAATGGCAACCCACTCCAGTATTCATGTCTGGGACATTCCATGGACAGAGGAACCTGGCGGGCTGCTGTCCATGGGGTCACAAAAGAGTCAGATATGACCTAGTGACTAAGCAACAACAAAAAATGACCCACTAGTGACTCTCTTCTCTGAAGAACAACATCCCTTAAAATGGTGCTACAAATTAGAAATCCAACTTGTGGCAAGATTTTAAAAAGTCGAACTCCTACACTCAAAGTTAGCATTGCCTTGCACAGAACCATCCACTGTGGCTCAGTTTAATCTTGGCTCTTTAGCTTACATGCTTCCTTTCCTAGTTCCCCAAATGTTAGATCTGTATTTTCTTAGTAGTACTATCACTTTTGAGGCTCTATAGAGCTATGTGTTTAAAAGAGAAAGAAAAGAGGAAAGGGAGGAGGGGAGGGAAGAAGGAAGGAAAAAGAAAAAAAGAAAAGAAAAGCCTCTTGTTTAGCAGGACGGCATGTTACTTCTGCTTTGAAGTTCCACCAATTAGCCTCAGCACATGGCTTCTCTTGGCAGCCTTCTGCTTCCCATCACAGATGGTATGGAAAAGTCTGACTGCTGACTTTCTGGCTCTCCTTTCCTATTTCCTCTCCCCACAGCTAATTTAAGAAAGTCTACGTGATACCAGGACAACTGTCAGCCCCTCCTCGTTTCCCCTGCCTTGGCCGTCTCCAGCCCCACACGGCCACAGCTGGTCCCCTCCAGCCCCTGAGCCTGACCTGACAGTGACGGGAAGAATCAGCCTCCTTCGCCAGTGGCATGGGATTAAGTGACACCCCTAGAGGGGGGGCCCGTGACCCTGAACTTCAGGGCTCCTCCAAGATCCAACTACCTCAAGTCTGAGCATCTGCGTCCTCACAGGTTGGGTCCAGTCTGTGGAGCCAGGCTATTTTGTAGTGCACCAGTGCCTCACTCACCCTGGGCAGGAAAGTCCCAAAGTCTCCATACAGTTCAGAAGCCCAATCCTGGGTCTCCCCATCGCACCCTGTGGAGGCCACTGATTTCCAGATGCTTATCAGCAAGTAGACAGGATTCAACAAGCTCTGCCCATGTAGCCCCACCTGTGACTGAGCCTGCCCAGGCCAGCATCTCCACCTGGGGGCTTGCCTAGTCCACACCCACACTTCCTTCACTTAGCTCCCAGGACGCAGGAGCCAGCTCCCGGGGCAGGCAGAGCAGAACAGAGCCTTCTGCTGGATGGGAAGGAGCAGGAGGGATGAGGCAAGACACACTCCCAGCAGTTCCTAAGGACAAAGTCCAATCTGCGTCTGGGAATTGAAAGAAAGGAACGGCT